>JAAALK010000284.1:8058748-8595744 GCA_019279435.1 Zizania palustris
AGCCGAGGAACTGTAGAGCATGCGTAGCTCGCGATGAATCCGGTCTCGTCACGTAGGTTCCCGTTCATGGTACGGATCGGCATCTACAAAAGAGAGAAAATTTTGTGAAAATCTCAGGAGATGAGAGGATAAGTAATCTTTTGTAAAATATAGTGAATATATAAGTCCTAAGGTCAGGTCTGTTGGCTTCCTACAGTCAAGTCGGCTCTGATACCATCTTGTCGCGCCCCGATTTAATAAATCAGGACTTTATTGAAATTCCATAGAAAATCAATAACACAAGACGTTCATCATGCGACCACGTACAATACGGGCAATCATTCACGGTTCGTAGACCGCATTAATACAAAAGTGAATAAAGATGAAGAGAAACTAATAAAACAAGGGTCCTAGATGAACGCCTCCTTCCAGTCTCGCCTTGACTGGGTCGCTACTCCAGACCTTCATCCTCCTCGTAGTAGACTGACTCTGATGTTGTAAGTCAACGGGGTGAGTACAGATGTACTCAGCAAGCCACCGAATGCAAATATAATGCAAGATAATAACAAGGGGGATAGTGGCTAATTTTGCGGAAGCAGCATAATTGTAAAGCTTTAAATGTGAGCAATTTATTAGTATGGAAAAATAAACATGTGCATGTGTATCATCATCTTCTAACTCGAGGGGTACAGTCAGCCCCACCTCGCTCAACAGTCCTTACGTGCCATGAATAACTTGAATATTCAAACAATGGTAAACTAACTGCGAGTAGTCACACAACCCGCCCTTGACCGTGGGCTCGGCTTTTCGAAAAGATTAAATTACTCTGATCAGAGATGTACCACTGTACCCACAAGGCACGCACTCATCACCTACACCGAAGTGTAACGAGATGACCCATCACACGGGAACTCGTGCCAAAACCTTCCATATAGTCCTCCCCGACTCAATAGCACCCTCTTATGGGTTTCATATGGTGTCCCGACGCATCGGAGCCCCACCATACCCCCCCTTGAGCCTCGTCGGTACAAGTCGCCCGCAGGCTAGCCCCTTGCCCCCTCCTCTATGGTGCATCAAGCCGGAGTATTCCATACTTCCAGTTAGGACTTACCCATTAGACTTGTGGTTGGTACGGAAGTGCTTTGCAACAGATCCCGCAGACCGGTCCTTATAGTGCCCCGGGTGCGACAAACCAGTGCCCGAGCTTGCACCCGGAACCCACCATACTTATAACCTAGCCAACTCCAACAGAGTCCAGAGACGAGAATAACAGGGAAATTCATATACAGAATCCAGCTATCTACGACTCGTTCTTTTTAACCTATAGCAGTTGTGCCGGTACATTGGGCACTAGCTAATATTTTTATAGTAGAGTGACAAGGAGTTAAGGCTCAATAAGCATGGCTTGGGTTTGCACACAAGGACGGGGATCTAATAAATATAAGTGTAAGGCTTGAATATTTGACTAATGCAATATTAACCTATGGGTTATAGCGATAATTTATTGAAACATGGGCTCAATATGATCAACTGTTTTCCACAGAGATGGTCGATGACTTGCCTTGATCAGCAAAGGGGGATGGAGGAACCTCGAGGTAGAACTCCTGCTCCTCGACGAACTCGTAGTCTTCTCGATACGGAAAATAAACAATACATTTAATAAACAGATAAAATTCACCAAATATTAAACATACACATTTGTAGGTTTTATTATGTGAAGTAATATTTCTAATATTTCAAGGTTTTGTTCAAAACAGTAAAGTTTAATATTTTAGAATTTTCCCAATTTATTTTCTGTATTTTTAATTTTAACCCTAAGGGATTTTTATTCATTTATTTATTAATAATATTTTAAGTAACAGAAACATACTGTTTTTATTGTATTAATGTGTAGAGAATAATATTCTGGTTCTAACAAAATTTGAATGGTGAAATTTGGAGTTAAAATGAGCAAGATATGAATTTTTGAAGTTTAAACAATTTTCTGGAATTTTATTTAAACTAAAAACAGTCTCTGGTCCACGGTGAACCAGGTTCACCGTGAACCCGTGACTATGCGCGTGGACCCGAGCGATCTGGACCGTTGGATCTGGATCCAGCGGCCAGATGCGAGGCGGGGGTTTTAAATGAATTTCAACGGCTCAGATTAAAACGTGACGAAGGGTTACACGTGGACGCCTGAGATCGCTCGGAGGCTTTAAGTGGCGATCGACGGTCGTGATCGCCCGATACCCCTTCGATCAGATCCGAGGGCTCGGATTAAATCCCGAAGGGATTAATCGTAGCCCTCCGATCGTGATCGGACGGCCACGATCGCGTCCGGCACGGCACGACGTAAGGGGGCGCGTACCCCCTTCGTCTCCGGCGACGGCGGGTTCGGGCGCGGTGGCAGCGGCGGCGGCGAGCGCCTACGTGCCAAGCTAAGACCAAAAATGGAATGCGGGGAGCAAGGGGGTCACGATGGTACCTTCGGCGGTGAAGGTGGGTGACGGACGGCGACGACGGCGAGGGTAGACGTGAGGTCTCCTCGGGAGCTCGACGGCGACGGCGATCCGGTGGCTTTCACGACTGATGGAGGCGTGGCCGAGGACGGGTGGACGACGGCGGACCCGATGGGAGCGGTGGCTAGGGCAGGGGAGGCCGGAGGCGGCGGCGATCGCTCGCCGGAGGCGGAGCAGAGGGGAAACCCGAAAAACGGGAATTGGGCGCTCTGTTCTCACTCGACTCGGGCTGCTACGGTGTGGCTGAGGGCGGTGGTCTCAGGTGGTTTAAATAGGGGGTCGTCGGCCTCCCTATGGCAAGGAACCGAAAGGTTCCCGAGAGCTCCGGCGAGGGTTACCAAAAGCTTCGGGAAGCTTTCTAAAAGCGCGAAAACGCGTCGGCCGTAGATGGAAGGGGAGCGGTGGCGACCAGGGAAGGTGATCGGAGGGAGATCCGAGGCGATCCGGTGGCCGGCGGCGAGGAAACAGAAGGGGATCGCCGGGGAAGGAAAAGGGAGCGATCCCCTTCCATCGGAGACGAAGGTTCTGACAGGTGGCCCCCACCTGTCAGCGACCGAACCAGAAAAGGAAGGGCCGACAGGCGGGCCACGGCTGTCAGAGGGCGAACGCGAGCGCACAGAGGTTGACTGGTGGGGCCGAGGCGGGGCGCGGGCGGGAGGAGAGAGAGGAGGGCGGCGCCGACAGGCGGGCCCCTCTTGTCAGAGAGTGAGTGGCAACGGGCTGGGCCAAAAGGCCGTCGGGGAAGGTTTCGGGGTTGAGGCCCGTTAAGGCTTTTTAATTCCTTTCTGATTTAAAATAATTCCAGTAATTCATTTATTTGATTAAGGGTTGAATCACTGTTGATAAAAATTTGTAAAAATTCCTAAAATTATATTTGATCTCTAGTTCATCTCATAAAATTTTCAAGTCCAGATTTTAAGTATTTCTCCCTGTTTGGCTTTATTTGGGTTCTTTTGGGATTTTTCCTTTATTAATAAATCCAGAAATGATTTAAATATTATTTTCTTTTTACTTTATTCCTTTTTAATTTCTGGGGTGTTACATGGCCCCCCTCCCTTTCTCTCTCTCCCGGCCGGCCCAGCCCGTTACCCTCACCCTCGCGCGCGCGCCCGACACCCCGGCCCCACCTGTCGGCGCCAATCGACCCCCTCTCGCGCCCGAGCCCGACCTCACCCGTCAGCCGCCACACTCACTCGCTCGCGCCCGCTGGCATGTGGCTCCCACCTATCGGATCTGTCTTCCCCGCGAGATCCGCCCCCAAATTCCCCCCCCCTCGCCGGCCGACGCCATAACGCGCCTCGGATCCACTGCCCCCGACCCCCTCTCCTCGAATTGAGCCCACCATTACTTCGCCCGATCCCCGACGACCGTTTCACCCTCTTCAATTCCGATCGATTCGCCTCCAGGTTCGTTGAACCCTTGCAACCGAGCTCACCGGCGTTTAAAAACGCGTTTACTCACGGCCACCGTCAATTACGCCCCCTCTGCCCCCGCCGGTGACCCTATTTAAATCGCATGATAAAATTTGACTACACTAAATGCAATAACTGAAAAGTACTTTTCCGCACTTTTAGCCATTATCCTTCCTTTGTTATTATCTTGCATTATTACTTGCATTCGCGATGGCTTGTTGAGTACTTTTTGTACTCATACCCGTTGGACACACCATTCAGAGGATGCCTACTACGAGGAGGATGGTCTGGAGTAGCGACCCAGTCAAGAAAACGATCTTGAAGAAGGCGTTCGTCATGCAATTCTACTTTTACTATTGTTTTTATTAAACTCTGATGTAATAAATATGGTCTGCGTACCATGAATACTTATCGTATGTACGATTGTCGCATGATGAACCTCTTGTATTGTTGTTTTTCTTATGAAATTCAATAATGTTCCGATTTCGATAAATTGGGGCGCGACAAGATGGTATCAGAGCCGACTTGACTGTAGGAAGCCAAACAGACCCGCCTAGCCAATAGCTGCAGAAAATTATTTCTCGAAAACCTACTTTATAAACTTTGTTCCTCTCCTCACTTTTCTTCAACTTGTTGTTTTGTAGATGCCTGTCTACCAAGTCCACAGCTACTGCCGCCACCACGAGGGCTTCGTCCGGGAGCTCCATATAATGCTTACCTTCCTCGGGTTCCTTTTCGAGCCCGAATGCCAGGGGGTGTACCTGGAGGAGTTCGCTGGGCCCTGCGACGTCTCCCTCACCGTCCACGGCTCCGGGGAGCATCTGCCACCCTACGCCGCCGCGCTTGGGGGCCCGACTTTCGACGTCGCGTGCCAACGCGTCGCTCTCCAGGCTCTTATGGAGCTGAGGATGATCTATGATGATCGTCTTCAGAACTCGTCCTTCCGGCTTGTGCCAAAACGCACTCCCGGCGCCTACCGTAGCATCTACCTCGGAGTTCACTCCGTGCGTGATCCGGTCATGGCCCGGCAGTCGCGTCTACTTCAGGCCATGGACCATGCGACTGGGTTACCTGAACAGTTTTAAGAGATGACTCCTAGGTCGAGCTAAAAAAACACCTGAGGGCCAATATATCCTCTCCGACTCACAGACCAGTGTAGTATTTCAAAAAGCGAAGGAAATAACTGAGTTGGAGAAGGTTGGGAAGTTCAATCCCGAGGGATGTAATGACCAGGTAACATCTGCTCTTGAGAACGAGAAACATCGAGGGCACACCCGAGGTGTCTCTTCTATAGCATCCTAGAAAAACACGCTCAAGAAGCAGGATGGTGCCACATACAAGAAGCATCAAGCACGCACAGACGATGCCATAGAGCGACGTGTAGAGTGGGAGAGACATTTCTTTGAATTTATTAGAGAGAATCCAAACATCATGCAGGCTGCAGCGAGACAAATAGTTGTACCAGAGGTATGACTTGACATACCAAGCAGTGTTGGATCGGTACAAGAGAAGTTTCCCGTAAATTATATCAAAGAGGACACACCATGCAGTCTTCATGTACCGATTGGATGCAAAGGGTATTCCCAAGAGGCTACACGAGGCATTGCTATGCCTAGGGATGTATTTCACAATCGCCCTATTCCCGCGGAGTATACCAAGGTTCAGGTCAATGAGATCACCAACGATAGATTTAGCAATGACCCCCTTATATTCCAATGCCCGATGAGGGATTGAGACAATCGGAGATGCACTAAATAACTTTGTCTTATGGGTGAGACGAGATATCAAATTACTCCAGAGGAAGTCTCCGACAAGTTCTCAGAGTAAATCGCCTATTTTCTCGTCGCAATTCCCCACATATCCTTCATCTCATGATATACAAAATATAGGATCTTTATCACCTGTTGATGAGTGTGAGATGGAGGAAAAGGCAGAGAAGGAGCCAGTGCCCGAGAAAGTGGCAGATCCTCAAATGGCTCAACAACTCGAGGAACACGTGCCCGAAAAAGTGGCAGATCCTCAAATGGCTCAACAACTCGAGGAACACGTGCCCGAAAAAGTGGCAGATCCTCAAATGGCTCAACAACACGTGCCTGAGGAAGTGTTCTGAGTCAAAGTCTGAAATGCTTAAATTCTTTACTACTGTGGGGCAAACACGTTCTATGCTCATAGAGGCTCCCGTAAAGGATCCAGTATAGAAGCATGAGTTACTTTTTGATGAACAATGGACCTACGGAGACAATGATTATATCGAGTACAGACCAGGTAAACCATTCTTACCCCAACGAGTACTTAAGAGTATGAACTGGGAGATGAAAACATTTCATGACTGGTACCTTGAAGCATCTTTGTTAGGAGTTATGCAAATAGAAGTTAAGGTTCCAAAAGAAGTATTCAACTGCCCAGAGTTTAATCTTGCACTATTTTTTGATGACTTCCATCGGATGTTCCGTCTGAAGTGAACCGACATCACAAGCATGATCCTCTGGTACCTGTAAGTAGTTTTTACTTTGTCAATACAAAGCAAAAATCAATCACGTCTTATATTGACTAGTGTTTCATAACATATGCAGTTTGAATTATTTTAGTGATAAGTCTAAACGAAATGGGTACTTGAACCCATCATTGATAAGTCAAAGTACACTCAACCCAATACTGAACCAGAACGATGCTAACTACTAGAGTGCGGTTCGAAAAAAATTTCAAAGGAAGATATTCAATAAAGACCAAGACGCACTTAAGAAGAACAAAATAAATTGTGCCACATTGTATATTGGGAAAATTACTCGCATGCCATTATAATTTTTAGAAATTGCCTATATGCCACTGTCAGTGACTGTGGTGGCCCCCATATGTCAGTGACACACCAATGGTATATTGGCAAACCATAAAAATTGTAATGGCATAGAAAAAATTAACCCTTGTATATTGCACGGTGCATGCTTCAATGGAAAGACAGAGAAACGATAAATGATGCATATAAATTTAAGTAAGTATACCCACTATATCCACTTAATCACGTTTTATCGATTATAAAACTAATATAATCATATATTATTTCTTTTGATAGTGATCATTGGGTTGCACTTCTTATATACCCGAAGAACTCTAGGGTTTGGGTGCTCGACTCTCTCGACAAACCCAAAAAAGAATATCAAGATATAATAAATGTTCTTCAGAGTGCATATAAATATTACATGGAAAAGTTAGGTGGCCCACATGATCCACAAAGACCGAAAGAAATGCATATCATAACCAACTATCTAGTAAGATTATATTTTGAAATTTCTTAATTCTAATAATAAAGCCAAACTATATATTGTTCTAACTTTGTCTATTTTGAAATGTCACAAACAACTTCTCAGTTCGGTGCATTGCGGTTATTACACTTGTAATTTCATGAGCAATGACTTAGGAAAGTTTGTGCTGACAGTCTCTAAGGATACTAATGAAGTAAGTTGATTTATTATGTGTTAATCTAATATTACCTGCAACGTATGTACTTATATGTTACGTATGTAGACGTCACGTCCATCAACCGTTGCCGAGAACAACCAACTCTCCGATGCAAAAATGTATTAAATCATATCAAGGATGTGTCGCTTCATGATGCATGAAATTATTCATGAGCGTGAAGTATTCTTTGATCCTGAGGGTGAAGTGACCAAGCATCCAACTCTGAGAGGTTGGGCCGGAAGATCTAAAAGGTAAGCACAACAAATTTCCAAGAATTTTGAAGCTCAGAAGCAAAAACAAAATGCACAAGATAGGAGCTTGTCGTCTGAGAAGAAACACGAAGCAAAATGAGCATGCATGTATTTGTGAACAATTGTTAATTTTGAAGTTTTGATGAGATGTAAACTTGATGTCTCATGAATTGTAAACTTTGTAAATTTGTAAATTGATGAGACCCATTGTTGTTGTGTGATTGTGTTGCTGCTGTGGATGGTTGTGTGGAGCTGTGAATATAATGTGGTTTTGTTATATTGTGTTGCTGCCGTGGAGCTATGAATTTCTGTAAATATTTTGGGGGCTGTTTGAATTAAGGTTTATATAACATTTCTGTGAAATGGGGAAAACATAGTAGTAGTGGGCACACTGATGTCATCTGCTCGCCACTGCTATTAGCCACTGCTATGGTTAATAGCAGTGGCGGGCAGATGACGTCAGCGTGCCCGCCACTGCTATGGCTAACAATATTGACAGGCACTCTGCCCGCCACTGCTAACCCTGGTTAGCAGTGGCGTTGGAGCTGTGACAGACTGGTTTCGCCGCTACTGTACATTTTTGCCCGCCGCTATAGTGGGTGTTTGTAGTAGTGTCAAAATACACAAATGACATAATTTGCAGATCACAAATATAGCAAAATTCAACTAAATATTACCGTAAATCATCTTGTTTACATTTTCTAACATTCCAACAAGAAAAATATGGCTTTTTACTTATTGGGCTGAGGACCCGTAGTTCAAATAATCGACCTGAACCCGACCTTATGTGGGGCTCCGACCCGATGAACGCATGGGTAAAAAAATGAACCTGTTTCCGACCCCATAGGGACGGTCCCCGACCCCACCAAGGGTATTGCCACCCCTAATTGTTGAAGAGTAGTCCAAAGGCTTTGATACTAAGGGTAGCTCCGGTTCTGTAGACCGCCACTTGAACTCTTCAAAGGATGCTCTGAGCCCCTAATCAATATCTTGGATATCTTCAAGTATAGCGAGAGTTGATTCCCCAACAGTCTTCTAATAGAGTAATTACTCACGCCTAAACGGGTATCAAGTACCTATTGACATTCCTATTAGCGCTAGGCGGGAAACATGGCATGAAAAGATACCTAAAATTCACATGAATGCATGGTTTTAAAAAACTGGCCAATTGTTGTCGGTAGTCGGATAGCGGTTATTGATTTAGCTTTAGCGAGACAGCAAGTTATCACATTTTTTGTGAATGTTGTGTGGGTGAATGGGTTAGATATTTTTGCCGCGGTAAATGAAGTGGTTATGGCAATTTTTAATTATCTCACTAATCAATAGTTACTATGTCAATAACCGACCAATAACAAATTCTTCGTCCATTGTTTCCGTGAAACTTAGTACGACATAAGCTTATCAATTCTGTTCAAATATAGATCAAAAAATATGTATTATCTTGATAGAAAATATTAAATGGTGTAATATTTTATTTCTAATATCATAAATACAGGCCATTTCGATCAATACCATTTAAAAGACATGTTACACAATACATAAAATAGCATATATCATGTTGTATTCAAGCCATAAATTATATTTGAGATATAAAATTATTCAAATTTTATATTTAATCACATTAATATATGTTTTAAACAATAATATTGTATACAATAATTTTATTTTATATTTTTAATTAAACTTCACAGTGATGTTGAGAGTGATACACCGATATCCAGACTGGCAATGGCATACTCCATCTACGCCAGGACAGCTGCCACGCGGCGCTGACCGCCCCGGCATAAGACGGCCTGAAATTACCATTCTGCCCCACCCGACCACTCGCACTCGCTCCCTTCCCTCTCCGGTCGCATCGCACCACCGCCCCCGTTTCCTCCGCCGCTGCGTCTTCGTCTTCGTCTCCGTCTCCGTCTCCGTCTCCTTGGATTCAACTTTCAGCCAGCCCTTCACCCTCCCTCCTCGCAGGTCTCCCGCCAGCCCGCCGCGTGTCGGGGGAGAAGAGAAGGAGGAGGCGGGACGCGGGAGTGGCGCTCTAGGTTACGTACCGGCTACCGTCATCTCGCCACCGAGCCGTCCGTCCGTCCGCTGGGCTCCTTGTTCAGGTAGGGTTTTATCTTGCTCGCGTCCTCCCGCTCTCTCCAGTGCATCGGGCTCCCCGAGCAGGGTGGGGTTTTCGCTGGTCAACTGCTGGGTGCTGTGCGAGCGCGCCTCGCAAAATCTCACCTTTCGGAGGAGGTCGGCTCGATGCTCTGTGATTGGTGGGATTTAGGGTGCTCTTTGTTGGGTTCCAATCCTAGGGTTCGTCGAATAGTTAAGTTGTTGTTTCAAATCGTATTTGTGGAATCATGCTGCTTTAGTTTGGTATGTTGTGTGTGTGTGTGTGGGGTGGGGGGGGGGGGGGGGGGGGGAGCTATGTGCTGCGAGGTAGAGCCTCCCCTACGTTCGATCTAAGCATTACGCTACATGAACCCAGGGAGGCATATGCTAGGCTACTGCGAGCAAAAAAAGCTTGCCAAGGTAGTGTTTTGCGACAAAATTACTGCAAGATGTGAGTTTTCTGGTTCCTGGATGCATGTTAGATCCGCCGCATTTCCAGCTACCCTTTGTGAGGTGAACACACTTGGGTGAGCTGCATCAAAGTGCCATCCATTCCTGGCAATCAGAGTGGTCTCTGAACTTCTGTTATTGTTGGTTGCTATTGGTGAAATGAGTAGGATGACCTAGTGTTTTCAAGTCGGCCGACTAACGGCCTTATCGGAATTTTTTTACCGGTTAGCTCGCTCGATACGACTAGACCGACTAATTTGTTGAACGGCCGACTAATAAGGCCTTTGATTCGGCCCAGCTCAGTCCAATAGTAAACTAACCCTAGCCGCCAAGCGATATTTTGCCTCTAGCCCTCTGCACCTGTGACCAGCCGCCGCCCCTTTCTTTGCACGGGATCTGCGTCCAGCCCTCCACGCGACAGGACTCCAGACGGCGGCTGCCCTAGTGCTCTCTCTCTCTCTCTCTCTCTCTCTCTCTCTCTCTCTCTCTCTCTTCACCGTGCCGCCGCCCTCTCTTGCCGGGAAGATGAGCGGTAGCAGCTCTGATGGTGATCGGCTTGCTATGGTGGTCTTTTGTCCTGAAGGTGCTGGTGGTGGTGGTACATCTGGATCATCTCCAGGTGTTGCTAGTGGTAGATCCACTGCTTCCTCAGCTGCTCCAAGTGAAGGTACTATTGCAGTATCCATAGTAGTGAGCAAAGAGTGTTCAACGATTAATCTACGACTGGTCATGATTAGTTGACTAGTCGGTACCCCTATGACTAGTCTCAACTATATGATTTGAAATCATTGGGATGACCAACTATTTGGTTTGGATGGTAGCATGATAGATCAAAAGGCAAAAAGGGTTTTATCTGTCCTAAATCCTCATATGTTTCTGTATGTCTTGTATCAATCTGGTTTTGGCATAGTTGTTTCTATACTATGAAAAAGCAGATTCACATCAAGTTTTCTACATCTCATATGGATCTTGCCCTTGACACCCAAGCAACTTGATATTAATCGTGTTATGGGAAAAACGACTATTTATCCGAGCCTGAGTGCATGTTTTTTTGTGTAGTTTTTATTTAATCAGGTCCAACAACTACTTTAGGTTTTCTTTAATTCTTTTACATTCTCGGATATTATATTACTTTTGAATATTTAATACCCAAAAAGTGTGTGTGCGTATCATTTTTTCCTTATAACTGTTTTAACTTTTAGGTACTTACTAATTACACCCAAGTCTTATTATAAACATATATGTGCCTGGAGTTCGTTGGTAAATTTAATGTATCCAGATGTGAGCATGCATGTGTGCATGATGTATTTTTCTTGCCTCTAAGGTTCTAACCAAACAGGAGACATCATGTAAGCATGCAGTCTCTAGCCAGAAATGGAATCCATCCTGCATGAATGAGTCTGGATGTGAAAATGCGAGCATGCTTCATCCCTTTCTAGTTTCTACATTTCTACATGCAAATGGACACTTCTTTTACCTGAATATGAATCTATTAATTGATCAAAGCTGTGGTTGAATCGACAGGGAAGATTGTACGGCTAAGATTTTCTCTTTTCCGATTAATGTGGGAATTTCTACTTTTTCCCCTTTAGATTAATGTAGGAATTTCTAGCTTTTATACTCCTAGAAAGGTGATGGTTGTGCTTAAAGGGGCTACCAAGGTTTCTCTCTCTCCAAGTTTTCATCTACCATGCGCTAAGATTGCTCTCTTTTGCAGGAATTTTTGACGTATTTGAGATGAACAGGGCTTCACATTTCATACCTGGACCTAACCAAGAACTCCTGGATGCCAAACCACTAAGATCATTAGCTCCTATGTTCCCTGCACCCATGGGAGTCAATGTTAATCAGTCAAGCACACCACCGTTGGTATGTGTTACTCCAGTTGGCCAATTTCCTACAGGTTTTGGTCCTGGGATTCTCCCTGCCTTTGGATCACCGACAACCTTCAATACCACTGCAAATGGGGTTTCTTATACAGGCACCAATGCTAATGGACCTATTGATGCCACTCCAATCTCGGCATACAAGACCAGACCATCAGGCCCTGTATCGCTTGATGATGACGATGAACCTTATTCAGGTAGCCAGACTACATCATCTGGACGGAAGTCTAAGAGGTCATCTGGTTTAGCTGCTGACGGTTCAAATGGAGTTAAGTTCAAGCGCCCTAAACCAGTCTACAAGAATTTTGTTGCTGGCAAGGAGCTTGCCTTCTTGCCTCCTTCATCCAGTGATTCCAGGGGGGTTGTAGAAGCAGTTCACATGACTTTTGAGGCTCTCAGACGCAGACATCTGCAACTGGATGAAATACAAGAGACTAGCAAACGTGCAGACCTGAAGGCTGGTGCCATCATGATGGCAAGTAATATCAGGGCTAATATGGGAAAGAGGGTAGGAGCTGTTCCTGGAGTTGAAATAGGGGATATTTTCTATTTCAGGATGGAGCTATGTGTTATTGGGTTGCACGCTCCTAGTATGGGTGGCATTGATTATATGAGTGCTAAATTTGGAACTGATGAGGATTCTGTGGCAATATGTATTGTTGCTGCAGGTGGCTATGAGAATGAGGATGAGGACACAGATACACTAGTATACAGTGGTTCAGGTGGTAATAGTAAGAACAGTGAGGAGAGGCATGACCAAAAGCTTGAGAGAGGTAACCTTGCACTGGAGAGGAGCTTGCACAGGAAGAATGAGATAAGGGTTGTAAGGGGCTTCAAGGATCCATTTTGCTTGACTGGAAAAATCTACATTTATGATGGCCTCTACAAGATTCAAGAGTCCTGGAAGGAGAGAACAAAGTCTGGTATCAATTGCTTCAAGTACAAGCTGCTGCGTGAGCCTGGACAACCTGATGGGGCTGCAATATGGAAGATGACTCAGGGATGGCTAGAAAATCCAACAAGCAGAGGCAGGGTTATACTACCTGATATATCATCTGGGGCTGAAATCCTCCCAGTTTGTCTTGTCAATGAGGTAGACCGTGAGAAAGGACCTGAACATTTCACCTATATCAATCAGGTCAAATACTTGAAGCCCCTTAGTTCAATGAAGCCGTTGCAGGGTTGTGGATGCCAGAGTGTTTGCCTTCCTGGTGATGCCAATTGTGCTTGTGGACAACATAATGGAGGTGACTTACCTTACAGCTCTTCAGGTCTTTTGGTGTGCCGCAAGCCGATAATTTATGAATGCGGTGAGGCTTGCCATTGTTCTTCAAATTGCCGGAACAGAGTGACCCAAAAAGGGGTCAGATTCCACTTTGAGGTCTTTCGGACTGCAAGCCGAGGCTGGGGTCTTCGCTGCTGGGAGCCTATTCGTGCTGGTGCCTTTATTTGTGAGTATACTGGTGAGGTCATTGATGAACTCAAAGTTAATCTGGATGACAGTGAAGATGATTACATTTTTCAGACTGTATGCCCTGGTGAGAAGACGTTAAAATGGAACTTTGGTCCTGAATTGATTGGCGAGGAGAGCACATATGTATCACCCGATGAATTTCAGCCACTGCCCATCAAGATTAGTGCAAAAAAGATTGGAAATGTTTCACGTTTCATGAACCATAGTTGCTCCCCAAATGTTTTCTGGCAGCCAGTTCAATATGATCATGGAGATGACAGCCATCCACATATCATGTTCTTTGCACTGAAGCACATTCCTCCCATGACAGAACTGACATATGACTATGGCGTGGCTGGATCTGAGTCCCATGGTTCAGGTTCTCGTAGAACTAAGAACTGCTTTTGTGGATCATTGAACTGCCGGACGGTATTTTAGTTGACCGAGATGTGTCTACTTTGTGTTGGATCAACACAAAAATGTATCTGCCAGGTAAAATTCTATTTTCCAAATTTGTTTGTTATTGCTTAGGTAACTGTACTGATGTGATCCACCACACTCAACAATCAGAATTGTGCATCTATGCCTCCTAGGATCAATGCTCATTTTGTAATATACTTCATTACCCCAAATATTGTGGATGACATGGTTAAGTGCAGTATTTTTGTTAATCTAGTGGAAAACAGGCAAACATGCTCATCATCCAGCACCATAATGCATGTTTATACAATGCCAGAAAAGGTTTCACTTTCTGCACATGTAGTAGTGAAAACTATATGCTATCTGAATCTTCCTCTTAGCATGTTGGGTCTTGCCTCATTTGTTTGCCTTTTTTTGGGGGATACATACTTGACATTTTATTTTTTTTCTGCTTTGTATGCAGAACTTTCTTCCTGTACCCAGCCAGATTCCAGCTAAGGCATTCCGACGGGTTTCTACATGAACTGTGAAGACAGTAAATTACCGTCGATTTGAACTGCGTGGACAGTAAATTATGGAAAAACTTTGTTGTTACTGATGCCGCACTTGGAAGCATGGTGGTCTCTGCACCTCCATCTGTTCCGACTGCTGCTAATCTTCTGTATCCATCTGCACTGCACCCATCTGTGTAGGATAGTGTCAGTTTCAGCCTTCAACTCTTGCAATTAGCTGAGCTGTGTCAGACGTAATAATTATGTCGGTCGAATGGTGTAGGACCATCTTGCAGGATTCATTTCTTGGTTGGTAGTAGCAAGCTAGCCATGTTATCACCAAACGTGAGATTCCAAATGCGCAGCTTGCCATGCTCGTCGTCGTGCCTGTTGCTCGTGTGCCAGAGAAGTTTCATCCGGTTGAAGGTGGTCTTCAACCTCCAGCCGCCTAGCCAGCCTGGGCCGGTTCGACCGGTCCACCAGCGTGCAGTGCCCGTTTTATTTTTTTTAGCAGGCCAGCCCATGTCGCAGTGAACCGTGCAGTTTTCCGATTTCCTCGTATACTAATTTAAAAATTCATATAAAATTCATTCTAGCTCCGATTAGCTCCGTTCTAATTTTTATAAATATCTAAAATCATTATATTTAATTTATAATATAATAAAAATATTTTATTACAACTATTTGTATACTTTTATTTATGTAATGTTTTTTTGTACCGTAGTTGCTGATATCGAAGACCTGCAAGAGTATGACTCCAAAGACCTCGATTACTATCTGGATCGAGGAAAGTCTCTCTTTGATCATGATTTCTCCTATGATTACTAGCACGATTTATAATACCTCATACGCATAGTTCCTAGGCTAACTGGCTAAGGGATTAAAGTTTAAAATTGTCGGCTACCCATATCCCAATAGGTAAAGTATACACTTTCTGTAAAAGTATAAATTGTTCGAATAGTCATGCCCATAATTATAGGTGTGTACCATGATGGTTGCCCATGCATAGCGTTTGACTTTAGTTTTGAGTAATAAAATGAGTTGAGGGTTGGAAAGTGTTACTAGAGTGCACCTTTGGGGTGTACAACCAACCCTTGTGGTCGACAATGAACTTGTGTAGTTTGATAAGTCAAAAGGCTTTATAGAGAGAGAAAAGATTCAACCCCTGGGATGATAAACAAAATGTCTTTTGGTGAAATAGGAAAAATCTACCTAACGAAAGGCCATGATAGTACCGAAGTAAAGTTAAGAATGTAAAGTTGGAAATGTTATTGTGGGAAAAGATTGAAGGATTGTTATGGAAATGTGAAGATGTGAAATTGATGGAATGGATGAGATTGTGTTTTTAAAAAGAAACATTACTACTTAATAGTTGGTGGAGGTCGGGACCCATTGGGAATAAGATCCCAAGGTACCTCTCGAGAGGTTTTCAGCTGATCAGTCAATGGTGAGTCTCTTCCATGTGGTCAATGGTCAAAGGCTAGGAGACTCCCAAGTCCAGCACTCGGGAAGGGGCCCTCCCGATCACCTAAACTCCAATGATTGCCTTTAATGACTCGACCATCATTAAGGCTCCATACGCCGCAGTTATAAGCGCCATAACCTTTAAACCGTTGTCTATGAACTAACTATTAACCTCTTAATTAGTCATTAATGGGGCACTTTAATCATCATTTGTAACCCCTAATCCCTCTCATATAAAGAGATCGTAGAGAGCCTATAATAGGCATGTTGAGATAGGCATACTCACGTACTCTTAGAATATTTTCGTACTCTCTTGAGTATGTTGAAGGTCATTTCGTACCTTAAGCTTATACTACACACATAGGAGTAGGGTTATTATCCTCCGGAGGCCCAAACCTGTATAAATATCTCTTTTTGTCTCTTAGCTAGATATAACCATCGAATTTGTCCATAGTACCCCCTAAAACCTAAACAAATACGTACCACAGATCCCCGTGGTACTCTGTCACTCAAACAAGCAATGCCAAGACCTCTGCCAATGGGAATGTGACATTTATTACTTTATGTCATTTTATATAAATAAATCCCATTGGCCCTTATTAACCCTCATTTATAAATATTTCTCGAGATTTATTGAGTACGTTTGTACTGACCCTCTTGCTAACCCCCTCCTTTAGAAGATGAAGTCTAGCCAGAAGAGAACGAATGGTTCCTCGAAGGAGAAGAGGACGTCTAAGGAGATGAAGGTGAAGACCGCTAGGCATAGGGTCTTGAGCCTAGTTCCCAACTAGGAGATGAAGTTGCTTCTGCTGAGACTTAGTTCTTTTGTTTCTTCTGAAATACTTATACGATGTGTTGAATTGTCATGAGAAATGCCTCCTACGTCTTTTGTAAAGAAATTTGCTTGTAAAACTTATGTTGTCATAATGTGCTACCATTGAATCGTGAAATATCTTCAATGATATTGCTACGATTCAAATCATGGCAACTCATCTCATATTAGCCAAGTCTATACGGGACAGGGTGTCACAACTCAGCTTATTTGATAGCTTAAAGCTGGCTTGTTTAGCTCATGAGCTAAATAAAAAATACTAAATACTGACTAGTGGGCAACAGGGTGGTCGGGTGGGATCTGTCGCCTAGGGACTAGGTTAGGACTCAATGTTAGCACTTAGAAAACAGTAATAAGAGAACGGAGAACCATTCTCTAATGGGGCGAGACATTGAGATATGACAAATCGAGGCACATGAGTGATCGGGGTAGGATCCATTGACCACTAGGCATTGCTAGCGTCGGTGCTGCTAGGCTTGGGGTAGTCAGACAATGCTAGTGTGGATGTGTGGTCACATGGTGACGCCTAGGACTGGGGTCTTGCAATGGCACAAGGACAGCATGGTTTGACTTTAGCACAACTGAGAAAGGGCACGTAAGGGTTTGACGGTAGGTTGTAGGCCTATAGCGTAGATCACAATAGCAGGTTGGTAGTCTAGCTTGTAGGCCTATAGTATGTAGTGCACTATGACTAGGGGCTATGACATGAGTATTTGATTGGTTAGGCTGTTTGGCTCACGAGCTAGTTTAAACTGACTCGTTAAAACAATGAGTTGAAATATTGGCTTGTTAAGAAAATGAGCCGAACGGTCTGACGACCCACGAGTATTATGTCCAACCCTAGATGTGTGCTCTAAACTTTGATGGTATCTAAGAGTATATGCTCTTAGGACTCGTTTGGGAGGAGGGGGAGGAAAAACCAGGGAAATAATCCCTAGAGGGGTTTTTGAGGGTGACATGCCTCTCCCTCCATTTTCCTAAGGAAAAATTTCCAACTGGAAGATTTCCCTATTGCCATTTGGCAACTGAGGTAGAAATTCCAACCAAAAAAATGTACGGACAATTCAAAAAGAAATTGTGAAAAATAGAGAAATAATTACATAAAAAATTAAAAAAATCTAAAAAATAAAAAGAATCAACATCATAAAACAGATAAGATTCAAGCAGATTAGCTAAAATCTGCACTGACATTCAAATTGTAGTCAAATCGCCACATATGACTTGCCGCTCCATATTTTTAGCGGGGATCTGTTGGCTCGTGCCGCGCCGCGCCGCTGGCCTCCATTGCCGTAGGACTAGGAGACGATCTCCTATCGCCTCGCGAGCTCCCCCTTCATTCGCTCCACCGCCGCCTCGGCGAAGCAGGGTCAAACTGCCCTCTCCAGGATGGCAGGCGGAGACTCTCCAAGCTTCGCCGACGGGGCTCCGCCTTGTCCCGCTCCGCAGATGATCGAGCAGCGCCCGGTTTTGGTCAGGTAATAATGGCTGAGCTCCCGGAGTAGCGTCTTGGTTGGATTTGGTGTTTTTGAGTCTCTGGCTTCTACTAGTATCTACAATCTGAGAGATTTGGAGGCTCGGTTTCATCTGTAATATGTTCTGAATTCGTTTCATCTGCTTTCTGAACTTAGCTATGCTTCGCTGCGGATTGGATTTGTAAATGTGTCTCCTGAGTTATCTCCTCTCTTTTTTATAAAAAAAATGTTACCCAGTTTCTTATTTGATACATCTAATCTCTTATTCATATGTGTAGGTTAGCGTCTAGTAGGGTTCACAGTTTCGTGAAATTCCGCTCGAATTTCGCGAATTTTGAACCGTCGTCACCAAAACAAAAGTCCGTCAGTATTTTCATAGATTTCTATGAATTTCGAGATTCTCATTTGAATTCGCTCGAAATAAGAACTATGCTAATTTAATCTCTAGTACAAGTCAAGTTTCTTTGGGTGGCTACTGACATTGAATTTTGAAGCACACGTGTTTCCTCCACTCTTTTTTTTAAAAAAAATGCATAGTTCAATCTGTGTTTCTGACAGGATACACGAGGTTAGGAGCGAGAGCAATGGCGAGCCATATATAGATACAGATGGAAGCAGTGACACCCTGCCTAATGTAGTTGAACCACGGCTAAAAAAAGGTCCCTGGACGCAAGCGGAGGATGCCATCCTAGAGGCGTATGTCAAGAGACATGGCGGAAGGAATTGGAAAGCGGTGCAAAAGAACACCGGCCTCTTGAGGTGTGGCAAGAGTTGTCGTCTCCGGTGGATGAACCATTTGAGACCTAGCCTGAAAAAGGGGCCTTTCACTAAAGAAGAGGAGAACCTGATCATTAAGCTTCATTATAAAATGGGAAATAAGTGGGCTCGGATGGCTGCTGATGTAAGTTCACTTTCTAGTTCGATTTTTATCTTAATAAGCATTATCAGAATATTTGTTGGTTAAAGTCATGATTCTAATTTTTAACCAGCCATATTTATGTACTTCTGCCCAATGCCCAATGCCCATCTTTGGACATTATTTTTTCATAAGTAGTTTCAAGAAAACTATCAAGAAATACAGTTTTTCATAAGTAGTTTCACAAAACTTGATGATAATGCAATTACAAGTATATTGATAGTTTTTGCATTACAAGTGTAGTTTTGTGACGATTAGTCAAGTTTTAAAATGTTGCGATGCACCTAGGATTATTAATCCATTAATAAAGGGGGATTTGCACTTTTGTCCTACATAAGTTGGTTGACTTTATATTTTGACCAATTTGTATCAATACATGTGCCCCCTAGGTTTACCATACACTGGAGGTGGGGTAAAAATGCAAAGTCCCCTCAACTTTGGGGCAAAATTATAGAGTAGTTAGTAGTAGTTAAAATATCACTTTTACCTCTAAAATACCCATACCACTCTTGTACTTTATTACTTATTACTTTGCCTAACTACTTTCGACCCATACTCACCGCAAAAAGAATATTATGGTCTTTTTACATATCTCCTTAATAAATGGGTTCAAACCTAAAAGTCCAAAATGGAGGAAGTAGTTATGATTAAGAGAGCCATAGTATTAGTTTCAGGCACTAGGACTTTCTTTCATGGTCTGTTACTTCTGAAGGTTACTCTAAAGCTTAATTATTTTCAGAGTGTGACCTATAAACTGTTAAAATTTTGGTTTATATTAAGTTGCATTGTTAATTGTGCAAAGTATGCTCATTTAGGATAACCACCTTGACAAGATTCTTCTCTCATAAAATAGTCAATTGATCCAACATTTTGATCTGCATTGATTCATCCTGATCAAGTATATCGGGCATTTATATATTTTGTCTAGTAATACTTGTCTGTTTCTTAGTTTTATATGATCATTTTTCACTTGTCAGCTGACCCAATCCAGTTGTATTCCTGTCTGGTGTCACTGAATCATGATAGTTACTGATGTCTAGTGAGAAAACAGTGTTGATTCTTGTTATCAAAACATGGATAGCTATATATATATGATAAAGGGATATTCCCCAGCTTCTGATTAAAAGCTAATAAGAGCATGGACAACAAAATTTTACTCACTGGCACTGATAATACAGTATATCTCTGGCAATTTTCTAACTACAATTTATTCAGATAGAGTAGTTACACACTTACCCTTTATGTAGTTTATACTGCACCTTAATGACCAACATCTCTAAACTAAGAGTTCATATTCTGATGTAAACCACCCAGCTTGTTTGTGTCTGTTTTTGTTGGTAGCTGAACATTTCATTTGAATTTTGGTTCTGCTGAAAGAGATTTTTTTGTCCTAAAACATGGTTATCGCCACAAGTCGGATCAACCGTTGATTACATCAGAGTTACATGATTTAAAGTTCAATTCCTAGAGTAATCTTAGAATCGTGGCCTCCTTTTGGTTGTAAGGTTTATATATTGTTTTTAAAGTAATTTGGCAGCATCTTTGCAGTTGCCATCGCCAATCCGGTATAGTTCTTCAGAAAATCAGGAGCTATAGGGGCGATCTAAACTTTAATGTGAACTAGGTCTATTTTCTCAGTTGTTTTAAAACATTTTCTCACTTTTACATGCTTTTGTTCTCCATTATCATTGCTATTAACGTGAGTGTATTTTCTCAGTTGCCAGGGCGTACTGATAATGAAATAAAGAACTATTGGAATACTCGAATAAAGAAATGCAAGAATATCCATTCACTTTTATATCCTGCTGATGTATGCCAGCAAGCTTCAAATGAAGATCAACATGAGTCTACTGAGTTCAGTCCTAGGGAGAACCTGCCCAATGATGAGTTGCATGGAAATGGTATATATCTTCCCAATGTTACCTTTGCCAATTTACGTTATGACCTAGAAGATACATCTTATCCACCCCAGTTTTCAGATGTTTCTCTTAGTAATATACTTGGTCAGAGATTTGCATCCACAGACAATGCCTCCATGGATCATACGAACCAAGTACAAGTACTGGAAGAATCTGAGAGCCCATTTCCTGTGATGAATGAAAATATTAGTGATATGTTTTCATCAGTTGAGCTATCCCGGAACCAATCTGAGAATTTCGGACAAGCTTGTGGTATGGATTGCCACTATGTGACTAACTCTAGCGACATGACTATGGCACCTTCTACAGCTGATTTCTTTGACAGCTGTGGCTTCTCAAATGGCCACTTCTCTGCTTCTAGGTCCACAATTGGTCCTTCGAAAATGGAGCCCCCTTCAATCCAAGGTACTGCATTTGATCCAAACAGCTGGTGCATGCACACAAGGACCTCTGCGATGCAACCCACCAACTCTGTTGATGCCTGCCTGCAATCCACAGTATTGCCTGCAAATTCTTATTCTGTGGCACCAAGGAACAGTTATCAATCGGAAGAAGCACTTCACGAAACTCATGCATTAAACTATATGGTGAACCAACAGCTTCCTGTTGGAAGTTTGAGTTCCTCTTCCTGTGACGAATACTGGGAACAAGATCCCGATGTTCACGCTCTCATAAGTCTCATTAGCAGCAGTTTTTGCTCTTCTTCGCCTCTTCATCCAGTATCATCGCCAGTTGAGCTTCAGAACTGTCAACTCCCTTCCGGTTGGTATAAGCTAATTCCTTCGTTTTTCTACTTATAGTAGCTCAGTCACTCACTTGTCAGTATCTATTTGCACTTTGCAGTTGCAGCAGAAACCCCCGTTGCTGGTTTCAACGAACTGATTGCGCCGCAGTATGAACACGGAGATGTTTCATCTCACAGTGATGATTTCTGGTCAAGTGCAGCGTTATTTTTTAACGATTTTATTAATCTACCCGACTTTCAACAAGATGAGTTTGACATGTTCATGAATACCGACATGGATACGGAGGCGAAACCTGTGAGCAGTGGAACTGGAATCACCACCTTGCCCAAATGACGCATTTGGCTCGCTATTGTTGGAGTAATCCTGCTTGTGTCCAATCAGTGGGATCTGCTCTCAACTAAAGTATGGTGTGTATTTTTCTCACATCAGCAAACGACGTGCGGGCATGTACTTTTGGGTCTTGTCTGTTTTTATGAAGCTTTTGTGTTGTAACTTGTTAGGTGCTGGAAAAGCAATGTGTGTGAGTCCTGGTTGTATCAGTTTTGAACCTAAAAAACTAAGGGTGGAAATGCAGTAGCAACTCTCTCTGTTTGTTCTTCCCTTGCGTTTCTTACTTGCCTCTCTGTTTTGAGCAGTCCCTTAATCTTGCCACTGAAATTGGTGTATGCATTGTGATCTTGTTGTTGCCATTGTCTACAGCTATTCCTTCTGCAGCAGCAACACTTTGACATGTCAGGTTTCAGATTAAACATTCCTCCTAATTAATGTTTACTCTTGATAGGTCTTTTGTCAACAATTTCAGGAGCCCTAATCTGTCCTAGTGCTGCATCTTCGAAGATCTCACTGAAGTCATGCAGCCCTCTTGGACGGGAACGGGACTCGTCATGCAAACCAGCCATTTTCCCGGTAGATCAGAGCTCACGACGAAGACGAACCAGCTATCTGTATTGTGTTATGTTCCGTCGTCTTCTACCCAGAAACTCTGCCGTCTCTTGTCAGGATTTCTCAGTATGATGGATATCGTCATTCCTGCTACTTAATCTAGGGTTCCACCTCGAACCTCCTCCGCCATTGTTAGGCGGCTGTTACGCTGCGTGCTGCTGCAGAATTACAGTGTCTTGTCGAACTGATAGAGTTTGTTCCATGTCGCAATGTTCTACCGTCGAATTTAGAGATTGTTTGATTTTTGTTATATGCATGTACGCGTATCTTTTGGATTGTCTTTTGCAGGTAAGTTAGTAGGAGTCGGGCGACTAGGACTGAAGTGGCTAGGTTTTAGTAGGCACAACAGCTATTTCCCGCTGACTGGTGTCATGCGGCGTCAGTCGGACGTACGTGCACCAGTCAGCTGTCCAACACAGGGGCGGACCTACAGTGGAGCATGGGTACAGATGTACCCCTAAATTTTTTAGAAATATATATATATGCTTTAATTTTTTATTGGGCCTAATTTATTCAACAACCCATATTAGATTTTTTAACCTAAAAACCAAAAGTTCCCTGTTCGGCTGTTTGCTTCCAAGCTCCAGCCGTCGTGCACGTTGCCATGCCCACCGCCGCCTCACGCCCTCGCAGGTCCGCCCGGTCGCCCACGCGGCCGCGCCCAGTCCGGCCAGTCGTCGTGCATGCCCCTCGCGGCCTCGACCTGCGCCCTAGCCCTGTGCGCCATAGCGGCGGCACAGCGCCAGCCGCCATTGCCCACCGCATGGCGCCTGCGCGGCTGCGCCCCACCGGCCGCCGGCCCTCCGCCTGGGCTCCTGGTGCCTTGACGGCAGCCGCACGACGCACGCCCGCACTTCACAGTGGCGCCCGCCGCTGCCCGCTGGCGCTTGGCCCACGACCCGCCACCACTGCGGCTATTCCTCCGCCCGGCGCCTATTGCTTTCTGGTTTCTGAGGTATAGAATGTTTATGTTTGATTCATTGATTGTTTGTGTAAATAATTGATCTTGTATTTTGTATAGTGTATACTAAAATTCAGAAATTGTGATATATTTGTAGTAGATGGAAAATAAGAAGAAGAAATATGTGGATTTAAAATCTATGTGGGGCAAAGCTGAAAAGAAGCAACGATCTGACAACAATAATTCTCTTGAGCCTCAAGTTGCAAGCAATGATCCTAACCCTACATCTGCACCTACAATAGAATCTGATCCTAGAATTGCAAATGAAAGTGGAGAACTGTCGAAACCTGCCTGAAGATACATGTGGAAGCTGAGAAGATTGGCTAGAATATTGTGATGAGGATGTTGGTTTTCTTCCTCATGATCCTGGAAAAAGGATTCCCATCACAGATTACAATGCAAATCAGCAAGATGAAGTGAGGATGAAGTATATTGCACTTGGACCTTGTCGACCACCACTACAACAATTTCCTCAAAGAAATTGTGGGGGAGGTAAACGTCGCTTTATACCTAGGTGGTTTGATAAGTACAGTTGGCTTGAATATAGTGAGGAAAAAGATGCAGTATTTTGTTTTGTTTGCTACTTGTTCAAGGATAGAATTAATTATGTTGGTGGCGATAGTTTTGTGAATGATGGATTTAGACAATGGTACCATCCAGATAGATTTGATAAACATGTAGGTTCTGTTAGCAGTGCACATAATCTAGCAAAAGAGAAATATGATTTGTTCATCAAACCTAATGCATCAATTAGAGAGAATTTTCATAAGAGAAGCAAACGTGACAAGTTGGTTTATAAGGTTCGCTTGACTTACACACTCAAGTGCTTGAGATTTCTTTTACGACAAGGATTGTCTTGTCGTGGGCATGATGAAACAGAAGAATCTCTCAATAGAGAAAATTTTCTTGAGCTTCTAAATTGGTTAGCTGAAAATTTTGAAGAGGTCAACATGGTTGTTCTAAAGAATGCTCCGAAGAATTGTAAGATGACAGCCCCTACCATACAAAAACAACTTATTGAATGTTGTGCCAAAGAAACCACTAAACTTATCATGGAAGAACTTGGGGATGATTTTTTTGCAATACTTGCTGATGAGTCTAGTGATGTGTACCAAAATGAGCAGTTGGCTATTTGCTTGCGTTTTGTTGATAAGAAAGGGAGGGTTGTTGAGCGTTTTCTTGGTGTTGTGCATGTTGAGAGTATTAGAGCTTTGACACTTAAAGATGCTATTAAGTCTTTACTCATGCAACATTCATTGAGTTTATCTAGAGTTCGTGGTCAAGGATATGATGGGGATAGTACCATGAAGGGTGAGATAAATGGCCTGAAGAAGCTAATTATGGATGAGTCACCATCTACTTATTATATCCATTGCTTTGCACATCAACTACAATTAACTCTTGTGGCCGTTGCTAAGGAGAATGGTGATTGTGTTTGGTTCTTTGAGTAACTTGGATATTTGCTAAATGTTATTGGAATTTCTTGTAATAAACATCAAATGCTTCGAGTAGCTCAAGCTCAACAAATTATAGAGGCTTTGGAATTAGGTGACATTGAAAGTGGTCGAGGTTTAAATCAAGAGATGGGTTTAGGTAGGCCAGCTGAAACACGTTGGAGCTCTCATTACAAAACAATACAACATATTATTCTTTTGTATGGTGCAATCAAGAAGGTCCTGCTTCAAGTTGGAAAAGATCATTCTCAAAGCACAGAAGCAATTAAAGCCCAAACTGCATTGACATCATTTGAATCATTTAATTTTGTTTTCATGGCACATTTATTGAATACTATTCTTGGATACACAGATGACTTAAACTTAGCTTTGCAAAAGAGGGATCAAGATATTGTTAATGCTATTGAACTTATTTATCAGCATCGGCCACCACTCGAACCTCCATCAGAATCAACCCTTGGACGATTGTCGTCACCACCTTGGATGATGGCCTCTTACGGTCATCGGGCCGACCAGTATATGATGCCACTTGACTTAGCTAAGTCCGGGTTTTCGTTGTGAATTGAGTCCTTCTAGGGCGTGGGTCCATATTCCTAGGGCGCGACCCATACCTATGTTATGTGAACCCTATAAATAGGTGGCAACCGCCATAAGTTAGGGTTGGGTTTTGCTTAGATTATTCTGTCATTGCAGTTTCACCGTATACCGGTTTGTAAAACCCCAAACCTTGAATCTTCAGATTATCATCTGCAATTTCATATTGCGTTTACCTTTTTGTTTCAAAGTTCTACAATTGATTTGCAGGATCAAAACCTTAGTGGTGATGTCGACTACGTGAAAGTGTGGTTCATAATGACTAGACGAGAGGGTGTAGCAATTGCAAGGTTTCGGTCCCTGATCAGAAGCCTTAAAGCATTAGCATCCACTCGTCGCCTCAATCATACCTATCTAAAGATCGGGCCATCCATCTACACGTCCCCGTGCTCATCATATGCTCTAAACTTTGATGTTATCTAAGGGTATATGCTCTTAGAGGGGATCCCTTATCCCCTTTATATAGTGCAGAGGACAAGGTTACAGATAAAAAATCTTAACCTAAGGATTATAACCGGACACTCGTTTATCTTCTATTTCTAATATATTTTTATATATTTAATCTCTAATACCAAATTTATATTTGACCACTACATTGACATTAAACTTTCTTGTCCGAGTTGAACTTCTTAAACCATGTCAAACTGTTATATAGACTAGCCTCACTTTTGTTCGGATCCACTAAAACCCATCCTACAGTACCAAGCAATACAATATAAAATTGAGCTTTATAAAAAATTATTTTGTATTTTAAGAATATACTGATGTTCACGAATCTGATGGCTGAGCTGAACTATTTAATTCATTTTTTTAATTTTTAGATAAAAATAAAATAAGATTTTTAAAAATCACAAAATAACCATCGAATTTGTCCAAATATCTAAACAAATATGTACCGTAGATCCCCGTGATACTTTGTCACTCAAACAAGCAACGCCAGGACCTCTACCAATGGGAATGTGACATTTATTACTTTATGTCATTTTATATAAATAAACCCCATTCGCCCTTATTGACCCTCATCTATAAATATTTCTCGGGACTTATTGAGTACGTTTGTACTCACCCTTCTTGCTAACCCCCTCCTTCAGAAGATGAAGTCTAGCCAGAAGAGAACGAATGGTTCTCCGAAGGAGAAGAGGATGTCTAAGGAGATGAAGGCGAAGACCGCTAGGTGTAGCGTCTTAAGCCTAGTTCCCAACTAGGAGGTGAAGTTGCTTCTACTGAGACTTAGTTATTTTGCTTCCTCTGAAAGACTTTACGATGAGTTGAATTGTCATGAGAAATGCCTCCTACGTCTTTTGTAATGAACTTGTGCTTGTAAAACTTATGTTGTCGTAATGTGCTACCATTGGATCGTGAAATATCTTCAATGATATTGCTACGATTCAAATCATGGAAACTCATCTCATATTAGCCAAGTCTATTTGGGGCGGGGTGTCACAACTCAGCTTATTTGATAGCTTAAAGCTGGCTTGTTTAGCTCATGAGCAAAATCAAAAATACTAGATACTGACTAGTGAGCAACGGGGTGCTCGGGTGGGAACTATCACCTGGGGACTAGGTCAGGACTCAATGTTAGCACTTAGAAGACAGTAATAAGAGAACGGGGAACCATTCTCTAATGGTTCGATACATTGAGATCTGACAAATCGAGGCACATGAGTGAAAGCTGTTGGGGTAGGATCCATCGACCACTAGGCATCGCTAGCATCGGTGCTGCTGGGGCTTGGGGGTAGTCAGACAATTCTAGTGTGGATGTGTGGTCACATGGTGACGCTTGGGACTAGAGTCTTGCAATTAGGGGTGAAAACGGATCGGATAATATCCGATCCGATCCGCTCCGAATCCGGTTGGATTGAGGATATGGTAGCGTTTTTTGAAATCCGACGGATTCGGATTCGGATTCGGATATTTTCATTCGGATTCGGATACGGATGTGGTTTCAATTAAATCTGTCGGATTCGGATTATCCGGTTTTTTGTGCGGATTATCCGAGCCCCCTACAATCGGATAATCCGAATTTAAGTAAGGTCTGTTGGGCTGCTGAGGGCTCTGGCCCATAATAGATCTACTGGCCCATTAACCCAAAAATAAAGAAAACCTAATTTGTTCACAGCCACAGGTTCACTCGTTTTGATCCTGTCTGGGTTCTAGCCGCCGCGACTGGCTTCTGCTTCTGCATCTATAGCCTTGCCGTGCCGACATTACCACTAGCCGCTGCCGCTTGGCCGTCTTCTGTGGTTCCCTCTTCGGCTCTTCCTCACTTCCTGCCTTGTCGCTTTGGCCTTTGGGGGCTTGGCGCTGGTGGCTTGCCGGGTGACGGCTTGGGGAGTTGGCGCGTTGCTAGTTGCCACCGGCGAGGCGACGACCTGCTCGCTGTGAAAGTGCGAATCGGCCAAGATGCTCACCTGCTGACCTGTCCGGCTGTCCCATGGTAGCCTGCACTCTGCACAAGTAATTTCTAAATTCCTATCAAGGGCTCAAGGCTGTCATCCCGTGATTCATGTCATAGTGTCAATTTGTCATTCACTCATTCATGTGTAGCCGTGTAGCAAGCAATTTGTAAATGATTAGCTAGGAATTGATGTCATAGGCTGCAAAATTTTTATGCTTTGGTTAGGAATTGATGCAAGTTTTTTATGTGTTCTTCTGTTTGTACAATATGTTTATCAGTTGATGTGAATCATGTGATGCTTGCTAGTTGCTACAACCTACATATACTAGCTAGTTCGGCTAGGTAGATATATATTAGAACCTAATTTACAACATCAACTCTGCACACATAATTTCTTAATTCATAAAATCAAAACTTTTGACTATAAGTATTGATTATAAGACGTATTATGTTCACAAAGACTGAAAGACGTAAAAAAGTATTGATTTTTTAGCTTGTTTGGATGATTATAAGTATTGATTATAAGACATATTGTGCAGCCTTGTAGGCGGAGGCGCGCAGCCGCCACAGCGTGCTAGCGCGGACGCGCGGTGGGCAGACAGACACAGACAACACAAATACACAATGTATATATAGTTATTAGTTATAAATTGTGTTTTAAAACTTGTAATTCGACAATTTTAATCCGTTTCCGATCCGATTCCGTACCGAATCCGCACCAAATCCGATATCCGAAATAATCCGCTCCATATCCGTATCCGTATGCTATCCGTACCCGCTCCGAATCCGATAAAAAATAATGGTATAGGATATGGTATAAACAATATCCGTCCGAATCCGATCCGTTTTCAACCCTACTTGCAATAGCCTAGGTACAACAGGGTTTGACTTTAGCACAACTGAGAAAGGGCACGTAAGGGTTTGACGGTAGGTTGTAGGCCTGTAGCGTAGATGATAGTAGCAGGTTGGCAACCTAGCTTGTAGGCCTATTGTAACACCCCAAATTTTCAAAGTAATAAAAATATTATTTAATTCAATTTCTTGAAATTATTAAATTGGCAAATACCACATTACCCTTCTATACCATTTTGAACTACAACATAGAGTAAATGGCCAAACCAGGTGCTAAAACTTTTTAAGTATGATCCTAAGACCAAAATATATTTTTGAAAATTTTTATAAATTTTTACCAAGCTTGGAAGTAGACCTAAGGTTTTAATCTATTTCCTAGAATTATTTTTATTCAGAAATGTTTTTAAACAGTATTGGGCCTCCCTCCTCCCTTCTCTCTCTCCCGGCCGGCCCAGCCCGTCACCCTCGCCCGCCTCTGGCTGACAGCCCGACCCCACCTATCGGCACCGATCGCCTCCCCTCGCGCGCGCCCGACACCACGGCCCCACCCGTCAGCCCTCTCCCTCGCGCACTCGCGCCCGCTGGCCAGTGGCCCCCACCTGTCGGATTCGTCTTCCCCGCGAGATCCACCCACAAATCCCCCCCCTCGCCGGCCGACGCAATAACGTGCCTCGGATCCCCTGTCCCGACCCCCTCCCCTCAAATTGAGCCCGCCATTACCACCCCCGGTCCACGACGACCGTTTCCCCCAATTAAACCCGACCGATTCACGTCCAGATTCGATGAATCGAATTCAACCCGAGCTCGTCGGCATTTAAACGCGTTTATTCCCAGCCACCGTCGATTACACCCCGTCTGCCCCCGTCGATGGCCCTATTTAAACCCCCTGGCCACCCGCATTTCACCCCCACGCTCACACACTGCGAGAACGCACAGAACGCCCTCACTTCAAGTTTTAGCGCACCACCGCCGCCCGTTCTCCGGTCACCCCTCGCCGTCGCTAGTAACCTCCTCCGCCCTAGCCAACCACACCACCGTGACCGCAAGGACGTCGTCGACCCCGGCCGCCCCTCCGCCGTCGACGAACCCCGCCGGAACGCCGTCGCCGACAAGGACCCGAAACCACCTCGCCGTCTACCCTCGTCACCGGCCACGCCCCATTGTCCCCGGACCACCGTAGAGGTACCCTCGTGATCCCCACAATGTCCTCTTTTCCGTGTTAGGCCTTAGCTTCGACCGCCATCGCTCACCGTGGACCGACGCCTGTTTTTGGTTTAATTTAAATTCCAGAAATGCTTTTAAACTTCAAAAATTCATATCTGGCGCGTTTGAACTCTAAAAATTGTCATTTCAACTCCAGAAATTTTATAATTTTATTCTCTACACTTTGGTTCAATAAAAACAGTATGTTACTTTAGACCTTTTCATGTTTAATTAAATGAGCATTCAAATACCCTTAGGGTAAAAATGTAAATTTAATTATTTAAATTCCAGTAAAGCTTATATTTATTTATTTCCTATTAATATGAACAAACCACTAAATTTTCCATGGACCTCTCATTTTAAATTTATTAGAGAACTTAAAAATGAGAATAATCACTTTTAAAACCCTTTTTCAAAGGGCAACACTTCATTTTAATTTCTTTCAAGATTATTTATAAAATGAATTTCAGAACCTTAACAACTTGACTTATTTTTAATCAAACCAACTTAAACTTATGTGCTTATTATGTGATGTTATATTGTTTGATTGGATGTTGTGTTTATTTTATTTTACTTTATTTATATTGGAAAGACTACGACGCCGTCGAGGAGCCGGAATATTTCCCGGAAGTTCCTCCCTCACCCTTCGCTGAACAAGGCAAGTCGCCAAACCACATTTTTGAGCATATTGAACCCATGTTTTATTAAACTACCGCTAAAACACATAGGTTATACATGCATTAGTCAAATGAAACCCCTACAATATATTTATTTAGGATCCCCCGACCTTAATGTACAACCCAAGCCATGCTATCTCACCTAACCTCTTTGTCACCTTATGATTAATGTTATTAGCTAGTGTCCAATGTATTGACACGATCGCTATAGGATAAAAATGAGTCGTAGCATATGGTTCTACTATATGATCCCCATTGTTTCTTATCTATGGAATTCTGTCGGTGATGAGTTGTGGTTGTGAGTGGATGCATGGTGGGTTCCGGGTGCAAGCTAGGGCATTGGTCGGTAGCACCCGGGGCACTATAAGGACCGGTCTGCGGGATCCGTTGCAATACACTTTCGTACTAACCACAAGTCTAATGGGTAAGTCCTAACTAAGGTATGGAGTGTTCCAAACCGATGCCACCATTTGGAGATGGGTCAAGCAGCACCTGCGGGTGGCTTGTACCAATGTGGCGCAAAAGGGGGTGCGACGTTAGCCGGGATGCGGTCCGGCGCGCCGGTGAAACCTAGAGCGGGTGGTTATCGCTTGGAGCATTTCATGCTGAGGTTTTGGCACGAGTTCCCGTGGTATGGGTCATCTCATTTGGGATGAGTGCGTGCCTTGTGGGTACAGTAGTACATCTCTGATCAGAGTCTTAAATCTTTTCGAAAAGTCGAGCCCACGGTCAAGGGCGGGTTGCGTGACATCCCACAGTTAGATTACTTTGAATATGTATGTGCATGATGGTTTGACATGTAAGGACTGTTGTGCGAGGAGGTAAAACGTACTCCTCAAGTTAGATGATGTTGTTGATGCTCATGTTTACTTCTCCGCATGATTAAATTTGACTACACTAAATGCAATAACTGAAAATGTACTTTTCCGCACTTTTAGCCATTACCCTTCCTTGTTTATTATCCTGCATTATTACTTGCATTTGCGGTGGCTTGTTGAGTACTTTTTGTACTCATACCTGTTGGACCCCACAGAGGATGCCTACTATGAAGACGGTCTGGAGTAGCGACCCAGTCAAGCAAAGATCCTGAAGAAGACGTTCGTCATGCTATTTACTTTTATTACTATTTCTATTTCAACTCTGATGTAATAAATATGGTCTGTGCACCATGAATACTGTCGTATGTACGTTGTCGCATGATGAACCTCTTGTTATTATTGTTTTTCTATGGAAATTCAATAATGTCTCGATTTTGATAAATTGGGGCGCCACACCTATGGTATGTAGTGGGCTATGACTAGGGACTAGGCTAGGGGCTATAACATGAGTATTTGATTGGTTAGGCTATTTGGCTCACGAGCTAGCTCGAACTAACTCGTTAAAACAATGAGATGAAATATTGGCTTGTTAAGAAAACGAGCCGAGCGAGCTGACGACCCACGAGTATTATGTCCAACCCTAGATGTATGATCTAAACTTTGATGGTATCTAAGGGTAGATGCTCTTAGAGGGGATCCCTTATCCTCTTTATATATTACCGAGGAAAGGTTACGTATAAAAAATCTTAACCGAGTCGGTTTATTAATATCTAAGGATTATAACCGGACTCTCGTTTATGTTTATTTATAACAATATTTTTATATATTTAATCTCTAATACCAAATTTATATTTGACCACTACATTGACGTTAAACTTTCTTGTGAGAATCGATCTCCTTAGGGTTAATTTTTTCTGTTTAATTATAATTTTCACAGTTTGTCAATATGCCATTGGTGTGTCACTGACAGATGGGGACCACCATAGCCACTGACAATGGCATATAGACAATTTTTGAAAATGATAATGACATGTGAGTAATTTTCCCATCTCCTTAAACCATGTCAAACTGACATATAGGCTAGCCTCACTTTTGTTTCGATCCACTAAAACACATCCTATGGTACCAAGCAATACAATATAAAATTGAGCTTTACAAAACTTTTATTTTGTAGTTTAAGAATATACTGATGTTCCGGAATACGATGGCTGAGCTTAACTATTTAATTTATTTTTTAATTCTTATATAAAAAATAAAATAAGCTCGTTGGCTCCATATATATATATATATATATGACTTGCCGCTCCATATTTTGAGCGGGGATCTGTTGGCTCGTGCCGCGCCGCGCCGCGCGCCTCCATTTCCGTAGGACTAGGAGACGATCTCCTATCGCCTCGCGAGCTCCCCCTTCATTCGCTCCACCGCCGCCTCGGCGAAGCAGGGTCAAACTGGTCTCTCCAGGATGGCAGGCGGAGACTCTCCAAGCTCCGCCGACGGGGCTCCGCCTTCTCCCGCTCCGCAGATGATCGAGCAGCGCCGGGTTTTGGTCAGGTAATAATGGCTGAGCTCCCGGAGTAGCGGGCTGTGGGCGGTGGGCGGTGGGCGGTGGGCGGTGTGGATTCTGCGCGCTTCCGGTTTCGCGTCTTGTTCGGTGGTTTGATCTGTGAATTGCCGGGCGCGCGACGCGACGCGTCTTGGTTGGGTTTGGTGTTTTTGAGTCTCTGGCTTCTACTAGTATCTACAATCTGAGAGATTTGGAGGCTCGGTTTCATCTGTAATATGTTCTGAATTCGTTTCATCTGCTTTCTGAACTTAGCTATGCTTCGCTGCGGATTGGATTTGTAAATGTGTCTCCTGAGTTATCTCCTCTCTTTTTTATAAAAAAAAATGTTACCCAGTTTCTTATTTGATACATCTAATCTCTTATTCATATGTGTAGGTTAGCTTCTAGTAGGGTTCACAGTTTCGTGAAATTCCGCTCGAATTTCGCGAATTTCGAACCGTCGTCACCAAAACAAAAGTCCGTCAGTATTTTCATAGATTTCTATGAATTTCGAGATTCTCATTTGAATTCGCTCGAAATAAGAAATATGCTAATTTAATCTCTAGTACAAGTCAAGTTTCTTTGGGTGGCTACTGGCATTGAATTTTGAAGCACACATGTCTCTCTCTTTTTTTAAATGCATAGTTCAATCTGTGTTTCTGACAGGATACACGAGGTTAGGAGCGAGAGCAATGGCGAGCCATATATAGATACAGATGGAAGCAGTGACACCCTGCCTAATGTAGTTGAACCACGGCTAAAGAAAGGTCCCTGGACGCAAGCGGAGGATGCCATCCTAGAGGCGTATGTCAAGAGACATGGCGGAAGAAATTGGAAAGCGGTGCAAAAGAACACCGGCCTCTTGAGGTGTGGCAAGAGTTGTCGTCTCCGGTGGATGAACCATTTGAGACCTAGCCTGAAAAAGGGGCCTTTCACTAAAGAAGAGGAGAACCTGATCATTAAGCTTCATTATAAAATGGGAAATAAGTGGGCTCGGATGGCTGCTGATGTAAGTTCACTTTCTAGTTCGATTTTTATCTTAATAAGCATTATCAGAATATTTGTTGGTTAAAGTCATGATTCTAATTTTTAACCAGCCATATTTATGTACTTCTGCCCAATGCCCAATGCCCATCTTTGGACATTATTTTTTCATAAGTAGTTTCAAGAAAACTATCAAGAAATACAGTTTTTCATAAGTAGTTTCACAAAACTTGATGATAATGCAATTACAAGTATATTGATAGTTTTTGCATTACAAGTGTAGTTTTGTGACGATTAGTCAAGTTTTAAAATGTTGCGATGCACCTAGGATTATTAATCCATTAATAAAGGGGGATTTGCACTTTTGTCCTACATAAGTTGGTTGACTTTATATTTTGACCAATTTGTATCAATACATGTGCCCCTAGGTTTACCATACACTGGAGGTGGGGTAAAAATGCAAAGTCCCCTCAACTTTGGGGCAAAATTATAGAGTAGTTAGTAGTAGTTAAAATATCACTTTTACCTCTAAAATACCCATACCACTCTTGTACTTTATTACTTATTACTTTGCCTAACTACTTTCGACCCATACTCACCGCAAAAAGAATATTATGGTCTTTTTACATATCTCCTTAATAAATGGGTTCAAACCTAAAAGTCCAAAATGGAGGAAGTAGTTATGATTAAGAGAGCCATAGTATTAGTTTCAGGCACTAGGACTTTCTTTCATGGTCTGTTACTTCTGAAGGTTACTCTAAAGCTTAATTATTTTCAGAGTGTGACCTATAAACTGTTAAAATTTTGGTTTATATTAAGTTGCATTGTTAATTGTGCAAAGTATGCTCATTTAGGATAACCACCTTGACAAGATTCTTCTCTCATAAAATAGTCAATTGATCCAACATTTTGATCTGCATTGATTCATCCTGATCAAGTATATCGGGCATTTATATATTTTGTCTAGTAATACTTGTCTGTTTCTTAGTTTTATATGATCATTTTTCACTTGTCAGCTGACCCAATCCAGTTGTATTCCTGTCTGGTGTCACTGAATCATGATAGTTACTGATGTCTAGTGAGAAAACAGTGTTGATTCTTGTTATCAAAACATGGATAGCTATATATATGATAAAGGGATATTCCCCAGCTTCTGATTAAAAGCTAATAAGAGCATGGACAACAAAATTTTACTCACTGGCACTGATAATACAGTATATCTCTGGCAATTTTCTAACTACAATTTATTCAGATAGAGTAGTTACACACTTACCCTTTATGTAGTTTATACTGCACCTTAATGACCAACATCTCTAAACTAAGAGTTCATATTCTGATGTAAACCACCCAGCTTGTTTGTGTCTGTTTTTGTTGGTAGCTGAACATTTCATTTGAATTTTGGTTCTGCTGAAAGAGATTTTTTTGTCCTAAAACATGGTTATCGCCACAAGTCGGATCAACCGTTGATTACATCAGAGTTACATGATTTAAAAGTTCAATTCCTAGAGTAATCTTAGAATCGTGGCCTCCTTTTGGTTGTAAGGTTTATATATTGTTTTTAAAGTAATTTGGCAGCATCTTTGCAGTTGCCATCGCCAATCCGGTATAGTTCTTCAGAAAATCAGGAGCTATAGGGGCGATCTAAACTTTAATGTGAACTAGGTCTATTTTCTCAGTTGTTTTAAAACATTTTCTCACTTTTACATGCTTTTGTTCTCCATTATCATTGCTATTAACGTGAGTGTATTTTCTCAGTTGCCAGGGCGTACTGATAATGAAATAAAGAACTATTGGAATACTCGAATAAAGAAATGCAAGAATATCCATTCACTTTTATATCCTGCTGATGTATGCCAGCAAGCTTCAAATGAAGATCAACATGAGTCTACTGAGTTCAGTCCTAGGGAGAACCTGCCCAATGATGAGTTGCATGGAAATGGTATATATCTTCCCAATGTTACCTTTGCCAATTTACGTTATGACCTAGAAGATACATCTTATCCACCCCAGTTTTCAGATGTTTCTCTTAGTAATATACTTGGTCAGAGATTTGCATCCACAGACAATGCCTCCATGGATCATACGAACCAAGTACAAGTACTGGAAGAATCTGAGAGCCCATTTCCTGTGATGAATGAAAATATTAGTGATATGTTTTCATCAGTTGAGCTATCCCGGAACCAATCTGAGAATTTCGGACAAGCTTGTGGTATGGATTGCCACTATGTGACTAACTCTAGCGACATGACTATGGCACCTTCTACAGCTGATTTCTTTGACAGCTGTGGCTTCTCAAATGGCCACTTCTCTGCTTCTAGGTCCACAATTGGTCCTTCGAAAATGGAGCCCCCTTCAATCCAAGGTACTGCATTTGATCCAAACAGCTGGTGCATGCACACAAGGACCTCTGCGATGCAACCCACCAACTCTGTTGATGCCTGCCTGCAATCCACAGTATTGCCTGCAAATTCTTATTCTGTGGCACCAAGGAACAGTTATCAATCGGAAGAAGCACTTCACGAAACTCATGCATTAAACTATATGGTGAACCAACAGCTTCCTGTTGGAAGTTTGAGTTCCTCTTCCTGTGACGAATACTGGGAACAAGATCCCGATGTTCACGCTCTCATAAGTCTCATTAGCAGCAGTTTTTGCTCTTCTTCGCCTCTTCATCCAGTATCATCGCCAGTTGAGCTTCAGAACTGTCAACTCCCTTCCGGTTGGTATAAGCTAATTCCTTCGTTTTTCTACTTATAGTAGCTCAGTCACTCACTTGTCAGTATCTATTTGCACTTTGCAGTTGCAGCAGAAACCCCCGTTGCTGGTTTCAACGAACTGATTGCGCCGCAGTATGAACACGGAGATGTTTCATCTCACAGTGATGATTTCTGGTCAAGTGCAGCGTTATTTTTTAACGATTTTATTAATCTACCCGACTTTCAACAAGATGAGTTTGACATGTTCATGAATACCGACATGGATACGGAGGCGAAACCTGTGAGCAGTGGAACTGGAATCACCACCTTGCCCAAATGACGCATTTGGCTCGCTATTGTTGGAGTAATCCTGCTTGTGTCCAATCAGTGGGATCTGCTCTCAACTAAAGTATGGTGTGTATTTTTCTCACATCAGCAAACGACGTGCGGGCATGTACTTTTGGGTCTTGTCTGTTTTTATGAAGCTTTTGTGTTGTAACTTGTTAGGTGCTGGAAAAGCAATGTGTGTGAGTCCTGGTTGTATCAGTTTTGAACCTAAAAAACTAAGGGTGGAAATGCAGTAGCAACTCTCTCTGTTTGTTCTTCCCTTGCGTTTCTTACTTGCCTCTCTGTTTTGAGCAGTCCCTTAATCTTGCCACTGAAATTGGTGTATGCATTGTGATCTTGTTGTTGCCATTGTCTACAGCTATTCCTTCTGCAGCAGCAACACTTTGACATGTCAGGTTTCAGATTAAACATTCCTCCTAATTAATGTTTACTCTTGATAGGTCTTTTGTCAACAATTTCAGGAGCCCTAATCTGTCCTAGTGCTGCATCTTCGAAGATCTCACTGAAGTCATGCAGCCCTCTTGGACGGGAACGGGACTCGTCATGCAAACCAGCCATTTTCCCGGTAGATCAGAGCTCACGACGAAGACGAACCAGCTATCTGTATTGTGTTATGTTCCGTCGTCTTCTACCCAGAAACTCTGCCGTCTCTTGTCAGGATTTCTCAGTATGATGGATATCGTCATTCCTGCTACTTAATCTAGGGTTCCACCTCGAACCTCCTCCGCCATTGTTAGGCGGCTGTTACGCTGCGTGCTGCTGCAGAATTACAGTGTCTTGTCGAACTGATAGAGTTTGTTCCATGTCGCAATGTTCTACCGTCGAATTTAGAGATTGTTTGATTTTTGTTATATGCATGTACGCGTATCTTTTGGATTGTCTTTTGCAGGTAAGTTAGTAGGAGTCGGGCGACTAGGACTGAAGTGGCTAGGTTTTAGTAGGCACAACAGCTATTTCCCGCTGACTGGTGTCATGCGGCGTCAGTCGGACGTACGTGCACCAGTCAGCTGTCCAACACAGGGGCGGACCTACAGTGGAGCATGGGGTACAGATGTACCCCTAAATTTTTTTAGAAATATATATATATGCTTTAATTTTTTATTGGGCCTAATTTATTCAACAACCCATATTAGATTTTTTAACCTAAAAACCAAAAGTTCCCTGTTCGGCTGTTTGCTTCCAAGCTCCAGCCGCCGTGCACGTTGCCATGCCCACATCCGCCTCACGCCCTCGCAGGTCCGCCCGGTCGCCCACGCGGCCGCGCCCAGTCCGGCCAGTCGTCGTGCACGCCCCTCGCGGCCTCGACCTACGCCCTAGCCCTGTGCGCCATAGCGGCGGCACAGCGCCAGCCGCCATTGCCCACCGCACGGCGCCTGCGCGGCTGCGCCCCACCGGCCGCCGGCCCTCCGCCTGGGCGCCTGGTGCCTTGACGGCAGCCGCACGACGCACGCCCGCACTTCACAGTGGCGCCCGCCGCTGCCCGCTGGCGCTTGGCCCACGACCCGCCGCCACTGCGGCTATTCCTCCGCCCGGCGCCTATTGCTTTCTGGTTTCTGAGGTATAGAATGTTTATGTTTGATTCATTGATTGTTTGTGTAAATAATTGATCTTGTATTTTGTATAGTGTATACTAAAATTCAGAAATTGTGATATATTTGTAGTAGATGGAAAATAAGAAGAAGAAATATGTGGATTTAAAATCTATGTGGGGCAAAGCTGAAAAGAAGCAACGATCTGACAACAATAATTCTCTTGAGCCTCAAGTTGCAAGCAATGATCCTAACCCTACATCTGCACCTACAATAGAATCTGATCCTAGAATTGCAAATGAAAGCGGAGAACCGTCGAAACCTGCCTGAAGATACATGTGGAAGCTCAGAAGATTGGCTAGAATATTGTGATGAGGATGTTGGTTTTCTTCCTCATGATTCTGGAAAAAGGATTCCCATCACAGATTACAATGCAAATCAGCAAGATGAAGTGAGGATGAAGTATATTGCACTTGGACCTTGTCGACCACCACTACAACAATTTCCTCAAAGAAATTGTGGGGGAGGTAAACGTCGTTTTATACCTAGGTGGTTTGATAAGTACAGTTGGCTTGAATATAGTGAGGAAAAAGATGCAGTATTTTGTTTTGTTTGCTACTTGTTCAAGGATAGAATTAATTATGTTGGTGGCGATAGTTTTGTGAATGATGGATTTAGACAATGGTACCATCCAGATAGATTTGATAAACATGTAGGTTCTGTTAGCAGTGCACATAATCTAGCAAAAGAGAAATATGATTTGTTCATCAAACCTAATGCATCAATTAGAGAGAATTTTCATAAGAGAAGCAAACGTGACAAGTTGGTTTATAAGGTTCGCTTGACTTACACACTCAAGTGCTTGAGATTTCTTTTACGACAAGGATTGTCTTGTCGTGGGCATGATGAAACAGAAGAATCTCTCAATAGAGAAAATTTTCTTGAGCTTCTAAATTGGTTAGCTGAAAATTTTGAAGAGGTCAACATGGTTGTTCTAAAGAATGCTCCGAAGAATTGTAAGATGACAACCCCTACCATACAAAAACAACTTATTGAATGTTGTGCCAAAGAAACCACTAAACTTATCATGGAAGAACTTGGGGATGATTTTTTTGCAATACTTGCTGATGAGTCTAGTGATGTGTACCAAAATGAGCGGTTGGCTATTTGCTTGCGTTTTGTTGATAAGAAAGGGAGGGTTGTTGAGCGTTTTCTTGGTGTTGTGCATGTTGAGAGCATTAGAGCTTTGACACTTAAAGATGCTATTAAGTCTTTACTCATGCAACATTCATTGAGTTTATCTAGAGTTCATGGTCAAGGATATGATGGGGATAGTACCATGAAGGGTGAGATAAATGGCCTAAAGAAGCTAATTATGGATGAGTCACCGTCTACTTATTATATCCATTGCTTTGCACATCAACTACAATTAACTCTTGTGGCCGTTGCTAAGGAGAATGGTGATTGTGTTTGGTTCTTTGAGTAACTTGTATATTTGCTAAATGTTATTGGAATTTCTTGTAATAAACATCAAATGCTTCGAGTAGCCCAAGCTCAACAGATTATAGAGGCTTTGGAATTAGGTGACATTGAAAGTGGTCGAGGTTTAAATCAAGAGATGGGTTTAGGTAGGCCAGCTGAAACACGTTGGAGCTCTCATTACAAAACAATACAACATATTATTCTTTTGTATGGTGCAATCAAGAAGGTCCTGCTTCAAGTTGGAAAAGATCATTCTCAAAGCACAGAAGCAATTAAAGCCCAAACTGCATTGACATCATTTGAATCATTTAATTTTGTTTTCATGGCACATTTATTGAATACTATTCTTGGATACACAGATGACTTAAACTTAGCTTTGCAAAAGAGGGGTCGAGATATTGTTAATGCTATTGAACTTATTTATCAGCATCGGCCACCACTCGAACCTCCATCGGAATCAACCCTTGGACGATTGTCATCACCACCTTGGATGATGGCCTCTTACGGTCATCGGGCCGACCAGTATATGATGCCACTTGACTTAGCTAAGTCCGGGTTTCGTTGTGAATTGAGTCCTTCTAGGGCGTGGGTCCATATTCCTAGGGCGCGACCCATACCTATGTTATGTGAACCCTATAAATAGGTGGCAACCGCCATAAGTTAGGGTTGGGTTTTGCTTAGATTATTCTGTCATTGCAGTTTCACCGTATACCGGTTTGTAAAACCCCAAACCTTGAATCTTCAGATTATCATCTGCAATTTCAGATTGCGTTTACCTTTTTGTTTCAAAGTTCTACGATTGATTTGCAGGATCAAAACCTTAGTGGTGATGTCAACTACGTGAAAGTGTGGTTCATAACGACTAGACGAGAGGGTGTAGCAATTGCAAGGTTTCGGTCCCTAATCAGAAGCCTTAAAACATTAGCATCCACTCGTCGCCTCAATCATACCTATCTAAAGATCGGGCCATCCATCTACACGTCCCCGTGCTCATCATATGCTCTTAACTTTGATGTTATCTAAGGGTATATGCTCTTAGAGGGGATCCCTTATCCCCTTATATAGTGCAGAGGACAAGGTTAAAGATAAAAAATCTTAACCTAAGGATTATAACCGGACACTCGTTTATCTTCTATTTCTAATATATTTTTATATATTTAATCTCTAATACCAAATTTATATTTGACCACTACATTGACATTAAACTTTCTTGTCCGAGTTGAACTTCTTAAGCCATGTCAAACTGTTATACAGACTAGCCTCACTTTTGTTCGGATCCACTAAAACCCATCCTACAGTACCAAGCAATACAATATAAAATTGAGCTTTATAAAAATTTATTTTGTATTTTAAGAATATACTGATGTTCACGAATCTGATGGCTGAGCTGAACTATTTAATTCATTTTTTTAATTTTTAGATAAAAAGAAAATAAGATTTTTAAAAATCACAAAATAACCATCGAATTTGTCCATAGTACTCCCTAATATCTAAACAAATACGTACCGTAGATCCCCGCGATACTTTGTCACTCAAACAAGCAACACCAGGACCTCTACCAATGGGAATGTGACATTTATTACTTTATGTCATTTTATATAAATAAACCCCATTCGCCCTTATTGACCCTCATCTATAAATATTTCTCGGGACTTATTGAGTACGTTTGTACTCACCCTTCTTGCTAACCCCCTCCTTCAGAAGATGAAGTCTAGCCAGAAGAGAACGAATGATTCTCCGAAGGAGAAGAGGATGTCTAAGGAGATGAAGGCGAAGACCGCTAGGTGTAGCGTCTTAAGCCTAGTTCCCAACTAGGAGGTGAAGTTGCTTCTGCTGAGACTCAGTTATTTTGCTTCCTCTGAAAGACTTTTACGATGAGTTGAATTGTCATGAGAAATGCCTCCTACGTCTTTAGTAATGAACTTGTGCTTGTAAAACTTATGTTGTCGTAATGTGCTATCGTTGAATCGTGAAATATCATCAATGATATTGCTACGATTCAAATCATGGAAACTCATCTCATATTAGCCAAGTCTATTTGGGGCGGGGTGTCACAACTCAGCTTATTTGATAGCTTAAAGCTGGCTTGTTTAGCTCATGAGCAAAATCAAAAATACTAGATACTGACTAGTGAGCAACGGGGTTCTCGGGTGGGAACTATCACCTGGGGACTAGGTCAGGACTCAATGTTAGCACTTAGAAGACAGTAATAAGAGAACGGGGAACCATTCTCTAATGGTTCGATACATTGAGATCTGACAAATCGAGGCACATGAGTGAAAGCTGTTGGGGTAGGATCCATCGACCACTAGGCATCGCTAGCATCGGTGCTGCTGGGGCTTGGGGTAGTCAGACAATTCTAGTGTGGATGTGTGGTCACATGGTGACGCTTGGGACTGGAGTCTTGCAATAGCCTAGGTACAACAGGGTTTGACTTTAGCACAACTGAGAAAGGGCACGTAAGGGTTTGACGGTAGGTTGTAGGCCTGTAGCGTAGATGATAGTAGCAGGTTGGCAACCTAGCTTGTAGGCGTATTGTAACACCCCAAATTTTCAAAGTAATAAAAATATTATTTAATTCAATTTCTTGAAATTATTAAATTGGGAAATACCTTATTACCCTTCTATACCATTTTGAACTAAAACATAGAGTAAATGGCCAACCAGGGGCTAAAACTTTTTAAGTATGATCCTAAGACCAAAATATATTTTTGAAAATTTTTATAAATTTTTACCAAGCTTGGAAGTAGCCCTAAGGTTTTAATCTATTTCCTGGAATTATTTTTATTCAGAAATGTTTTGAAACAGTATTGGGCCTCCCTCCTCCCTTCTCTCTCTCCCGGCCAGCCCAGCCCGTCACCCTCGCCCGCCTCTGGCTGACAGCCCGATCCCACCTGTCGGCATCGATCGCCTCCCCTCGCGCGCGCGCCCGACACCACGGCCCCACCCATCAGCCCTCTCCCTCGCGCACTCGCGCCCGCTGGCCAGTGGCCCCCACCTGTCGAATTCATCTTCCCCACGAGATCCGCCCCCAAATCCCCCCCCCCTCGTCGGCCGACGCAATAACGCGCCTCGGATCCCCTGCCCCGACCCCTCCCCTCAAATTGAGCCCGCCATTACCACCCCCGGTCCACGGCGACCGTTTCCCCCAATTAAACCCGACCGATTCACGTCCAGATTCGATGAATCGAATCAACCCGAGCTCGTCGGTGTTTAAACGCGTTTATTCCCAGCCACCGTCGATTACGCCTCCTCTGCCCCCGCCGATGGCCCTATTTAAACCCCCTGGCCACCCGCATTTCACCCCCACGCTCACACACTGCGAGAACGCACAGAACGCCCTCACTTCAAGTTTTAGCGCACCACCGCCGCCCATTCTCCGGTCGCCGCTCGCCGTCGCTAGTAACCTCCTCCGCCCTAGCCAACCACACCGCCGTGACCGCAAGGACGTCGTCGACCCCGGCCGCCCCTCCGCCGTCGACGAACCCCGCCGGAACGCCGTCGCCGACAAGGACCCGAAACCACCTCGCCGTCTACCCTCGTCGCCGGCCACACCCCGTCATGTTTAATTAAATGAGCATTCAAATACCCTTAGGGTAAAAATGTAAATTTAATTATTTAAATTCCAGTAAAGCTTATATTTATTTATTTCCTGTTAATATGAACAAACCACTAAATTTTCTATGGACCTCTCATTTTAAATTTATTAGAGAACTTAAAAATGAGAATAATCACTTTTAAAACCCTTTTTCAAAGGGCACACTTCATTTTAATTTCTTTCAAGATTATTTATAAATGAATTTCAGAACCTTAACAACTTGACTTATTTTTAATCAAACCAACTTAAACATATGTGCTTATTATGTGATGTTATATGTTTGATTGGATGTTGTGTTTATTTTATTTTACTTTATTTATATTGGAAAGACTACGACGCCGTCGAGGAGCCGGAATATTTCTCGGAAGTTCCTCCCTCACCCTTCGCTGAACAAGGCAAGTCGCCAAACCACATTTTTGAGCATATTGAACCCATGTTTATTAAACTACCGCTAAAACACATAGGTTATACATGCATTAGTCAAATGAAACCCCTACAATATATTTATTTAGGATCCCCCGACCTTGATGTGCAACTCAAGCCATGCTATCTCGCCTAACCTCCTTGTCACCTTATGATTAATGTTATTATCTAGTGTCCAATGTATTGACACGATCGCTATAGGATAAAAATGAGTCGTAGCACATGGTTCTACTATATAATCCCCATTGTTTTTTATCTATGGAATTCTGTCGGTGATGAGTTGTGGTTGTGAGTGGATGCATGGTGGGTTCCGGGTTCAAGCTAGGGCATTGGTCGGTAGCACCCGGGGCACTATAAGGACCGGTCTGCGGGATCCGTTGCAATACACTTCTGTACTAACCACAAGTCTAATGGGTAAGTCCTAACTAAGGTATGGAGTGTTCCAAACCGAGGCCACCATTTGGAGATGGGTCAAGCAGCACCTGCGGTGGCTTGTACCAATGTGGCGCAAAAGGGGGTGCGACGTTAGTCGGGATGCGGCCCGGCGCGCCGGCAAAACCTAGAGCGGGTGGTTATCGCTTGGAGCATTTCATGCTGAGGTTTTGGCACGAGTTCCCGTGGTATGGGTCATCTCGTTTGGGATGAGTGCGTGCCTTGTGGGTACAGTAGTACATCTCTGATCAGAGTCTTAAATCTTTTCGAAAAGCCGAGCCCACGGTCAAGGGCGAGTTGTGTGACATCCCACAGTTAGATTACTTTGAATATGTATGTGCATGATGGTTTGACATGTAAGGACTGTTGTGCGAGGAGGTAAAACGTACTCCTCGAGTTAGATGATGTTGTTGATGCTCATGTTTACTTCTCCGCATGATTAAATTTGACTACACTAAATGCAATAACTGAAAATGTACTTTTTCGCACTGTTAGCCATTACCCTTCCTTTTTTTATTATCCTGCATTATTACTTGCATTTGCGGTGGCTTGTTGAGTACTTTTTGTACTCATACCCGTTGGACCCCACAGAGGATGCCTACTATGAAGACGGTCTGGAGTAGCGACCCAGTCAAGCAAAGATCCTGAAGAAGGCGTTCGTCATGCTATTTACTTTTATTACTATTTCTATTTCAACTCTGATGTAATAAATATGATCTGTGCACCATGAATATTGTCGTATGTACGTGTCGCATGATGAACCTCTTGTTATTATTGTTTTTCTATGGAAATTCACTAATGTCTCGGTTTTGATAAATCGGGGCGCCACACCTATGGTATGTAGTGGGCTATGACTAGGGACTAGGCTAGGGGCTATAACATGAGTATTTGATTGGTTAGGCTATTTGGCTCACGAGCTAGCTCGAACTAACTCATTAAAACAATGAGATGAAATATTGGCTTGTTAAGAAAACGAGCCGAGCGAGCTGACGACCCACGAGTATTATGTCCAACCCTAGATGTATGATCTAAACTTTGATGGTATCCAAGGGTAGATGCTCTTAGAGGGGATCCCTTATCCTCTTTATATATTACCGAGGAAAGGTTACGTATAAAAAATCTTAACCGAGTCGGTTTATTAATATCTAAGGATTATAACCGGACTCTCGTTTATGTTTTATTTATAACAATATTTTATATATTTAATCTCTAATACCAAATTTATATTTGACCACTACATTGACGTTAAACTTTCTTGTGAGAATCGATCTCCTTAAACCATGTCGAACTGACATATAGGCTAGCCTCACTTTTATTTCGATCCACTAAAACACATCCTACGGTACCAAGCAACACAATATAAAATTGAGCTTTACAAAACTTTTATTTTGTAGTTTAAGAATATACTGATGTTCCGGAATATGATGGCTGAGCTGAACTATTTAATTTATTTTTTAATTCTTAGATAAAAATAAAATAAGCTCGTTGGCTCCATATATATATCTGACTTGCCGCTCCATATTTTGAGCGGGGATCTGTTGGCTCGTGCCGCGCCGCGCCGCGCGCCTCCATTGCCGTAGGACTAGGAGACGATCTCCTATCGCCTCGCGAGCTCCCCCTTCATTCGCTCCACCGCCGCCTCGGCGAAGCAGGGTCAAACTGGTCTCTCCAGGATGGCAGGCGGAGACTCTCCAAGCTCCGCCGACGGGGCTCCGCCTTCTCCCGCTCCGCAGATGATCGAGCAGCGCCGGGTTTTGGTCAGGTAATAATGGCTGAGCTCCCGGAGTAGCGGGCTGTGGGCGGTGGGCGGTGGGCGGTGGGCGGTGTGGATTCTGCGCGCTTCCGGTTTCGCGTCTTGTTCGGTGGTTTGATCTGTGAATTGCCGGGCGCGCGACGCGACGCGTCTTGGTTGGGTTTGGTGTTTTTGAGTCTCTGGCTTCTACTAGTATCAACAATCTGAGAGATTTGGAGGCTCGGTTTCATCTGTAATATGTTCTGAATTCGTTTCATCTGCTTTCTGAACTTACCTATGCTTCGCTGCGGATTGGATTCGTAAATGTGTCTCCTGAGTTATCTCCTCTCTTTTTTATAAAAAAAATGTTACCCAGTTTCTTATTTGATACATCTAATCTCTTATTCATATGTGTAGGTTAGCTTCTAGTAGGGTTCACAGTTTCGTGAAATTCCGCTCGAATTTCGCGAATTTCGAACCGTCGTCACCAAAACAAAAGTCCGTCAGTATTTTCATAGATTTCTATGAATTTCGAGATTCTCATTTGAATTCGCTCGAAATAAGAAATATGCTAATTTAATCTCTTGTACAAGTCAAGTTTCTTTGGGTGGCTACTGGCATTGAATTTTGAAGCACAACTGTTTCCTCCTCTCTCTCTTTTTTTTAAATGCATAGTTCAATCTGTGTTTCTGACAGGATACACGAGGTTAGGAGCGAGAGCAATGACGAGCCATATATAGATACAGATGGAAGCAGTGACACCCTGCCTAATGTAGTTGAACCACGGCTAAAAAAAGGTCCCTGGACGCAAGCGGAGGATGCCATCCTAGAGGCGTATGTCAAGAGACATGGCGGAAGGAATTGGAAAGCGGTGCAAAAGAACACCGGCCTCTTGAGGTGTGGCAAGAGTTGTCGTCTCCGGTGGATGAACCATTTGAGACCTAGCCTGAAAAAGGGGCCTTTCACTAAAGAAGAGGAGAACCTGATCATTAAGCTTCATTATAAATGGGAAATAAGTGGGCTCGGATGGCTGCTGATGTAAGTTCACTTTCTAGTTCGATTTTATCTTAATAAGCATTATCAGAATATTTGTTGGTTAAAGTCATGATTCTAATTTTTAACCAGCCATATTTATGTACTTCTGCCCAATGCCCAATGCCCATCTTTGGACATTATTTTTTCATAAGTAGTTTCAAGAAAACTATCAAGAAATACAGTTTTTCATAAGTAGTTTCACAAAACTTGATGATAATGCAATTACAAGTATATTGATAGTTTTTGCATTACAAGTGTAGTTTTGTGACGATTAGTCAAGTTTTAAAATGTTGCGATGCACCTAGGATTATTAATCCATTAATAAAGGGGGATTTGCACTTTTGTCCTACATAAGTGGTTGACTTTATATTTTGACCAATTTGTATCAATACATGTGCCCCCTAGGTTTACCATACACTGGAGGTGGGGTAAAAATGCAAAGTCCCCTCAACTTTGGGGCAAAATTATAGAGTAGTTAGTAGTAGTTAAAATATCACTTTTACCTCTAAAATACCCATACCACTCTTGTACTTTATTACTTATTACTTTGCCTAACTACTTTCGACCCATACTCACCGCAAAAAGAATATTATGGTCTTTTACATATCTCCTTAATAAATGGGTTCAAACCTAAAAGTCCAAAATGGAGGAAGTAGTTATGATTAAGAGAGCCATAGTATTAGTTTCAGGCACTAGGACTTTCTTTCATGGTCTGTTACTTCTGAAGGTTACTCTAAAGCTTAATTATTTTCAGAGTGTGACCTATAAACTGTTAAAATTTTGGTTTATATTAAGTTGCATTGTTAATTGTGCAAAGTATGCTCATTTAGGATAACCACCTTGACAAGATTCTTCTCTCATAAAATAGTCAATTGATCCAACATTTTGATCTGCATTGATTCATCCTGATCAAGTATATCGGGCATTTATATATTTTGTCTAGTAATACTTGTCTGTTTCTTAGTTTTATATGATCATTTTTCACTTGTCAGCTGACCCAATCCAGTTGTATTCCTGTCTGGTGTCACTGAATCATGATAGTTACTGATGTCTAGTGAGAAAACAGTGTTGATTCTTGTTATCAAAACATGGATAGCTATATAATATGATAAAGGGATATTCCCCAGCTTCTGATTAAAAGCTAATAAGAGCATGGACAACAAAATTTTACTCACTGGCACTGATAATACAGTATATCTCTGGCAATTTTCTAACTACAATTTATTCAGATAGAGTAGTTACACACTTACCCTTTATGTAGTTTATACTGCACCTTAATGACCAACATCTCTAAACTAAGAGTTCATATTCTGATGTAAACCACCCAGCTTGTTTGTGTCTGTTTTTGTTGGTAGCTGAACATTTCATTTGAATTTTGGTTCTGCTGAAAGAGATTTTTTTGTCCTAAAACATGGTTATCGCCACAAGTCGGATCAACCGTTGATTACATCAGAGTTACATGATTTAAAAGTTCAATTCCTAGAGTAATCTTAGAATCGTGGCCTCCTTTTGGTTGTAAGGTTTATATATTGTTTTTAAAGTAATTTGGCAGCATCTTTGCAGTTGCCATCGCCAATCCGGTATAGTTCTTCAGAAAATCAGGAGCTATAGGGGCGATCTAAACTTTAATGTGAACTAGGTCTATTTTCTCAGTTGTTTTAAAACATTTTCTCACTTTTACATGCTTTTGTTCTCCATTATCATTGCTATTAACGTGAGTGTATTTTCTCAGTTGCCAGGGCGTACTGATAATGAAATAAAGAACTATTGGAATACTCGAATAAAGAAATGCAAGAATATCCATTCACTTTTATATCCTGCTGATGTATGCCAGCAAGCTTCAAATGAAGATCAACATGAGTCTACTGAGTTCAGTCCTAGGGAGAACCTGCCCAATGATGAGTTGCATGGAAATGGTATATATCTTCCCAATGTTACCTTTGCCAATTTACGTTATGACCTAGAAGATACATCTTATCCACCCCAGTTTTCAGATGTTTCTCTTAGTAATATACTTGGTCAGAGATTTGCATCCACAGACAATGCCTCCATGGATCATACGAACCAAGTACAAGTACTGGAAGAATCTGAGAGCCCATTTCCTGTGATGAATGAAAATATTAGTGATATGTTTTCATCAGTTGAGCTATCCCGGAACCAATCTGAGAATTTCGGACAAGCTTGTGGTATGGATTGCCACTATGTGACTAACTCTAGCGACATGACTATGGCACCTTCTACAGCTGATTTCTTTGACAGCTGTGGCTTCTCAAATGGCCACTTCTCTGCTTCTAGGTCCACAATTGGTCCTTCGAAAATGGAGCCCCCTTCAATCCAAGGTACTGCATTTGATCCAAACAGCTGGTGCATGCACACAAGGACCTCTGCGATGCAACCCACCAACTCTGTTGATGCCTGCCTGCAATCCACAGTATTGCCTGCAAATTCTTATTCTGTGGCACCAAGGAACAGTTATCAATCGGAAGAAGCACTTCACGAAACTCATGCATTAAACTATATGGTGAACCAACAGCTTCCTGTTGGAAGTTTGAGTTCCTCTTCCTGTGACGAATACTGGGAACAAGATCCCGATGTTCACGCTCTCATAAGTCTCATTAGCAGCAGTTTTTGCTCTTCTTCGCCTCTTCATCAGTATCATCGCCAGTTGAGCTTCAGAACTGTCAACTCCCTTCCGGTTGGTATAAGCTAATTCCTTCGTTTTTCTACTTATAGTAGCTCAGTCACTCACTTGTCAGTATCTATTTGCACTTTGCAGTTGCAGCAGAAACCCCCGTTGCTGGTTTCAACGAACTGATTGCGCCGCAGTATGAACACGGAGATGTTTCATCTCACAGTGATGATTTCTGGTCAAGTGCAGCGTTATTTTTTAACGATTTTATTAATCTACCCGACTTTCAACAAGATGAGTTTGACATGTTCATGAATACCGACATGGATACGGAGGCGAAACCTGTGAGCAGTGGAACTGGAATCACCACCTTGCCCAAATGACGCATTTGGCTCGCTATTGTTGGAGTAATCCTGCTTGTGTCCAATCAGTGGGATCTGCTCTCAACTAAAGTATGGTGTGTATTTTTCTCACATCAGCAAACGACGTGCGGGCATGTACTTTTGGGTCTTGTCTGTTTTTATGAAGCTTTTGTGTTGTAACTTGTTAGGTGCTGGAAAAGCAATGTGTGTGAGTCCTGGTTGTATCAGTTTTGAACCTAAAAAACTAAGGGTGGAAATGCAAGTAGCAACTCTCTCTGTTTGTTCTTCCCTTGCGTTTCTTACTTGCCTCTCTGTTTTGAGCAGTCCCTTAATCTTGCCACTGAAATTGGTGTATGCATTGTGATCTTGTTGTTGCCATTGTCTACAGCTATTCCTTCTGCAGCAGCAACACTTTGACATGTCAGGTTTCAGATTAAACATTCCTCCTAATTAATGTTTACTCTTGATAGGTCTTTTGTCAACAATTTCAGGAGCCCTAATCTGTCCTAGTGCTGCATCTTCGAAGATCTCACTGAAGTCATGCAGCCCTCTTGGACGGGAACGGGACTCGTCATGCAAACCAGCCATTTTCCCGGTAGATCAGAGCTCACGACGAAGACGAACCAGCTATCTGTATTGTGTTATGTTCCGTCGTCTTCTACCCAGAAACTCTGCCGTCTCTTGTCAGGATTTCTCAGTATGATGGATATCGTCATTCCTGCTACTTAATCTAGGGTTCCACCTCGAACCTCCTCCGCCATTGTTAGGCGGCTGTTACGCTGCGTGCTGCTGCAGAATTACAGTGTCTTGTCGAACTGATAGAGTTTGTTCCATGTCGCAATGTTCTACCGTCGAATTTAGAGATTGTTTGATTTTTGTTATATGCATGTACGCGTATCTTTTGGATTGTCTTTTGCAGGTAAGTTAGTAGGAGTCGGGCGACTAGGACTGAAGTGGCTAGGTTTTAGTAGGCACAACAGCTATTTCCCGCTGACTGGTGTCATGCGGCGTCAGTCGGACGTACGTGCACCAGTCAGCTGTCCAACACAGGGGCGGACCTACAGTGGAGCATGGGGTACAGATGTACCCCTAAATTTTTTTAGAAATATATATATTGCTTTAATTTTTTATTGGGCCTAATTTATTCAACAACCCATATTAGATTTTTTAACCTAAAAACCAAAAGTTCCCTGTTCGGCTGTTTGCTTCCAGCTCCAGCCGTCGTGCACGTTGCCAATGCCCACCGCCGCCTCACGCCCTCGCAGGTCCGCCCGGTCGCCCACGCGGCCGCGCCCAGTCCGGCCAGTCGTCGTGCATGCCCCTCGCGGCCTCGACCTGCGCCCTAGCCCTGTGCGCCATAGCGGCGGCACAGCGCAGCCGCCATTGCCCACCGCACGGCGCCTGCGCGGCTGCGCCCCACCGGCCGCCGGCCCTCCGCCTGGGCTCCTGGTGCCTTGACGGCAGCCCGCACGACGCACGCCCGCACTTCACAGTGGCGCCCGCCGCTGCCCGCTGGCGCTTGGCCCCGACCCGCCTACCACTGCGGCTATTCCTCCGCCGGCGCCTATTGCTTTCTGGTTTCTGAGGTATAGAATGTTTATGTTTGATTCATTGATTGTTTGTGTAAATAATTGATCTTGTATTTTGTATAGTGTATACTAAAATTCAGAAATTGTGATATATTTGTAGTAGATGGAAATAAGAAGAAGAAATATGTGGATTTAAAATCTATGTGGGGCCAAAGCTGAAAGAAGCAACGATCTGACAACACTAATTCTCTTGAGCCTCAAGTTGCAAGCAATGATCCTAACCCTACATCTGCACCTACAATAGAATCTGATCCTAGAATTGCAAATGAAAGTGGAGAACTGTCGAAACCTGCCTGAAGATACATGTGGAAGCTGAGAAGATGGCTAGAATATTGTGATGAGGATGTTGGTTTTCTTCCTCATGATCCTGGAAAAAGGATTCCCATCACAGATTACAATGCAAATCAGCAAGATGAAGTGAGGATGAAGTATATTGCACTTGGACCTTGTCGACCACCACTACAACAATTTCCTCAAAGAAATTGTGGGGGAGGTAAACGTCGCTTTATACCTAGGTGGTTTGATAAGTACAGTTGGCTTGAATATAGTGAGGAAAAAGATGCCAGTATTTTGTTTTGTTGCTACTTGTTCAAGGATAGAATTAATTATGTTGGTGCGATAGTTTTGTGAATGATGGATTTAGACAATGGTACCATCCAGATAGATTTGATAAACATGTAGGTTCTGTTAGCAGTGCACATAATCTAGCAAAAGAGAAATATGATTTGTTCATCAAACCTAATGCATCAATTAGAGAGACTTTTCATAAGAGAAGCAACGTGACAAGTTGGTTTATAAGGTTCGCTTGACTTACACACTCAAGTGCTTGAGATTTCTTTTACGACAAGGATTGTCTTGTCGTGGGCATGATGAAACAGAAGAATCTCTCAATAGAGAAAATTTTCTTGAGCTTCTAAATTGGTTAGCTGAAAATTTTGAAGAGGTCAACATGGTTGTTCTAAAGAATGCTCCGAAGAATTGTAAGATGACAGCCCCTACCATACAAAAACAACTTATTGAATGTTGTGCCAAAGAAACCACTAAACTTATCATGGAAGAACTTGGGGATGATTTTTTTGCAATACTTGCTGATGAGTCTAGTGATGTGTACCAAAATGAGCAGTTGGCTATTTGCTTGCGTTTTGTTGATAAGAAAGGGAGGGTTGTTGAGCGTTTTCTTGGTGTTGTGCATGTTGAGAGTATTAGAGCTTTGACACTTAAAGATGCTATTAAGTCTTTACTCATGCAACATTCATTGAGTTTATCTAGAGTTCGTGGTCAAGGATATGATGGGATAGTACCATGAAGGGTGAGATAATGGCCTGAAGAAGCTAATTATGGATGAGTCACCGTCTACTTATTATATCCATTGCTTTGCACATCAACTACAATTAACTCTTGTGGCCGTGCTAAGGAGAATGGTGATTGTGTTTGGTTCTTTGAGTAACTTGGATATTTGCTAAATGTTATTGGAATTTCTTGTAATAAACATCAAATGCTTCGAGTAGCTCAAGCTCAACAAATTATAGAGGCTTTGGAATTAGGTGACATTGAAAGTGGTCGAGGTTTAAATCAAGAGATGGGTTTAGGTAGGCCAGCTGAAACACGTTGGAGCTCTCATTACAAAACAATACAACATATTATTCTTTTGTATGGTGCAATCAAGAAGGTCCTGCTTCAAGTTGGAAAAGATCATTCTCAAAGCACAGAAGCAATTAAAGCCCAACTGCATTGACATCATTTGAATCATTTAATTTTGTTTCATGGCACATTTATTGAATACTATTCTTGGATACACAGATGACTTAAACTTAGCTTTGCAAAAGAGGGATCAAGATATTGTTAATGCTATTGAACTTATTTATCAGCATCGGCACCACTCGAACCTCCATCAGAATCAACCCTTGGACGATTGTCGTCACCACCTTGGATGATGGCCTCTTACGGTCATCGGGTCCGACCAGTATATGATGCCACTTGACTTAGCTAAGTCCGGGTTTTCGTTGTGAATTGAGTCCTTCTAGGGCGTGGGTCCATATTCCTAGGGCGCGACCCATACCTATGTTATGTGAACCCTATAAATAGGTGGCAACCGCCATAAGTTAGGGTGGGTTTTGCTTAGATTATTCTGTCATTGCAGTTTCACCGTATACCGGTTTGTAAAACCCCAACCTTGAATCTTCAGATTATCATCTGCAATTTCATATTGCGTTTACCTTTTGTTTCAAAGTTCTACAATTGATTTGCAGGATCAAAACCTTAGTGGTGATGTCGACTACGTGAAAGTGTGGTTCATAATGACTAGACGAGAGGGTGTAGCAATTGCAAGGTTTCGGTCCCTGATCAGAAGCCTTAAAGCATTAGCATCCACTCGTCGCCTCAATCATACCTATCTAAAGATCGGGCCATCCATCTACACGTCCCCGTGCTCATCATATGCTCTAAACTTTGATGTTATCTAAGGGTATATGCTCTTAGAGGGGATCCCTTATCCCCTTTATATAGTGCAGAGGACAAGGTTACAGATAAAAAATCTTAACCTAAGGATTATAACCGGACACTCGTTTATCTTCTATTTCTAATATATTTTATATATTTAATCTCTAATACCAAATTTATATTTGACCACTACATTGACATTAAACTTTCTTGTTCGAGTTGAACTTCTTAAACCATGTCAAACTGTTATATAGGACTAGCCTCACTTTTGTTCGGATCCACTAAAACCCATCCTACAGTACCAAGCAATACAATATAAAATTGAGCTTTATAAAAATTTATTTTGTATTTTAAGAATATACTGATGTTCACGAATCTGATGGCTGAGCTGAACTATTTAATTCATTTTTTTAATTTTTAGATAAAAATAAAATAAGATTTTTAAAAATCACAAAATAACCATCGAATTTGTCCAAATATCTAAACAAATATGTACCGTAGATCCCCGTGATACTTTGTCACTCAAACAAGCAACGCCAGGACCTCTACCAATGGGAATGTGACATTTATTACTTTATGTCATTTTATATAAATAAACCCCATTCGCCCTTATTGACCCTCATCTATAATATTTCTCGGGACTTGTTGAGTACGTTTGTACTCACCCTCCTTGCTAACCCCCTCCTTCAGAAGATGAAGTCTAGCTAGAAGAGAACGAATGGTTCTCCGAAGGAGAAGAGGATGTCTAAGGAGATGAAGGCGAAGACCGCTAGGTGTAGCGTCTTAAGCCTAGTTCCCAACTAGGAGGTGAAGTTGCTTCTACTGAGACTTAGTTATTTTGCTTCCTCTGAAAGACTTTTACGATGAGTTGAATTGTCATGAGAAATGCCTCCTACGTCTTTTGTAATGAACTTGTGCTTGTAAAACTTATGTTGTCGTAATGTGCTACCATTGGATCGTGAAATATCTTCAATGATATTGCTACGATTCAAATCATGGAAACTCATCTCATATTAGCCAAGTCTATTTGGGGCGGGGTGTCACAACTCAGCTTATTTGATAGCTTAAAGCTGGCTTGTTTAGCTCATGAGCAAAATCAAAAATACTAGATACTGACTAGTGAGCAACGGGGTGCTCGGGTGGGAACTATCACCTGGGGACTAGGTCAGGACTCAATGTTAGCACTTAGAAGACAGTAATAAGAGAACGGGGAACCATTCTCTAATGGTTCGATACATTGAGATCTGACAAATCGAGGCACATGAGTGAAAGCTGTTGGGGTAGGATCCATCGACCACTAGGCATCGCTAGCATCGGTGCTGCTGGGGCTTGGGGGTAGTCAGACAATTCTAGTGTGGATGTGTGGTCACATGGTGACGCTTGGGACTGGAGTCTTGCAATAGCCTAGGTACAACAGGGTTTGACTTTAGCACAACTGAGAAAGGGCACGTAAGGGTTTGACGGTAGGTTGTAGGCCTGTAGCGTAGATGATAGTAGCAGGTTGGCACCTAGCTTGTAGGCCTATTGTAACACCCCAAATTTTCAAAGTAATAAAAATATTATTTAATTCAATTTCTTGAAATTATTAAATTGGGAAATACCACATTACCCTTCTATACCATTTTGAACTACAACATAGAGTAAATGGCCAAACCAGGTGCTAAAACTTTTAAGTATGATCCTAAGACCAAAATATATTTTTGAAAATTTTTATAAATTTTTACCAAGCTTGGAAGTAGACCTAAGGTTTTAATCTATTTCCTAGAATTATTTTATTCAGAAATGTTTTTAAACAGTATTGGGCCTCCCTCCTCCCTTCTCTCTCTCCCGGCCGGCCCAGCCCGTCACCCTCGCCCGCCTCTGGCTGACAGCCCGACCCCACCTATCGGCACCGATCGCCTCCCCTCGCGCGTGCCCGACACCACGGCCCCACCCGTCAGCCCTCTCCCTCGCGCACCTCGCGCCCGCTGGCCAGTGGCCCCCACCTGTCGGATTCGTCTTCCCCGCGAGATCCGCCCCCAAATCCTCCCCCTCGCCGGCCGACGCAATAACGCGCCTCGGATCCCCTGCCCCGACCCCCTCCCCTCAAATTGAGCCCGCCATTACACCCCCGGTCCACGACGACCGTTTCCCCCAATTAAACCCGACCGATTCACGTCCAGATTCGATGAATCGGATTCAACCCGAGCTCGTCGGCATTTAAACGCGTTTATTCCCAGCCATCGTCTATTACGCCCCCTCTGCCCCCGTCGATGGCCCTATTTAAACCCCCTAGCCACCCGCATTTCACCCCCACGCTCACACACTGCGAGAACGCACAGAACGCCCTCACTTCAAGTTTAGCGCACCACCGCCGCCCGTTCTCCGGTCGCCCCTCGCCGTCGCTAGTAACCTCCCCCGCCCTAGCCAACCACACCACCGTGACCGCAAGGACGTCGTCGACCCCGGCCGCCCCTCCGCCGTCGACGAACCCCGCCGGAACGTCGTCACCGACAAGGACCCGAAACCACCTCGCCGTCTACCCTCGTCACCGGCCACGCCCCATCGTCCCCGGACCACCGTAGAGGTACCCTCGTGATCCCCACAATGTCCTCTTTCCGTGTTAGGCCTTAGCTTCGACCGCCATCGCTCACCGTGGACCGACGCCTGTTTTTGGTTTAATTTAAATTCCAGAAATGCTTTTAAAACTTCAAAAATTCATATCTGGCGCGTTTGAACTCTAAAAATTGTCATTTCAACTCCAGAAATTTTATAATTTTATTCTCTACACTTTGGTTCAATAAAAACAGTATGTTACTTTAGACCTTTTCATGTTTAATTAAATGAACATTCAAATACCCTTAGGGTAAAAATGTAAATTTAATTATTAAATTCCAGTAAAGCTTATATTTATTTATTTCCTATTAATATGAACAAACCACTAAATTTTCTATGGACCTCTCATTTTAAATTATTAGAGAACTTAAAAATGAGAATAATCACTTTTAAAACCCTTTTTCAAAGGGCAACACTTCATTTTAATTTCTTTCAAGATTATTTATAAAATGAATTTCAGAACCTTAACAACTTGACTTATTTTTAATCAAACCAACTTAAACCTATGTGCTTATTATGTGATGTTATATTGTTTGATTGGATGTTGTGTTTATTTTATTTTACTTTATTTATATTGGAAAGACTACGACGCCGTCGAGGAGCCGGAATATTTCTCGGAAGTTCCTCCCTCACCCTTCGCTGAACAAGGCAAGTCGCCAAACCACATTTTTGAGCATATTGAACCCATGTTTTATTAAACTACCGCTAAAACACATAGGTTATACATGCATTAGTCAAATGAAACCCCTACAATATATTTATTTAGGATCCCCCGACCTTGATGTACAACCCAAGCCATGCTATCTCACCTAACCTCTTTGTCACCTTATGATTAATGTTATTAGCTAGTGTCCAATGTATTGACACGATCGCTATAGGATAAAAATGAGTCGTAGCACATGGTTCTACTATATGATCCCCATTGTTTCTTATCTATGGAATTCTGTCGGTGATGAGTTGTGGTTGTGAGTGGATGCATGGTGGGTTCCGGGTGCAAGCTAGGGCATTGGTCGGTAGCACCCGGGGCACTATAAGGACCGGTCTGCGGGATCCGTTGCAATACACTTTCGTACTAACCACAAGTCTAATGGGTAAGTCCTAACTAAGGTATGGAGTGTTCCAAACCGATGCCACCATTGGAGATGGGTCAAGCAGCACCTGCGGGTGGCTTGTACCAATGTGGCGCAAAAGGGGGTGCGACGTTAGCCGGGATGCGGTCCGGCGCGCCGGTGAAACCTAGAGCGGGTGGTTATCGCTTGGAGCATTTTATGCTGAGGTTTTGGCACGAGTTCCCGTGGTATGGGTCATCTCGTTTGGGATGAGTGCGTGCCTTGTGGGTACAGTAGTACATCTCTGATCAGAGTCTTAAATCTTTTCGAAAAGCCGAGCCCACGGTCAAGGGCGGGTTGCGTGACATCCCACAGTTAGATTACTTGAATATGTATATGCATGATGGTTTGACATGTAAGGACTGTTGTGCGAGGAGGTAAAACGTACTCCTCAAGTTAGATGATGTTGTTGATGCTCATGTTTACTTCTCCGCATGATTAAATTTGACTACACTAAATGCAATAACTGAAAATGTACTTTTCCGCACTGTTAGCCATTACCCTTCCTTGTTTATTATCCTGCATTATTACTTGCATTTGCGGTGGCTTGTTGAGTACTTTTTGTACTCATACCTGTTGGACCCCACAGAGGATGCCTACTATGAAGACGGTCTGGAGTAGCGACCCAGTCAAGCAAAGATCCTGAAGAAGACGTTCGTCATGCTATTTACTTTTATTACTATTTCTATTTCAACTCTGATGTAATAAATATGGTCTGTGCACCATGAATACTGTCGTATGTACGTTGTCGCATGATGAACCTCTTGTTATTATTGTTTTTCTATGGAAATTCAATAATGTCTCGATTTTGATAAATCGGGGCGCCACACCTATGGTATGTAGTGGGCTATGACTAGGGACTAGGCTAGGGGCTATAACATGAGTATTTGATTGGTTAGGCTATTTGGCTCACGAGCTAGCTCGAACTAACTCGTTAAAACAATGAGATGAAATATTAGCTTGTTAAGAAAACGAGCCGAGCGAGCTGACGACCCACGAGTATTATGTCCAACCCTAGATGTATGATCTAAACTTTGATGGTATCTAAGGGTAGATGCTCTTAGAGGGGATCCCTTATCCTCTTTATATATTACCGAGGAAAGGTTACGTATAAAAAATCTTAACCGAGTCGGTTTATTAATATCTAAGGATTATAACCGGACTCTCGTTTATGTTTATTTATAACAATATTTTTATATATTTAATCTCTAATACCAAATTTATATTTGACCACTACATTGACGTTAAACTTTCTTGTGAGAATCGATCTCCTTAGGGTTAATTTTTTCTGTTTAATTATAATTTTCACAGTTTGCCAATATGTCATTGGTGTGTCACTGACAGATGGGGACCACCATAGCCACTGACAATGGCATATAGACAATTTTTGAAAATTATAATGACATGTGAGTAATTTTCCCATCTCCTTAAACCATGTCAAACTGACATATAGGCTAGCCTCACTTTTGTTTCGATCCACTAAAACACATCCTACGGTACCAAGCAATACAATATAAAATTGAGCTTTACAAAACTTTTATTTTGTAGTTTAAGAATATACTGATGTTCCGGAATACGATGGCTGAGCTTAACTATTTAATTTATTTTTTAATTCTTATATAAAAATAAAATAAGCTCGTTGGCTCCATATATATATATATATATATATATATATATCTGACTTGCCGCTCCATATTTTGAGCGGGGATCTGTTGGCTCGTGCCGCGCCGCGCCGCGCGCCTCCATTGCCGTAGGACTAGGAGACGATCTCCTATCGCCTCGCGAGCTCCCCCTTCATTCGCTCCACCGCCGCCTCGGCGAAGCAGGGTCAAACTGGTCTCTCCAGGATGGCAGGCGGAGACTCTCCAAGCTCCGCCGACGGGGCTCCGCCTTCTCCCGCTCCGCAGATGATCGAGCAGCGCCGGGTTTTGGTCAGGTAATAATGGCTGAGCTCCCGGAGTAGCGGGCTGTGGGCGGTGGGCGGTGGGCGGTGGGTGGTGGGCGGTGGGCGGTGTGGATTCTGCGCGCTTCCGGTTTCGCGTCTTGTTCGGTGGTTTGATCTGTGAATTGCCGGGCGCGCGACGCGACGCGTCTTGGTTGGGTTTGGTGTTTTTGAGTCTCTGGCTTCTACTAGTATCTACAATCTGAGAGATTTGGAGGCTCGGTTTCATCTGTAATATGTTTCTGAATTCGTTTCATCTGCTTTCTGAACTTAGCTATGCTTCGCTGCGGATTGGATTTGTAAATGTGTCTCCTGAGTTATCTCCTCTCTTTTTTATAAAAAAAAATGTTACCCAGTTTCTTATTTGATACATCTAATCTCTTATTCATATGTGTAGGTTAGCTTCTAGTAGGGTTCACAGTTTCGTGAAATTCCGCTCGAATTTCGCGAATTTCGAACCGTCGTCACCAAAACAAAAGTCCGTCAGTATTTTCATAGATTTCTATGAATTTCGAGATTCTCATTTGAATTCGCTCGAAATAAGAAATATGCTAATTTAATCTCTAGTACAAGTCAAGTTTCTTTGGGTGGCTACTGGCATTGAATTTTGAAGCACACCTGTTTCCTCCTCTCTCTCTCTTTTTTTTAAATGCATAGTTCAATCTGTGTTTCTGACAGGATACACGAGGTTAGGAGCGAGAGCAATGGCGAGCCATATATAGATACAGATGGAAGCAGTGACATCCTGCCTAATGTAGTTGAACCACGGCTAAAGAAAGGTCCCTGGACGCAAGCGGAGGATTACCATCCTAGAGGCGTATGTCAAGAGACATGGCGGAAGGAATTGGAAAGCGGTGCAAAAGAACACCGGCCTCTTGAGGTGTGGCAAGAGTTGTCGTCTCCGGTGGATGAACCATTTGAGACCTAGCCTGAAAAAGGGGCCTTTCACTAAAGAAGAGGAGAACCTGATTATTAAGCTTCATTATAAAATGGGAAATAAGTGGGCTCGGATGGCTGTTGATGTAAGTTCACTTTCTAGTTCGATTTTTATCTTAATAAGCATTATCAGAATATTTGTTGGTTAAAGTCATGATTCTAATTTTTAACCAGCCATATTTATGTACTTCTGCCCAATGCCCAATGCCCATCTTTGGACATTATTTTTTCATAAGTAGTTTCACAAAACTTGATGATAATGCAATTACAAGTATATTGATAGTTTTTGCATTACAAGTGTAGTTTTGTGACGATTAGTCAAGTTTTAAAATGTTGCGATGCACCTAGGATTATTAATCCATTAATAAAGGGGGATTTGCACTTTTGTCCTACATAAGTTGGTTGACTTTATATTTTGACCAATTTGTATCAATACATGTGCCCCCTAGGTTTACCATACACTGGAGGTGGGGTAAAAATGCAAAGTCCCCTCAACTTTGGGGCAAAATTATAGAGTAGTTAGTAGTAGTTAAAATATCACTTTTACCTCTAAAATACCCATACCACTCTTGTACTTTATTACTTATTACTTTGCCTAACTACTTTCGACCCATACTCACCGCAAAAAGAATATTATGGTCTTTTACATATCTCCTTAATAAATGGGTTCAAACCTAAAAGTCCAAAATGGAGGAAGTAGTTATGATTAAGAGAGCCATAGTATTAGTTTCAGGCACTAGGACTTTCTTTCATGGTCTGTTACTTCTGAAGGTTACTCTAAAGCTTAATTATTTTCAGAGTGTGACCTATAAACTGTTAAAATTTTGGTTTATATTAAGTTGCATTGTTAATTGTGCAAAGTATGCTCATTTAGGATAACCACCTTGACAAGATTCTTCTCTCATAAAATAGTCAATTGATCCAACATTTTGATCTGCATTGATTCATCCTGATCAAGTATATCGGGCATTTATATATTTTGTCTAGTAATACTTGTCTGTTTCTTAGTTTATATGATCATTTTTCACTTGTCAGCTGACCCAATCCAGTTGTATTCCTGTCTGGTGTCACTGAATCATGATAGTTACTGATGTCTAGTGAGAAAACAGTGTTGATTCTTGTTATCAAAACATGGATAGCTATATATATATGATAAAGGGATATTCCCCAGCTTCTGATTAAAAGCTAATAAGAGCATGGACAACAAAATTTTACTCACTGGCACTGATAATACAGTATATCTCTGGCAATTTTCTAACTACAATTTATTCAGATAGAGTAGTTACACACTTACCCTTTATGTAGTTTATACTGCACCTTAATGACCAACATCTCTAAACTAAGAGTTCATATTCTGATGTAAACCACCCAGCTTGTTTGTGTCTGTTTTTGTTGGTAGCTGAACATTTCATTTGAATTTTGGTTCTGCTGAAAGAGATTTTTTTGTCCTAAAACATGGTTATCGCCACAAGTCGGATCAACCGTTGATTACATCAGAGTTACATGATTTAAAAGTTCAATTCCTAGAGTAATCTTAGAATCGTGGCCTCCTTTTGGTTGTAAGGTTTATATATTGTTTTTAAAGTAATTTGGCAGCATCTTTGCAGTTGCCATCGCCAATCCGGTATAGTTCTTCAGAAAATCAGGAGCTATAGGGGCGATCTAAACTTTAATGTGAACTAGGTCTATTTTCTCAGTTGTTTTAAAACATTTTCTCACTTTTACATGCTTTTGTTCTCCATTATCATTGCTATTAACGTGAGTGTATTTTCTCAGTTGCCAGGGCGTACTGATAATGAAATAAAGAACTATTGGAATACTCGAATAAAGAAATGCAAGAATATCCATTCACTTTTATATCCTGCTGATGTATGCCAGCAAGCTTCAAATGAAGATCAACATGAGTCTACTGAGTTCAGTCCTAGGGAGAACCTGCCCAATGATGAGTTGCATGGAAATGGTATATATCTTCCCAATGTTACCTTTGCCAATTTACGTTATGACCTAGAAGATACATCTTATCCACCCCAGTTTTCAGATGTTTCTCTTAGTAATATACTTGGTCAGAGATTTGCATCCACAGACAATGCCTCCATGGATCATACGAACCAAGTACAAGTACTGGAAGAATCTGAGAGCCCATTTCCTGTGATGAATGAAAATATTAGTGATATGTTTTCATCAGTTGAGCTATCCCGGAACCAATCTGAGAATTTCGGACAAGCTTGTGGTATGGATTGCCACTATGTGACTAACTCTAGCGACATGACTATGGCACCTTCTACAGCTGATTTCTTTGACAGCTGTGGCTTCTCAAATGGCCACTTCTCTGCTTCTAGGTCCACAATTGGTCCTTCGAAAATGGAGCCCCCTTCAATCCAAGGTACTGCATTTGATCCAAACAGCTGGTGCATGCACACAAGGACCTCTGCGATGCAACCCACCAACTCTGTTGATGCCTGCCTGCAATCCACAGTATTGCCTGCAAATTCTTATTCTGTGGCACCAAGGAACAGTTATCAATCGGAAGAAGCACTTCACGAAACTCATGCATTAAACTATATGGTGAACCAACAGCTTCCTGTTGGAAGTTTGAGTTCCTCTTCCTGTGACGAATACTGGGAACAAGATCCCGATGTTCACGCTCTCATAAGTCTCATTAGCAGCAGTTTTTGCTCTTCTTCGCCTCTTCATCCAGTATCATCGCCAGTTGAGCTTCAGAACTGTCAACTCCCTTCCGGTTGGTATAAGCTAATTCCTTCGTTTTTCTACTTATAGTAGCTCAGTCACTCACTTGTCAGTATCTATTTGCACTTTGCAGTTGCAGCAGAAACCCCCGTTGCTGGTTTCAACGAACTGATTGCGCCGCAGTATGAACACGGAGATGTTTCATCTCACAGTGATGATTTCTGGTCAAGTGCAGCGTTATTTTTTAACGATTTTATTAATCTACCCGACTTTCAACAAGATGAGTTTGACATGTTCATGAATACCGACATGGATACGGAGGCGAAACCTGTGAGCAGTGGAACTGGAATCACCACCTTGCCCAAATGACGCATTTGGCTCGCTATTGTTGGAGTAATCCTGCTTGTGTCCAATCAGTGGGATCTGCTCTCAACTAAAGTATGGTGTGTATTTTTCTCACATCAGCAAACGACGTGCGGGCATGTACTTTTGGGTCTTGTCTGTTTTTATGAAGCTTTTGTGTTGTAACTTGTTAGGTGCTGGAAAAGCAATGTGTGTGAGTCCTGGTTGTATCAGTTTTGAACCTAAAAAACTAAGGGTGGAAATGCAGTAGCAACTCTCTCTGTTTGTTCTTCCCTTGCGTTTCTTACTTGCCTCTCTGTTTTGAGCAGTCCCTTAATCTTGCCACTGAAATTGGTGTATGCATTGTGATCTTGTTGTTGCCATTGTCTACAGCTATTCCTTCTGCAGCAGCAACACTTTGACATGTCAGGTTTCAGATTAAACATTCCTCCTAATTAATGTTTACTCTTGATAGGTCTTTTGTCAACAATTTCAGGAGCCCTAATCTGTCCTAGTGCTGCATCTTCGAAGATCTCACTGAAGTCATGCAGCCCTCTTGGACGGGAACGGGACTCGTCATGCAAACCAGCCATTTTCCCGGTAGATCAGAGCTCACGACGAAGACGAACCAGCTATCTGTATTGTGTTATGTTCCGTCGTCTTCTACCCAGAAACTCTGCCGTCTCTTGTCAGGATTTCTCAGTATGATGGATATCGTCATTCCTGCTACTTAATCTAGGGTTCCACCTCGAACCTCCTCCGCCATTGTTAGGCGGCTGTTACGCTGCGTGCTGCTGCAGAATTACAGTGTCTTGTCGAACTGATAGAGTTTGTTCCATGTCGCAATGTTCTACCGTCGAATTTAGAGATTGTTTGATTTTTGTTATATGCATGTACGCGTATCTTTTGGATTGTCTTTTGCAGGTAAGTTAGTAGGAGTCGGGCGACTAGGACTGAAGTGGCTAGGTTTTAGTAGGCACAACAGCTATTTCCCGCTGACTGGTGTCATGCGGCGTCAGTCGGACGTACGTGCACCAGTCAGCTGTCCAACACAGGGGCGGACCTACAGTGGAGCATGGGGTACAGATGTACCCCTAAATTTTTTTAGAAATATATATATATGCTTTAATTTTTTATTGGGCCTAATTTATTCAACAACCCATATTAGATTTTTTAACCTAAAAACCAAAAGTTCCCTGTTCGGCTGTTTGCTTCCAAGCTCCAGCCGTCGTGCACGTTGCCATGCCCACCGCCGCCTCACGCCCTCGCAGGTCCGCCCGGTCGCCCACGCGGCCGCGCCCAGTCCGGCCAGTCGTCGTGCATGCCCCTCGCGGCCTCGACCTGCGCCCTAGCCCTGTGCGCCATAGCGGCGGCACAGCGCCAGCCGCCATTGCCCACCGCATGGCGCCTGCGCGGCTGCGCCCCACCGGCCGCCGGCCCTCCGCCTGGGCTCCTGGTGCCTTGACGGCAGCCGCACGACGCACGCCCGCACTTCACAGTGGCGCCCGCCGCTGCCCGCTGGCGCTTGGCCCACGACCCGCCACCACTGCGGCTATTCCTCCGCCCGGCGCCTATTGCTTTCTGGTTTCTGAGGTATAGAATGTTTATGTTTGATTCATTGATTGTTTGTGTAAATAATTGATCTTGTATTTTGTATAGTGTATACTAAAATTCAGAAATTGTGATATATTTGTAGTAGATGGAAAATAAGAAGAAGAAATATGTGGATTTAAAATCTATGTGGGGCAAAGCTGAAAAGAAGCAACGATCTGACAACAATAATTCTCTTGAGCCTCAAGTTGCAAGCAATGATCCTAACCCTACATCTGCACCTACAATAGAATCTGATCCTAGAATTGCAAATGAAAGTGGAGAACTGTCGAAACCTGCCTGAAGATACATGTGGAAGCTGAGAAGATTGGCTAGAATATTGTGATGAGGATGTTGGTTTTCTTCCTCATGATCCTGGAAAAAGGATTCCCATCACAGATTACAATGCAAATCAGCAAGATGAAGTGAGGATGAAGTATATTGCACTTGGACCTTGTCGACCACCACTACAACAATTTCCTCAAAGAAATTGTGGGGGAGGTAAACGTCGCTTTATACCTAGGTGGTTTGATAAGTACAGTTGGCTTGAATATAGTGAGGAAAAAGATGCAGTATTTTGTTTTGTTTGCTACTTGTTCAAGGATAGAATTAATTATGTTGGTGGCGATAGTTTTGTGAATGATGGATTTAGACAATGGTACCATCCAGATAGATTTGATAAACATGTAGGTTCTGTTAGCAGTGCACATAATCTAGCAAAAGAGAAATATGATTTGTTCATCAAACCTAATGCATCAATTAGAGAGAATTTTCATAAGAGAAGCAAACGTGACAAGTTGGTTTATAAGGTTCGCTTGACTTACACACTCAAGTGCTTGAGATTTCTTTTACGACAAGGATTGTCTTGTCGTGGGCATGATGAAACAGAAGAATCTCTCAATAGAGAAAATTTTCTTGAGCTTCTAAATTGGTTAGCTGAAAATTTTGAAGAGGTCAACATGGTTGTTCTAAAGAATGCTCCGAAGAATTGTAAGATGACAGCCCCTACCATACAAAAACAACTTATTGAATGTTGTGCCAAAGAAACCACTAAACTTATCATGGAAGAACTTGGGGATGATTTTTTTGCAATACTTGCTGATGAGTCTAGTGATGTGTACCAAAATGAGCAGTTGGCTATTTGCTTGCGTTTTGTTGATAAGAAAGGGAGGGTTGTTGAGCGTTTTCTTGGTGTTGTGCATGTTGAGAGTATTAGAGCTTTGACACTTAAAGATGCTATTAAGTCTTTACTCATGCAACATTCATTGAGTTTATCTAGAGTTCGTGGTCAAGGATATGATGGGGATAGTACCATGAAGGGTGAGATAAATGGCCTGAAGAAGCTAATTATGGATGAGTCACCATCTACTTATTATATCCATTGCTTTGCACATCAACTACAATTAACTCTTGTGGCCGTTGCTAAGGAGAATGGTGATTGTGTTTGGTTCTTTGAGTAACTTGGATATTTGCTAAATGTTATTGGAATTTCTTGTAATAAACATCAAATGCTTCGAGTAGCTCAAGCTCAACAAATTATAGAGGCTTTGGAATTAGGTGACATTGAAAGTGGTCGAGGTTTAAATCAAGAGATGGGTTTAGGTAGGCCAGCTGAAACACGTTGGAGCTCTCATTACAAAACAATACAACATATTATTCTTTTGTATGGTGCAATCAAGAAGGTCCTGCTTCAAGTTGGAAAAGATCATTCTCAAAGCACAGAAGCAATTAAAGCCCAAACTGCATTGACATCATTTGAATCATTTAATTTTGTTTTCATGGCACATTTATTGAATACTATTCTTGGATACACAGATGACTTAAACTTAGCTTTGCAAAAGAGGGATCAAGATATTGTTAATGCTATTGAACTTATTTATCAGCATCGGCCACCACTCGAACCTCCATCAGAATCAACCCTTGGACGATTGTCGTCACCACCTTGGATGATGGCCTCTTACGGTCATCGGGCCGACCAGTATATGATGCCACTTGACTTAGCTAAGTCCGGGTTTTCGTTGTGAATTGAGTCCTTCTAGGGCGTGGGTCCATATTCCTAGGGCGCGACCCATACCTATGTTATGTGAACCCTATAAATAGGTGGCAACCGCCATAAGTTAGGGTTGGGTTTTGCTTAGATTATTCTGTCATTGCAGTTTCACCGTATACCGGTTTGTAAAACCCCAAACCTTGAATCTTCAGATTATCATCTGCAATTTCATATTGCGTTTACCTTTTTGTTTCAAAGTTCTACAATTGATTTGCAGGATCAAAACCTTAGTGGTGATGTCGACTACGTGAAAGTGTGGTTCATAATGACTAGACGAGAGGGTGTAGCAATTGCAAGGTTTCGGTCCCTGATCAGAAGCCTTAAAGCATTAGCATCCACTCGTCGCCTCAATCATACCTATCTAAAGATCGGGCCATCCATCTACACGTCCCCGTGCTCATCATATGCTCTAAACTTTGATGTTATCTAAGGGTATATGCTCTTAGAGGGGATCCCTTATCCCCTTTATATAGTGCAGAGGACAAGGTTACAGATAAAAAATCTTAACCTAAGGATTATAACCGGACACTCGTTTATCTTCTATTTCTAATATATTTTTATATATTTAATCTCTAATACCAAATTTATATTTGACCACTACATTGACATTAAACTTTCTTGTCCGAGTTGAACTTCTTAAACCATGTCAAACTGTTATATAGACTAGCCTCACTTTTGTTCGGATCCACTAAAACCCATCCTACAGTACCAAGCAATACAATATAAAATTGAGCTTTATAAAAATTATTTTGTATTTTAAGAATATACTGATGTTCACGAATCTGATGGCTGAGCTGAACTATTTAATTCATTTTTTTAATTTTTAGATAAAAATAAAATAAGATTTTTAAAAATCACAAAATAACCATCGAATTTGTCCAAATATCTAAACAAATATGTACCGTAGATCCCCGTGATACTTTGTCACTCAAACAAGCAACGCCAGGACCTCTACCAATGGGAATGTGACATTTATTACTTTATGTCATTTTATATAAATAAACCCCATTCGCCCTTATTGACCCTCATCTATAAATATTTCTCGGGACTTGTTGAGTACGTTTGTACTCACCCTCCTTGCTAACCCCCTCCTTCAGAAGATGAAGTCTAGCTAGAAGAGAACGAATGGTTCTCCGAAGGAGAAGAGGATGTCTAAGGAGATGAAGGCGAAGACCGCTAGGTGTAGCGTCTTAAGCCTAGTTCCCAACTAGGAGGTGAAGTTGCTTCTACTGAGACTTAGTTATTTTGCTTCCTCTGAAAGACTTTTACGATGAGTTGAATTGTCATGAGAAATGCCTCCTACGTCTTTTGTAATGAACTTGTGCTTGTAAAACTTATGTTGTCGTAATGTGCTACCATTGGATCGTGAAATATCTTCAATGATATTGCTACGATTCAAATCATGGAAACTCATCTCATATTAGCCAAGTCTATTTGGGGCGGGGTGTCACAACTCAGCTTATTTGATAGCTTAAAGCTGGCTTGTTTAGCTCATGAGCAAAATCAAAAATACTAGATACTGACTAGTGAGCAACGGGGTGCTCGGGTGGGAACTATCACCTGGGGACTAGGTCAGGACTCAATGTTAGCACTTAGAAGACAGTAATAAGAGAACGGGGAACCATTCTCTAATGGTTCGATACATTGAGATCTGACAAATCGAGGCACATGAGTGAAAGCTGTTGGGGTAGGATCCATCGACCACTAGGCATCGCTAGCATCGGTGCTGCTGGGGCTTGGGGGTAGTCAGACAATTCTAGTGTGGATGTGTGGTCACATGGTGACGCTTGGGACTGGAGTCTTGCAATAGCCTAGGTACAACAGGGTTTGACTTTAGCACAACTGAGAAAGGGCACGTAAGGGTTTGACGGTAGGTTGTAGGCCTGTAGCGTAGATGATAGTAGCAGGTTGGCAACCTAGCTTGTAGGCCTATTGTAACACCCCAAATTTTCAAAGTAATAAAAATATTATTTAATTCAATTTCTTGAAATTATTAAATTGGGAAATACCACATTACCCTTCTATACCATTTTGAACTACAACATAGAGTAAATGGCCAAACCAGGTGCTAAAACTTTTTAAGTATGATCCTAAGACCAAAATATATTTTTGAAAATTTTTATAAATTTTTACCAAGCTTGGAAGTAGACCTAAGGTTTTAATCTATTTCCTAGAATTATTTTTATTCAGAAATGTTTTTAAACAGTATTGGGCCTCCCTCCTCCCTTCTCTCTCTCCCGGCCGGCCCAGCCCGTCACCCTCGCCCGCCTCTGGCTGACAGCCCGACCCCACCTATCGGCACCGATCGCCTCCCCTCGCGCGTGCCCGACACCACGGCCCCACCCGTCAGCCCTCTCCCTCGCGCACTCGCGCCCGCTGGCCAGTGGCCCCCACCTGTCGGATTCGTCTTCCCCGCGAGATCTGCCCCCAAATCCTCCCCCTCGCCGGCCGACGCAATAACGCGCCTCGGATCCCCTGCCCCGACCCCCTCCCCTCAAATTGAGCCCGCCATTACACCCCCGGTCCACGACGACCGTTTCCCCCAATTAAACCCGACCGATTCACGTCCAGATTCGATGAATCGGATTCAACCCGAGCTCGTCGGCATTTAAACGCGTTTATTCCCAGCCATCGTCTATTACGCCCCCTCTGCCCCCGTCGATGGCCCTATTTAAACCCCTAGCCACCCGCATTTCACCCCCACGCTCACACACTGCGAGAACGCACAGAACGCCCTCACTTCAAGTTTTAGCGCACCACCGCCGCCCGTTCTCCGGTCGCCCCTCGCCGTCGCTAGTAACCTCCCCCGCCCTAGCCAACCACACCACCGTGACCGCAAGGACGTCGTCGACCCCGGCCGCCCCTCCGCCGTCGACGAACCCCGCCGGAACGTCGTCACCGACAAGGACCCGAAACCACCTCGCCGTCTACCCTCGTCACCGGCCACGCCCCATCGTCCCCGGACCACCGTAGAGGTACCCTCGTGATCCCCACAATGTCCTCTTTCCGTGTTAGGCCTTAGCTTCGACCGCCATCGCTCACCGTGGACCGACGCCTGTTTTTGGTTTAATTTAAATTCCAGAAATGCTTTTAAACTTCAAAAATTCATATCTGGCGCGTTTGAACTCTAAAAATTGTCATTTCAACTCCAGAAATTTTATAATTTTATTCTCTACACTTTGGTTCAATAAAAACAGTATGTTACTTTAGACCTTTTCATGTTTAATTAAATGAACATTCAAATACCCTTAGGGTAAAAATGTAAATTTAATTATTTAAATTCCAGTAAAGCTTATATTTATTTATTTCCTATTAATATGAACAAACCACTAAATTTTCTATGGACCTCTCATTTTAAATTTATTAGAGAACTTAAAAATGAGAATAATCACTTTTAAAACCCTTTTTCAAAGGGCAACACTTCATTTTAATTTCTTTCAAGATTATTTATAAAATGAATTTCAGAACCTTAACAACTTGACTTATTTTTAATCAAACCAACTTAAACCTATGTGCTTATTATGTGATGTTATATTGTTTGATTGGATGTTGTGTTTATTTTATTTTACTTTATTTATATTGGAAAGACTACGACGCCGTCGAGGAGCCGGAATATTTCTCGGAAGTTCCTCCCTCACCCTTCGCTGAACAAGGCAAGTCGCCAAACCACATTTTTGAGCATATTGAACCCATGTTTTATTAAACTACCGCTAAACACATAGGTTATACATGCATTAGTCAAATGAAACCCCTACAATATATTTATTTAGGATCCCCCGACCTTGATGTACAACCCAAGCCATGCTATCTCACCTAACCTCTTTGTCACCTTATGATTAATGTTATTAGCTAGTGTCCAATGTATTGACACGATCGCTATAGGATAAAAATGAGTCGTAGCACATGGTTCTACTATATGACCCCCATTGTTTCTTATCTATGGAATTCTGTCGGTGATGAGTTGTGGTTGTGAGTGGATGCATGGTGGGTTCCGGGTGCAAGCTAGGGCATTGGTCGGTAGCACCCGGGGCACTATAAGGACCGGTCTGCGGGATCCGTTGCAATACACTTTCGTACTAACCACAAGTCTAATGGGTAAGTCCTAACTAAGGTATGGAGTGTTCCAAACCGATGCCACCATTTGGAGATGGGTCAAGCAGCACCTGCGGGTGGCTTGTACCAATGTGGCGCAAAAGGGGGTGCGACGTTAGCCGGGATGCGGTCCGGCGCGCCGGTGAAACCTAGAGCGGGTGGTTATCGCTTGGAGCATTTTATGCTGAGGTTTTGGCACGAGTTCCCGTGGTATGGGTCATCTCGTTTGGGATGAGTGCGTGCCTTGTGGGTACAGTAGTACATCTCTGATCAGAGTCTTAAATCTTTTCGAAAAGCCGAGCCCACTGTCAAGGGCGGGTTGCGTGACATCCCACAGTTAGATTACTTTGAATATGTATATGCATGATGGTTTGACATGTAAGGACTGTTGTGCGAGGAGGTAAAACGTACTCCTCAAGTTAGATGATGTTGTTGATGCTCATGTTTACTTCTCCGCATGATTAAATTTGACTACACTAAATGCAATAACTGAAAATGTACTTTTCCGCACTGTTAGCCATTACCCTTCCTTGTTTATTATCCTGCATTATTACTTGCATTTGCGGTGGCTTGTTGAGTACTTTTTGTACTCATACCTGTTGGACCCCACAGAGGATGCCTACTATGAAGACGGTCTGGAGTAGCGACCCAGTCAAGCAAAGATCCTGAAGAAGACGTTCGTCATGCTATTTACTTTTATTACTATTTCTATTTCAACTCTGATGTAATAAATATGGTCTGTGCACCATGAATACTGTCGTATGTACGTTGTCGCATGATGAACCTCTTGTTATTATTGTTTTTCTATGGAAATTCAATAATGTCTCGATTTTGATAAATCGGGGCGCCACACCTATGGTATGTAGTGGGCTATGACTAGGGACTAGGCTAGGGGCTATAACATGAGTATTTGATTGGTTAGGCTATTTGGCTCACGAGCTAGCTCGAACTAACTCGTTAAAACAATGAGATGAAATATTAGCTTGTTAAGAAAACGAGCCGAGCGAGCTGACGACCCACGAGTATTATGTCCAACCCTAGATGTATGATCTAAACTTTGATGGTATCTAAGGGTAGATGCTCTTAGAGGGGATCCCTTATCCTCTTTATATATTACCGAGGAAAGGTTACGTATAAAAAATCTTAACCGAGTCGGTTTATTAATATCTAAGGATTATAACCGGACTCTCGTTTATGTTTATTTATAACAATATTTTTATATATTTAATCTCTAATACCAAATTTATATTTGACCACTACATTGACGTTAAACTTTCTTGTGAGAATCGATCTCCTTAGGGTTAATTTTTTCTGTTTAATTATAATTTTCACAGTTTGCCAATATGCCATTGGTGTGTCACTGACAGATGGGGACCACCATAGCCACTGACAATGGCATATAGACAATTTTTGAAAATTATAATGACATGTGAGTAATTTTCCCATCTCCTTAAACCATGTCAAACTGACATATAGGCTAGCCTCACTTTTGTTTCGATCCACTAAAACACATCCTACGGTACCAAGCAATACAATATAAAATTGAGCTTTACAAAACTTTTATTTTGTAGTTTAAGAATATACTGATGTTCCGGAATACGATGGCTGAGCTTAACTATTTAATTTATTTTTTAATTCTTATATAAAAAATAAAATAAGCTCGTTGGCTCCATATATATATATATATATATATATATATATATATATATATATATATATATATATATATATATATCTGACTTGCCGCTCCATATTTTGAGCGGGGATCTGTTGGCTCGTGCCGCGCCGCGCCGCGCGCCTCCATTGCCGTAGGACTAGGAGACGATCTCCTATCGCCTCGCGAGCTCCCCCTTCATTCGCTCCACCGCCGCCTCGGCGAAACAGGGTCAAACTGGTCTCTCCAGGATGGCAGGCGGAGACTCTCCAAGCTCCGCCGACGGGGCTCCGCCTTCTCCCGCTCCGCAGATGATCGAGCAGCGCCGGGTTTTGGTCAGGTAATAATGGCTGAGCTCCCGGAGTAGCGGGCTGTGGGCGGTGGGCGGTGGGCGGTGGGTGGTGGGCGGTGGGCGGTGTGGATTCTGCGCGCTTCCGGTTTCGCGTCTTGTTCGGTGGTTTGATCTGTGAATTGCCGGGCGCGCGACGCGACGCGTCTTGGTTGGGTTTGGTGTTTTTGAGTCTCTGGCTTCTACTAGTATCTACAATCTGAGAGATTTGGAGGCTCGGTTTCATCTGTAATATGTTCTGAATTCGTTTCATCTGCTTTCTGAACTTAGCTATGCTTCGCTGCGGATTGGATTTGTAAATGTGTCTCCTGAGTTATCTCCTCTCTTTTTTATAAAAAAAAATGTTACCCAGTTTCTTATTTGATACATCTAATCTCTTATTCATATGTGTAGGTTAGCTTCTAGTAGGGTTCACAGTTTCGTGAAATTCCGCTCGAATTTCGCGAATTTCGAACCGTCGTCACCAAAACAAAAGTCCGTCAGTATTTTCATAGATTTCTATGAATTTCGAGATTCTCATTTGAATTCGCTCGAAATAAGAAATATGCTAATTTAATCTCTAGTACAAGTCAAGTTTCTTTGGGTGGCTACTGGCATTGAATTTTGAAGCACACCTGTTTCCTCCTCTCTCTCTCTTTTTTTTTTAAATGCATAGTTCAATCTGTGTTTCTGACAGGATACACGAGGTTAGGAGCGAGAGCAATGGCGAGCCATATATAGATACAGATGGAAGCAGTGACATCCTGCCTAATGTAGTTGAACCACGGCTAAAGAAAGGTCCCTGGACGCAAGCGGAGGATACCATCCTAGAGGCGTATGTCAAGAGACATGGCGGAAGGAATTGGAAAGCGGTGCAAAAGAACACCGGCCTCTTGAGGTGTGGCAAGAGTTGTCGTCTCCGGTGGATGAACCATTTGAGACCTAGCCTGAAAAAGGGGCCTTTCACTAAAGAAGAGGAGAACCTGATTATTAAGCTTCATTATAAAATGGGAAATAAGTGGGCTCGGATGGCTGTTGATGTAAGTTCACTTTCTAGTTCGATTTTTATCTTAATAAGCATTATCAGAATATTTGTTGGTTAAAGTCATGATTCTAATTTTTAACCAGCCATATTTATGTACTTCTGCCCAATGCCCAATGCCCATCTTTGGACATTATTTTTTCATAAGTAGTTTCACAAAACTTGATGATAATGCAATTACAAGTATATTGATAGTTTTTGCATTACAAGTGTAGTTTTGTGACGATTAGTCAAGTTTTAAAATGTTGCGATGCACCTAGGATTATTAATCCATTAATAAAGGGGGATTTGCACTTTTGTCCTACATAAGTTGGTTGACTTTATATTTTGACCAATTTGTATCAATACATGTGCCCCCTAGGTTTACCATACACTGGAGGTGGGGTAAAAATGCAAAGTCCCCTCAACTTTGGGGCAAAATTATAGAGTAGTTAGTAGTAGTTAAAATATCACTTTTACCTCTAAAATACCCATACCACTCTTGTACTTTATTACTTATTACTTTGCCTAACTACTTTCGACCCATACTCACCGCAAAAAGAATATTATGGTCTTTTTACATATCTCCTTAATAAATGGGTTCAAACCTAAAAGTCCAAAATGGAGGAAGTAGTTATGATTAAGAGAGCCATAGTATTAGTTTCAGGCACTAGGACTTTCTTTCATGGTCTGTTACTTCTGAAGGTTACTCTAAAGCTTAATTATTTTCAGAGTGTGGCCTATAAACTGTTAAAATTTTGGTTTATATTAAGTTGCATTGTTAATTGTGCAAAGTATGCTCATTTAGGATAACCACCTTGACAAGATTCTTCTCTCATAAAATAGTCAATTGATCCAACATTTTGATCTGCATTGATTCATCCTGATCAAGTATATCGGGCATTTATATATTTTGTCTAGTAATACTTGTCTGTTTCTTAGTTTTATATGATCATTTTTCACTTGTCAGCTGACCCAATCCAGTTGTATTCCTGTCTGGTGTCACTAAATCATGATAGTTACTGATGTCTAGTGAGAAAACAGTGTTGATTCTTGTTATCAAAACATGGATAGCTATATATATATGATAAAGGGATATTCCCCAGCTTCTGATTAAAAGCTAATAAGAGCATGGACAACAAAATTTTACTCACTGGCACTGATAATACAGTATATCTCTGGCAATTTTCTAACTACAATTTATTCAGATAGAGTAGTTACACACTTACCCTTTATGTAGTTTATATTGCACCTTAATGACCAACATCTCTAAACTAAGAGTTCATATTCTGATGTAAACCACCCAGCTTGTTTGTGTCTGTTTTGTTGGTAGCTGAACATTTCATTTGAATTTTGGTTCTGCTGAAAGAGATTTTTTTGTCCTAAAACATGGTTATCGCCACAAGTCGGATCAACCGTTGATTACATCAGAGTTACATGATTTAAAAGTTCAATTCCTAGAGTAATCTTAGAATCGTGGCCTCCTTTTGGTTGTAAGGTTTATATATTGTTTTTAAAGTAATTTGGCAGCATCTTTGCAGTTGCCATCGCCAATCCGGTATAGTTCTTCAGAAAATCAGGAGCTATAGGGGCGATCTAAACTTTAATGTGAACTAGGTCTATTTTCTCAGATGTTTTAAAACATTTTCTCACTTTTACATGCTTTTGTTCTCCATTATTATTGCTATTAACGTGAGTGTATTTTCTCAGTTGCCAGGGCGTACTGATAATGAAATAAAGAACTATTGGAATACTCGAATAAAGAAATGCAAGAATATCCATTCACTTTTATATCCTGCTGATGTATGCCAGCAAGCTTCAAATGAAGATCAACATGAGTCTACTGAGTTCAGTCCTAGGGAGAACCTGCCCAATGATGAGTTGCATGGAAATGGTATATATCTTCCCAATGTTACCTTTGCCAATTTACGTTATGACCTAGAAGATACATCTTATCCACCCCAGTTTTCAGATGTTTCTCTTAGTAATATACTTGGTCAGAGATTTGCATCCACAGACAATGCCTCCATGGATCATACGAACCAAGTACAAGTACTGGAAGAATCTGAGAGCCCATTTCCTGTGATGAATGAAAATATTAGTGATATGTTTTCATCAGTTGAGCTATCCCGGAACCAATCTGAGAATTTCGGACAAGCTTGTGGTATGGATTGCCACTATGTGACTAACTCTAGCGACATGACTATGGCACCTTCTACAGCTGATTTCTTTGACAGCTGTGGCTTCTCAAATGGCCACTTCTCTGCTTCTAGGTCCACAATTGGTCCTTCGAAAATGGAGCCCCCTTCAATCCAAGGTACTGCATTTGATCCAAACAGCTGGTGCATGCACACAAGGACCTCTGCGATGCAACCCACCAACTCTGTTGATGCCTGCCTGCAATCCACAGTATTGCCTGCAAATTCTTATTCTGTGGCACCAAGGAACAGTTATCAATCGGAAGAAGCACTTCACGAAACTCATGCATTAAACTATATGGTGAACCAACAGCTTCCTGTTGGAAGTTTGAGTTCCTCTTCCTGTGACGAATACTGGGAACAAGATCCCGATGTTCACGCTCTCATAAGTCTCATTAGCAGCAGTTTTTGCTCTTCTTCGCCTCTTCATCCAGTATCATCGCCAGTTGAGCTTCAGAACTGTCAACTCCCTTCCGGTTGGTATAAGCTAATTCCTTCGTTTTTCTACTTATAGTAGCTCAGTCACTCACTTGTCAGTATCTATTTGCACTTTGCAGTTGCAGCAGAAACCCCCGTTGCTGGTTTCAACGAACTGATTGCGCCGCAGTATGAACACGGAGATGTTTCATCTCACAGTGATGATTTCTGGTCAAGTGCAGCGTTATTTTTGAACGATTTTATTAATCTACCCGACTTTCAACAAGATGAGTTTGACATGTTCATGAATACCGACATGGATACGGGGGCGAAACCTGTGAGCAGTGGAACTGGAATCACCACCTTGCCCAAATGACGCATTTGGCTCGCTATTCCTTCTGCAGCAACAACACTTTGACATGTCAGGTTTCAGATTAAACATTCCTCCTAATGTTTACTCTTGATAGGTCTTTTGTCCACAATTTCAGGAGACCTAATCTGTCCTAGTGCTTCATCTTCGAAGATCTCACTGAAGTCATGCAGCCCTCTTGGACGGGAACGGGACTCGTCATGCAAACCAGCCATTTTCCCGGTAGATCAGAGCTCACGACGAAGACGAACCAGCTATCTGTACTGTGTTCTGTTCCGTCGTCTTCTACCCAGAAACTCTGCCGTCTCTTGTCAGGATTTCTTAGTATGATGGATATCGTCATTACAGTGTCTTGTCGAACTGATAGAGTTTGTTCCATGTCACAATGTTCTACCGTCGAATTTAGAGATTGTTTGATTTTGGTTATATTGCAGGTATGTGTATCTTTTGGATTATCTAGAAATGTTGGAATTGGATACATGTAAATTCGAATAATCTGAAAGCCGGATGAAGATGAAGTGGACGCAACTTCTCTGCACTAGGGCTCATGCATGTGTCAGTGAGTGCAGTACACCTGCTCCTGCAAAGGATCTCATCCCCGAACAAGTTTTTAGGTTGCGCGACAACATCCTCGCAGGATATCGCGTGCAAATTTTCCCAATGTACATCAGTTTGGAAAGGAAGCTTCTGGGAGATTGATCAGTTGGCTGGCTCGTCGGCTGCCGCCGGCGTCAACTCAGGCGAGCCCGGCGTGACGTTGCTCTCTCCGCTCACCGGAGACATGGCTTTTTTTTAATGCTTCTAGCACCTCGTCTATATAACGCGCCGTCCAATTAGTTAGTCTTACATCTCGTTCCCACGCAAACCCGTAAAACTACACTGGTTTTGTGATTTTCTACCGAACGACACATCTTATAATCCAAGTAATTTAGATAATGTTATTGTTTAAATTTTTATATTATAAAATATTTCATTCGAGGGTTATATTACGAGACGAATAAGTATTAAATATCTATCCACAATACTTGAAAAGATGAAGATATATTTACGTAACGAAAAACACACAACATCAATTATAGAGTAAACAACATACATTCTAAATACCATTTGTTTAGCCGCTGATAATTAATTAAGTATTTTTCTCCCTACTTCTATCTCTTTAATTCCGTTGAAAAAAGTTTTCATGTTTATTTTCTTACATAACATCTTAGTTATCGCTTCTTAATACTATCATAAACAAGAAATTCTATATTTTAAATATATTTTATCCATTGATTTATAATACTATTTTATTAATCCTTATTAATAAAAATATTTACTTTTTTACTAATTTATGTATTGCAATAAAAGCAAGGGGAACTGTAAGGTTTTCCCCTTCCACCACCCCGCGCGGCCGCACCACCCAAACCGCTCGCTTCCGCTCCCCGCAACGCATCTTCTGCACCTGCGGATTCGATTCCCTCCCCGCCAGCCGTTGCAGCGCAGGCGGCAGGCCTCTGTCTCGCCGCCGTCGCGACTCGCGAGGGCCCATGGATGCGGCCGTCGCAGCGGGTCGCCTGCGGCCGCGATGAGTCCCGAGGCGGCTGGGGTGGGGGTGGGACGGTCGGGCCCGGGCGTCGGGGCGGCAGCGGTCGCGTGGCCGGAGCTTCGTGGCCAGATCGGCCGCGCGGGTAGCCTCGCTGAGTCGCTCGCGGCCGCCGCCGAGGCCCGTACAGCCCTCGCCCGCCGCCTCGAGGCCGCGCTCGAGGTGCGTGCCGTGCGTGATTGCCCGGATGCGCGCTTGCTTGGCAAGGCCCAAGGGCGTCCTTGCGTTGGGCGTGGCTGTTTGGTTTGATCTGAATCGATCCCCATTCGGTGCGGTATGGATTTGCAGGTGAGGAAGGAGTCGCTCCGGCAGGGCGCGGCGCTGGACGAAATGAGGAACCGGCTGGAGCTCCGCCGGTCGCGCGTGGAGGAGGTCCTGGTCGCCAAGAGGGATGCGCTCCAGGGCGTCGAGCGCCGCAAGGAGCAGCTTCAAGCGCAGATCGACCGTGTCCTGCAGCTCTCAGGTGCAGTCGCCGCCGCGAACCGGCAAGTGCAGGTAATCGAGCAAGCAATCCATCTGTGCATGTACTGCGGGATTGGAATAATTGGATTGAAGTAGCTGTATCTGCGTTTACACGGGAGCGTGTGTTGATGGCAGGAAGCGAAGGAAGTGTTATCTGGAGCGATGTCACGGCTTGTGGATCTGCAGAGGCGGCTCAGGGTGAGGCGGCAGTGTATGATAGGCCAGGTTGCTGCATTGTACCCTGTGAAGGTCTTCCATGATCTGCCACATGCAGAAAACCTTGGTGCCTATACTCATGGTGAGAATCCAGTACTCACATGTGACATGTATCTCTTGAACTGTAACTTTTGAAGGATATACATAGTTCAAATACATGTGTCATGTGTGTATTTTGACGAGAGGCAGTTTTGCTCCTGGAATATAGAATAGGTTGGAGTGCCATGCCCTGTTTGTTCAATGGCTTCATTTGCGATAGCTTGATAGACTATTAGACATCAATGTATATTTGTGTCGTAGTGTGTATCGGCATTTTTTGGGTTTAGATATATGACATTTTCTAGATGTTTACTCCTTGAGCTAATGTTGAACCTATCTGTCTTTGTACTTTATTACTCTGCCCTCATCCTTATGATCTGCACCATCCATGACTAAGGTGGAGAAAGGTTTGTGCCCCATATGCTAGTCTGTTTGGAGATATTGTTGTCTGTAAATGGGGAGAGTTTGGAGTCTACTGCTTAAAAATGTCGGGACATAGACATCTCCATTGCATGCAGCATATCAGTGCTATTAGAACTACTGATTATTATTAACCTGTCATATGATCCACATTTTTCCAATGGGAAATAGTGGTGCGAATTTTCATTCTTGATTCATTTCCTAAAAGCATTTATGATGAGATAACAGAACACTTGCAGGAGCACATGGGGGACTTTCTGAAGAAAATGGAACACTTCCAGAAGAGAATGGAACACATGTACTCAATGTTATCAAATTTCCACAAGTACATGCTTTGTCATTTTTAAGTTGGCAAATTAAGCAAAGTAGAAAGCAAAAGGATTGTACTGAGAAGGAGCTTCAGCGGTCGGCGGCTGTTCTAGGATATGCAGCACATGTGAGTTTGTCTATCAAGCTCTCCTGTTCAATAGAACATCAATTCAATTTACTTGATGTAGCAATGTAATGTTGCACTTCAAAAAAAATGTAGTATTGATGCTCCAACCTAGCTACCCTCATTTTTGTGCTCAAATGAGACAATTAACATTGTAGATGGCTAGATGCCCTTAGATGCATCTTGCAATATAAGTAAGAGCATATTTTTCCCTCATTCTGTTTAGAAAACAACAATAATAAGCCAATACATGCTACCAAAATTTGTGGATATTATTTTTACATTGTTGAATATTTGAATGGCATTAATGATGGCAGGAGTTCAAATTCATCTCCTTGCATGCTCATATTGGATTGATACTTGATTTTTTTTCACAATGGTTATGGAGTTACTATTTGCCAATTTTTAAATTTTTGTAGGCAGTTTTGCTCATAGCCTCCTATCTTGATGTTCCCCTCCGATATCCTTTGCACTTCGGAGGATCGCGGTCTTATGCGAGTGATTGTTTGCCTTCAGCTGAAACAGCATCTATTGCTTCAACAGAGTGCACATTTGTCAACATGACCGACTCAAAACTGACAAAATACCCCCTTTTTTTGGAATGTCAAGAAGACGAATCCACTAAGGCATCCTATGCAATTTACTTGTTGCACAAGGTGTGTGTTGCCCTCTTAATGTTTTTATCCCAGCTGCTTATTTGTTGTTGCAATGTTTGTTTAACTCCCCATAAACTAAATTGCTATGATCATTTCCATGATGTTTGGTCAGGATACGGAGCAGCTTTTGAATTACATTGGAGCTGAGAGCTCTGGAAGGCGTGTATTTGGTAATCTGCAAGAGCTTATTAGGATTATACAATCGGATGAGTATGTATGCAGGGTATCAATTTTGCGATAACTGTGAGTGATTCTTGGAGTGAGATTATGATGGTAGAGATTGCGCCATACATATGTAAATACTTGTTCTTTTTGTTCTTTTGTGTGATTCTTGCCTTCTTTCGGTGTGCCGAGTTTTTATATGCACAAGAAAGAGGTGCGTTGGGTTTTGTTAGATGAAAAATGAATGAAATGATATTTACATACGTCATATGGGCCTCTCCCTGTATATATGCTTGAGGTTTCTTCTTGGTGTCATCCTTCTAAGCTAAGCTAATCAGATATTACATGAAAAAACCTTGTTGGTCAATGACAAAAATCTATTCCCCACACCCACCCCAAAAAAAATGTGTTGCTGCCTCCTGTTTTGGACGCACGAATTGAAAAGTGCCTATTTGACAAATAGCTTTGGATTTTGTGATGTAACTAGTGTTCCTCAGCTTAATGATAATTAGGGGTCTTTGTTTCCTCTAGTCCAAAATTTAGTCCCGTCACATCGAATGTTTAGATACTATTTTAGTATTAAATATAGACTATTTATAAAACTCATTCATAATCGGTGGATTATTCGTGAAATAAATCTAATGAGCTTAATTACACCATGATTTGATAATGTGATACTATAGTAAATATTTGCTAATCATGGATTAATTAGGCTTAATAAATTTGTCTCGCGAATAATTCTTCGATTCTGCAATTATTTTTATAATCAATTCACGTTTAATCTTTTAAATTGATGTTTAAACATACGATGTGACATGGACTAAACTTTAGTCTATGAAACCAAACACCACCTTAAAATTGTCGTAAGCTCACTTAAATAGACCTTCACTCCTATCAACACATGGACTGGTTTTTGGCATGGCCATCACATTTTTTAAGCCCACGCAGATCTGATGTTACTTATTATTAGCTTTCATGTCATTGTTATTCTTCAAAACGCTAGTTATTGCATTAAAATTTCACTATTAGCCTGAATACCATTATTTTTTGTTGCATGATGCTACCGTGCCATTTTATACAACAACTGGCAATACGAGCCCACTTACAGGTATGCCAGATTCAATATTGCCCACTTTACCCTTAACTAACCGTTATATGCAACCGTGCGGACCCAGCGCCGGTGAAAAAATTCCCGCTTTTGTTCTCTCGTGCGGCCATGCCCTAACCCTAGAAATGACGATGCGGCTTGGAGTGAGCAACTCGACGGGCAACGGGAGCAGTAATCAAGACCATCTAGGTGAGAATCTGTAGGACCGAAAGTAGCGACCAGAGGGGGGGTGAATGGGCGCCTAAAAAATTCTTTCGAATCAATGGCCTGCTCTCAATACCCAACGCACCTCGACAGACTTAGCAAGAAAAAGTAAATAGATCAACAGGACCTAAAATGATCTAGCCTAAAAACGACCGGTGTCCTAATCGAAAAGACACCAACACAGTGCTTAAAGGCAGATTCAACAGATTAATTAACTCACAGGCATTTAATCAAACCAACACATATGAAGAAGGTAAACTGTGATGTTCTAACCAAAATAAAACATTGCTCAGATTAAAACACCATAATCAATATCATCTATCAAAACAGCAGATGAACCAACAGATGTAATGACAGCACAAAGATTAAATCAACAGATAAAATATATTCATGAAAAATACTTTTTAACAGTATGCCATCACATGTAATAGGATGTTACGGGAAGTATTGAAATAATACTAACCGTACGTGAAACATGGCAATACAAGAATATTTAATTAGCACGCAAATCGAGCAATGCAATTAGGACTAATCATGGTTTGGTTTTTTTTTTGAGAGATACAGTACCCTGGTGCTTAAAAAAAACGCTGCTACAGAACTACAAAGCTACAATATTTCACGCTAAAGAACTTCTTGTTCGTAGCTACAGTACTCGCAATACAGAGGATTAAACAACAGCGAAGAACTGTAAAAACATACACAGAAAAATTACTCTGATGAACCAGAGATCAAGTTTAATTGGCTATTAACATCAGAGTAGAATACACAGCAAAAACTTGCCTCGATCTACGCGATTGGAAGTTGCGTGCTGCAGCTTCTACAGTACCTCGGGATCCGTGCCGCTGCCTTAAACTCCGATCGGGTTCGGCCGCTCGGGAGGCTGGTGCAGGGCCTGGGCAGTAGGGATGTATATGGATGTCAGAATATCCGAATTATCCGTATTCGTATTCGAATTACTGTAAATATGGATATCCGTATTCGTATCCGAATTAAATATGGATGACATTCGGAAATATCCGAATTCGTTTTACAAATGTGGATATGGAAATGGATATCCGAATTTTGTTGAATGTGGATATGGAAATGGATACATCCGTATTCGTTTTAGGATTTCACACAGATTAAACTTAGACTCAAGATAATATATTATAACTATATTAATGGTTTTTTATTATTTATATAATTATGGAATACTTAAGTTAGTGAATATTAATAAATTATGGTTTAAAATAAATTGATAGTTAAATATTTGTTTGAACTTTAATTTTTTTATAATCAAAATGCAACATATATAATTTCATATAATTTTTTTGTATTTTTTAGATACATTTGCTATTTTTAACTCTTTAATTGTGTTTCTAGGATTTAAATTGAAATATGTGAAATTTGAAATGCAAGTACCTAAAATAATGCACTAAAATTTATAGAAAAATTCCATTCACTATTTTGTGTCCATTTTTAGTTCTTATCCATGAAATTTAAAGAAATATTAAAAAAATTATGTTACGACACTTCATCGGTAATGTAGAGCTTAAGGGTTTTTTAATTATAAAAAATCAAATAAAGTCTGAAAAATACGAGAATTATCACAGTGTTATAATATTATACGTAGATACCATGATAAAATTTTGAAAATGTTTCGAGAAATTTATCATATATAATGTTAAGAAATCTGAGATTCTCTTAAAGGAAATAGAGTTTTGAGAAGGAATAGGTTATGGTTTAAAATAAATTTATGGTTAAGTATTTGTTTGAACTTGAATTTTTTTATATAATCAAAATAAAAAATATCTCATACCATATAAAATATTTGTAGTTTTCCAGATCCATTTGCTATTTTTAACTCATTAATTGTGTTTCTAGTATTTAAATTGGAATATGTGAAATTTAAACTGCAAGTACCTAAAATAATGCACTAAAATTTATCTAAAAATCACATTCACTATTTTGTATCCATTTTTATTTCTTATCCACTAAATTTAAAGAAATGTTAAAAAAATTATGTTACGACACTTCATCGGTAATGTAGAGCTTAAGGGTTTTTTAATTATAAAAAATCAAATAAAGTCTGAAAAATACGAGACTTATCACAGTGTTATAATATTATACATATATACCATGATAAAAGTTTGAAAATGTTTCGAGAAATTTATCATATAGAATGTTAAGAAATCTGAGATTTTCTTAAGAGGAAATAGAGTTTTGAGAAGGAATTGGTTATGGTTTAAAGTAAATTTATGGTTAAATATTTGTTTAAACTTGAATTTTTTTATATAATCAAAATACAACATATCTCATACCATATAAATTGTTTGTATTTTTCTAGATCCATTTGCTATTTTTAACTCATTAATTGTGTTTCTAGTATTTAAATTGGAATATGTGAAATTTGAACTGCAAGTATCTAAAATAATGCACTAAAATTTATCGAAAAATCACATTAACTATTTTATGTCCATTTTTAGTTCTTATCCACTAAATTTAAAGAAATGTTAAAAAATTTATGTTACGACACTTCATCGGTAATGTGGAGCTTAAGGGTTTTTTAATTATAAAAAAATCAAATAAAGTCTGAAAAATACGAGACTTATCACAGTGTTATAATATTATACGTAGATACCATGATAAAAATTTTAAAATGTTTCGAGAAATTTATCATATAGAATATTAAGAAATCTGAGATTCTCTAGAGAGGAAATAGAGTTTTGAGAAGGAATAGGTTATGGTTTAAAGTAAATTTATGGTTAAATATTTGTTTTAACTTGAATTTTTTTATATAATCAAAATACAACATATCTCATACCATATAAATTGTTTGTATTTTTCTAGATCTATTTGCTATTTTTAACTCATTAATTGTGTTTCTAGTATTTAAATTGGAATATGTGAAATTTGAACTGCAAGTACCTAAAATAATGCACTAAAATTTATCGAAAAATAACATTAACTATTTTGTGTCAATTTTTAGTTCTTATCTACTAAATTTAAAGAAATGTTAAAAAAATTATGTTACTACAATTCATCCGTAATGTGGAGCTTAAGGGTTTTTTAATTATAAAAAATCAAATAAAGTCTGAAAAATACGAGACTTATCACAGTGTTATAATATTATACGTAGATACCATGATAAAAGTTTGAAAATGTTTCGAGAAATTTATCATATAGAATGTTAAGAAATATGAGATTCTCTTAAGAGGAAATAGAGTTTTGAGAAGGAATAGGTTATGGTTTAAAGTAAATTTATGGTTAAATATTTGTTTGAACTTGAATTTTTTTATATAATCAAAATACAACATATCTCATACCATATAAATTGTTTGTATTTTTCTAGATCTATTTGCTATTTTTAACTCATTAATTGTGTTTCTAGTATTTAAATTGGAATATGTGAAATTTGAACTGCAAGTACCTAAAATAATGCACTAAAATTTATAGAAAAATCACATTCGCTTTTTGTGTCCATTTTTAGTTGATATCCAGTAAATTTAAAGAAATTTTAAAAAAATTATGTTACTACACTTCATTAGTAATGTGGAGCTTAAGAATTGTTTAATTATAAAAAAATCAAATAAAGTCTGAAAAATACGAGACTTGTCACAGTGTTATAATATTATACGTAGATATCATGATAAAAGTTTGAAAATGTTTCGAAAATTTTATCATATAAGATGTTAAGAAATCTGAGATTCTCTTAAGAGGAAATAGAGTTTTGAGAAGGAATAGGTTATGGTTTAAAGTAAATTGATGGTTAAATGTTTGTTTGAACTTGAATTTTTTTATATAATCAAAATACAACATATCTCATACCATATAAATTGTTTGTATTTTTCTAGATCCATTTGCTATTTTTAACTCATTAATTGTGTTTCTAGTATTTAAATTGGAATATGTGAAATTTGAACTGCAAGTACCTAAAATAATTCACTAAAATTTATAGAAAAATCACATTCACTTTTTTGTGTCCATTTTTAGTTGTTATCCAGTAAATTTAAAGAAATTTTAAAAAATTATGTTACGACACTTCATTAGTAATGTGGAGCTTAAGAGTTTTTTAATTATAAAAAATCAAATAAAGTCTGAAAAATACGAGACTTGTCACAATGTTATAATATTATACGTAGATATCATGATAAAAGTTTTAAAATGTTTCGAAAATTTTATCATACAGGATGTTAAGAAATCTGAGATTCTCTTGAGAGGAAATAGAGTTTTGAGAAGGAATAGATTATGGTTTAAAGTAAATTGATGGTTAAATGTTTGTTTTAACTTGAATTTTTTTATATAATTAAAATACAATATATCTCATACCATATAATTTTTTTGTATTTTTCTAGATCTATTTGCTATTTTAACTCATTAATTGTGTTTCTAGTATTTAAATTGGAATATGTGAAATTTGAACTGCAAGTACCTAAAATAATGCACTAAAATTTATAGAAAAATCACATTCATTATTTTGTGTACATTTTTAGTTGTTATCCACTAAATTTAAAGAAATGTTAAAAATTTTATGTTACGACACTTCATGAGTAATGTGGAGCTTAAAAGTTTTTTAATTATAAAAAAATCAAATAAAGTCTGAAAAATATGAGACTTGTCATAGTATTATAATATTATACTTAGATATCATGATAAAATTTTGAAAATGTTTTGAGAAATTTATCATAAGGATGTTAATAAATTTTTGAAAATGTTTAATTTTTAAAAACAATAAAATTCAGCCAATTCTTTCCAAATTGCCGCCTGTTTTTTCTGCATTTGCGCACCTGGACTCAATTTGTGTGTTCTTGTTGGTTGAAATGTATGATGAATTTCGGTTCAAGACTTTATGTAGTTCTTATTGGTTGTTGCGTATGATTAATTTTAGCTAGTGTTGTTTAAAAATTTATCTTGTGCATGGTTTATTGTGTATCATTGTTCCTTATTAATTATTATTCTAATTTGGTATATTGTACCCTTTGGATTTTTAAAAATTTTGTGAAACAACGAACATTTGGAGTTAAACCGAGTAAACATCCGAATACATATTCGTATTCGAAACATCCGTTTTGTATTCGTATTCGAGAACATCCGAATCCGTATTCGTATTCGAATTAAAATGTGGTAAATAGTACTATCCGAATTCGTTTCCATCCGTATCCGATCCGAATCCATCCCTACTGGGCAGCGCCTGGCCTTGGAGGCGCGCGGGCACGGTGCCTTGGCGGTGCGCCGGTGCAGAGCCTGGGCGGCGCAGGAGTGCAGCAGCCAGCAAGGCGGCGGGGGACCTGCCGGGTAGGGCAGCAAGAGCGCAAGGCGGCGCTCCCACGGAAACAGGAGAAGAACACGGTGGAAAAACAAGAGAAAGTGACCCACGAATTTCAGAATTGGTAAAGTGTTTTTTCAAAATGGGTGCCCTAACCCTAGGATATTGGGGCCTATTTATAGGCAGCCCATTAAATGGAAAAATGCAGAAATACCCCTAGGGTTTTTTACAGACGCTGAATAAAAATGGAAAAGACCGAAATGTCCTTAGGGTTTTTTACAGACTCGACTGACAGACTGTGGGCCTAAAGGCAAAATAGTAAAAACCTAAATAAAGGTAACTTGTCCTGATGCGGAGCTTTCGTAGCCGCTACGGCTTCGCCTCAGGACGGTCAGATCCGAAATCAACGGTCGTCAATTTTGCGCCGAAACTGACAAAGCGTCCACCGTCTTCGCACCGGGTACCCGGATTGGGCCGGCCCGATTCCGCGGCTCCCTCAGCCCGGCAATCACTCGCCGCCCGTGTACCTGAGTCAATACCGGTCAACAGTCCAGTGGATCCTCTGCTGCTCCTAGCCCATGTACCCGGATTGGGCCAGCCCGACTTCGTGGCCCCTCTGCCCGACAGTCGCTCGCTGCCCGTGTACCTGAGTCACACGCGGCCCAGACGCAGCAGGTCTTCTCTCTCTTTTCAGTCCTCTTTGACTATCGTTGACAATGACTCATCACATCTGGAGCCATGAGGCCCACGCTATTCAGCATGGCTCCTCAATCTCCCCCTTGATGAGTGCATTGTCAACACTTCTCTTCTTCAGCTTTCCAGTACCTGCAAGCAACTGTGGAAACACGAAAACAAAAACACAAGAAAACAAAGAAGAAGAAAATAAAGTAAAAGTTTAACCCTAATGACCAAAAACCGAACAGAAGCAAGATACGATCATTATGGTTAACCAAAGGTAAAAGCTCAAAACGAGTGCAGTCTCAGAAACATCAACAAGGATATCAAAAGAGTAAGGACAAACGGGACAAAACTCCCCCTGAAACAAATCCCAGAGAAAGCCAAAACTCCCCCTTAAACTCTTATACCAAAATTTCTCCCCCTTGTTGACAAGTGAACTCATCAAGCACTCTAAAACGACACTGACTCCCCCTGAAAAGCAACTCCCCCTCAAAATATGCAATGAATGCAACGGAGGTGCAGGTGGAGTGAAGAAAGCATGCTTCTCAGATATGATTGACTGGAATTACAACATCTAACAAGTATAGCAAAAGACATACTGTCGAAGTCACATGGCATGATCAGTACAACAGATGATATCCAAAGAAAGTCATTTAGCACACATTTTTCAGTTTTTGCAAACAAAAGCATCACCACATTTTCCAGTTAACAAGCAAGGTAAAACATGAGATGCAGAAGCTAACTGATATCTACCAAGATAAGCATCGTCCAAAACAAAGTGCTTCAACAAACTTGTTGTCTTTTTAATTTTCAGGCTTTTTCATTGTCCTTTTTCATTTTTGCCAAGGGTTATTTGCATGTCAAACCTTATGCTAACCGACCAAGTCAAGCCTAGGCCAGAACTGGACCATCAGAAGCTTAAGACATTGGTCTTGGCATACACTACATTGTCCTAGTTCATACCAAAGTGATATGGCAAGCAGTCCAGAACAATGCACTGCGACAAGGCAAACCCACTTGGATCTTTTCAACTTAAGCATAAAAAGGCATGGAATTTTCATTCATTTTTGATTTTTATCATTTTTATAGCACATTTTCCATGTTAAAGCATAAAGATGTCCAAGTTGCATATCTGCACCTATGTGATGAACTAGCTACAAGGCATGTAACAAATAGCAAAAGCACTCAGCCTACACATGCTAGTTACCAGAAGCAATGGTGATCATTTTTCAAGTTGAAAGCGTAAAAGCCATGCATATGACAGATATCAGACATATCAAGCGAACTGAAACAAAGCATGATCATTGACAAGTAATCAAAAGCATGTACCAGCTAGAATAAGTAAAGCAGTTCAATCATATAACAGAAGCAGGCTCAAAAGTGTGATATGTGAATATGTATGATATGAACACACACCAAAAGACTCAAGAAAAGAGTAAAGAAGAAAGAAAAATGACGCAAAATATCCTAAAAAGGATACACAACACCCAAATCCCCTCGTAAACGCTCAAAAGTAGACTGATCTAGGGGTTTGGTGAAAATGTCTGCCAGCTGATGATGGGTATCAACATGAACAAGGTCAATGACACCTTTCTCATATTGATCCCGCAAAAAGTGAAAGCGCACATCAATGTGTTTGGTTTTTGAATGGAGACATGGGTTTTTCCCTACACTAATTGCACTGGTGCTGTCGCAAAACAAAGGAACTCTGGTAGGAAAGAACAACCCAAAATCTCTCAAAGTGGAAATCATCCAAACCAACTGTGAGCAGCAGCTAGCAGCAGCTACATACTCAGCCTCAGTGGTCGAAAGAGCAACTCCAGATTGCTTTCGAGAAGACCAAGAGACAAGAGAAGAACCAAGAAACTGGCAAGTACCGGAAGTCGACTTGCGATCCAACCGGCACCCACCGAAGTCAGCGTCCGAAAAACCAGATAAATCAAGAGATGATGATGCTGAATAGTAAAGACCAAGATCAGACGCATAGGTAAGATACCTGAAGATGCGCTTGACAGCCTGCCGATGAGACGCGCGTGGTGAAGACTGGAAGCGCGCGCACAGTCCTACGGCGAACTGTATGTCTGGTCTCGTCGCCAAAGATAATATCGTCCACGTATATCTGAGCAACTAAAAAATCTGAAGCATCTCTGAGCAAGAAAAGAGTTTTATCTACAGAACCCATCACAAAGCCCTTCCCCAACAAAAACTGTTTCAACCGGTCATACCAAGCCCTAGGGGCTTGCTTCAACCCGTATAAAGCTTTTTGCAACTTAAAAACATGTCGAGGAAACTTGGGGTTCTCAAAACCGGGGGGCTGCCTAACATAAACCTCCTCCTCTATGTACCCTTTCAGAAAAGCACTCTTGACGTCCATTTGAAAAAGCTTAAAACCCTTCGAAGCAGCAAAAGCTAAGAGAATACGAATGGACTCAAGACGGGCAACAGGAGCAAAGGTTTCTTCAAAATCAATACCTTCCTTTTGGCAAAAATCCTGGGCAACTAGTCGAGCTTTGTTGCGCACCACAACCCCATCTTCACCTTGCTTGTTCTTGAACACCCACTTGGTGCCTATGGGGTTGCATCCTGGTGGCAGCTCCACTAGTGTCCAAACCCGATTGCGGACAAAATTTTCAAGCTCTTCTTGCATGGCATTAATCCAGTTTGAGTCAGAAAGAGCATGAGAAATGTCTCTGGGCTCAAAAGATGCAACAAAAGCAGATTCAGCAAACACAGCAAGAGAGTCAACAGACGAACGCAAAGTTCTTGAAGACACATCACCGATGATGAGCTCTGAGGGGTGATCACGCTGAACAGCTCGGGATCCCTGGTGATCTGAAGTCACCTCACCGGAGTCAGCAGCTGGCACCTCTGGACTCGACTGAGGGGGCTCGATCGAAGTGGAAGAAGTGATCAGAGGTCCGCCCTCGTCCTCAGTCGAAGTCTCAGAAGGTGTGGGCTCTGCAGGAGGTGCAGAAGGCCCACCCTCATCAGCAGCTGGAGTATCCTCATCTTCCTCGAAGATGGACTCTCCGAGCTCACCATCCCCAGAAAGCTCAAAAGAAGGATTCAAAGAAGGCAAGGACTCATCAAACGAAACCTCACAAGTCTCGACAAGCTGCTGGGAGTCGAGGTTCCAAACACGGAAGCCTCGAGAATGCAAAGCGTAACCAAGAAAAACACCATCCAAGCAACGAGACTCAAACTTGTCCAAATGCCCTCCCTTCTTGAGCACAAAGCACTTGCAGCCAAACGCTCGCAAGTGACTCACCTTGGGCTGTCTGCCAAACCGCAACTCATATGAGGTCTTACCTAGGTAAGCTCTAAGAAAAATGCGGTTGGCCAGATAGCAAGCCGTGTTCATGGCTTCAGCCCAAAAGCGCCTAGGAGTCCTGTGCTCATCGAGCATCGTCTTGGCCATCTCGACTAGCGTGCGGTTCTTTCGTTCCACAACGCCATTCTGTGGGGGAGTGTAAGGAGCAGAAAACTGATGGTCAAGACCCTGATCACTGCAGAAGCTGACGAACTGAGAGTTCTTGAACTCAGAGCCATTGTTGGAGCGAATTGCTCGCATCAGACCATTGTTCTCATTCTTCAGCTTCAAAATCAGGTCATGAACAAAATGAAAAGTTTCATCCTTAGACTCCAAAAAGAAAACCCACGAGAATCGAGAAAAATCGTCAACAATCACAAGTGCGTACCACTTCCCACCGACTGAGCGTACCCGAGCTGGACCGACAGTGTCCATGTGTAACAGCTCGCCCGGATACGAAGTCATCACCTGAGTCACAGGTGAGTGAGAAGCGGCAACCATTTTCCCGTGACGACAGGGATGACAAACTAGATCTTTCTCCATTTTAAGCTTGGGCAATCCTCGGATGAGGTCCATAGAGCTTAACCTGACTAGCAGATCAAAGCTCAAATGACCTAACCTCCTATGCCACTTCCAGAGCTCAGAAGAAGATCCAGCAATTAAACAGCGAGAAGGGCCAAAAGAACTAGAGAAGTCAATTCGAAAAACTTTACCAAAAGGTAAGATCTGGCAAATCAAAGACCCTCTAGAATCAAACACAGAAGAATTGCCCTTCTTAAAACGCACCTCCAAACCATCCTCAAGAAGTTGCGAAACAGAAATCAAATTGAAGTTCAAGTTTCCACCCAAAGCTCCACCCAAGAAGCCCATCTGGGTTCCAAAGCCCAAACACCTCCACACTTCTCTTGACTCTCTTCCTGGACCGTCTCATCCTAAGAAGCCGACACCAAACACCACTAAGCCCAAGAACCCCAAGCCTCAACCACATTCCAAGAAGCCCACTTACCATTGCGAGTATTGTCAGAGAGACGGGCATCTTGCGGAGTTTTGCTTCAGGAGGAAGCAGGTTGAGAGAGCAGAGCGTGCTCGTGGTGGTCAGGAGCAGTTCTACCAGTAGGGTGGTAGACTGAGAGTTCCTCGACGCGGGGAGAGGCTGGAGGCTAGGCCGCGTCGTGTAGGTGGTGGTAGGGGAGACGGCTTTCATGCCCGTGCTCCAGATGGTGGTGTTCGTTCCGGCAGAGCTCCAGGCCGTTTTGGCTACGGTCCTGGACCTCGTGGCCGAGGTTTTAGGCAGAACCGAGGACCGCGCTTTGAGCCGCGTTTTGTTCTTTTTGTTCTTTTGTGTGATTCTTGCCTTCTTTCGGTGTGCCGAGTTTTTATATGCACAAGAAAGAGGTGCATTGGGTTTTGTTAGATGAAAAATGAATGAAATGATATTTACATACGTCATATGGGCCTCTCCCTGTATATATGCTTGAGGTTTCTTCTTGGTGTCATCCTTCTAAGCTAAGCTAATCAGATATTACATGAAAAAACCTTGTTGGTCAATGACAAAAATCTATTCCCCACACCCACCCCAAAAAAAATGTGTTGCTGCCTCTTGTTTTGGACGCACGAATTGAAAAGTGCCTATTTGACAAATAGCTTTGGATTTTGTGATGTAACTAGTGTTCCTCAGCTTAATGATAATTAGGGGTCTTTGTTTCCTCTAGTCCAAAATTTAGTCCCGTCACATCGAATGTTTAGATACTATTTTAGTATTAAATATAGACTATTTATAAAACTCATTCATAATCGGTGGATTATTCGTGAAATAAATCTAATGAGCTTAATTACACCATGATTTGATAATTTGATACTATAGTAAATATTTGCTAATCATGGATTAATTAGGCTTAATAAATTTGTCTCGCGAATAATTCTTCGATTCTGCAATTATTTTTATAATCAATTCACGTTTAATCTTTTAAATTGATGTTTAAACATACGATGTGACATGGACTAAACTTTAGTCTATGAAACCAAACACCACCTTAAAATTGTCGTAAGCTCACTTAAATAGACCTTCACTCCTATCAACACATGGACTGGTTTTTGGCATGGCCATCACATTTTTTAAGCCCACGCAGATCTGATGTTACTTATTATTAGCTTTCATGTCATTGTATTCTTCAAAACGCTAGTTATTGCATTAAAATTTCACTATTAGCCTGAATACCATTATTTTTTGTTGCATGATGCTACCGTGCCATTTTATACAACAACTGGCAATACGAGCCCACTTACAGGTATGCCAGATTCAATATTGCCCACTTTACCCTTAACTAACCGTTATATGCAACCGTGCGGACCCAGCGCCGGTGAAAAAATCCCCGCTTTTGTTCTCTCGTGCGGCCATGCCCTAACCCTAGAAATGACGATGCGGCTTGGAGTGAGCAACTCGACGGGCAACGGGAGCAGTAATCAAGACCATCTAGGTGAGAATCTTCCTTTGATTGATTGCCTGCGGTGTCGTATTCTAGTGGTTAAGCTTCGGAGCAAGAGGGTGGACACATTTAACCGGGTTTTTCTAGGTTTGAACTCTTCTGGTGTTACACAGATTTGGGTATTTTAGTACTATTTTTACATTGTTTTCAACTCATTTTCGATGTTTTGTGCACGGAACGACGATACTTGTGGATATTTTTTGTGGCATGCTGACATGTGAACTTGTTGTGGGTGAAGCAATAGAAGAAGGGTTTTTCGGTGGTGAAGAAGATGTGGAGTGGACAAAAGTCAGCAAAAGCTTCGAGGAGAGGGAAGATTTCAGAAAACTTAGCGTAAAAATTTCTGAAGTTAGGCAACAGATAGGGGAGTTAAAGCAGCAGCTTTTCTTGGGGAAAATGTAGTTTTTCTTGCTTTTGTTGTATGTTTCCTATTTGGTATTTTAGTTTGTGTCAGTTTGGGAATGAAGTTGTGAACTAATGTAATTCTGTTGGGAGTAAACAATGTGTAATTCTGTTGGGAGTAAACAAGCTGCAATTTTGTAGTGCAAGTTTTGAAGTTTATGTCATTCTGTTGATGTGTGTAGCACTTTAATTTTGTTGAGAAATTTCTAAAGTTTATGTCATTTTGTTGATGTGTGTTCAATTTTGTTGAGATTCTAAAGTTTATTTCATTTTGTTGATGTGTGTGGCACAAACAAATATTTGTAGTTATTTTGGTGGCACAAACTGAGAATTGACACAGTACACATCTGAAAATTGACACAGCACACATCTGAAAATTGACTCAAACTTCACACATCTGAAATAAACATCTGAAAAATGACACGACACACAACATCTCAAGATTTGCTACTAAAAATTGACACAAACTGCAGTGCACACAAACTAAATTGTTCACATATGGTTCACAAATAGTTCACACTGCATAGTTTCAGATAGTTCACAGGACACAAGTCTCACATAGTTCATACACATTTCACATATAGTTCACAGAACACAAGTCTCACATAGACATTTCAGACAAACATTTCACAAACATTTTAGACATGCATTTCACAGATCAAGTGTGATGCCTTGGTTTAACAAATCGGAACATTATTGAATTTCCAAAGAAAAACAATAATACAAGAGGTTCATCATGCGACAACGTACATACGACAAGTATTCATGGTACGCAGACCATATTATTACATAAGAGTGAAATTAAAATAATAACAATAAACTACATGACGAACGCCTTCTTCAGGATCTTTCTTCTTGACTGGGTCGCTACTCCAGACCATCCTCGTAGTAGGCATCCTCTGAATTGTGTGTTCAACGGGTATGAGTACAAAGAGTACTCAACAAGTCACCGCAAATACAAGTAATAATGCAAGATAATAACAAAGGAAGGATAATGGCTAAAAGTGCGGAAAAGTACATTTTCAGTTATTGCATTTAGTGTGGTCAAATTTTATCATGCGGAATAATAAACATGAACATCAATAATACCAACTAACTCGAGGAGTACGTTTTCCCTCCTCGCACAACAGTAATTACATGTCAAACCATCATGCACATCCATTCCAAAAGTAAACTAACTGTGGGATGTCACGCAACCCGCCCTTGACCGTGGGCTCGGCTTTTCGAAAAGATTTATGACTCTGATCAGAGATGTACTATTGTACCCACAAAACACACACTCATCCCAAACACCAAAGTGTAACGAGATGACCCATACCACGGGAACTCATGCCAAAACCTCAGCATGAAATGCTCCAAGCGATAACAACTCGCTCTAGGTTTCGCCGGTGTGCCGGGCCGCATCCCGGCTAACGTCGCACCCCCTTTTGCGCCACGTCGGTACAAGCCACCCGCAAGTGCTGCTTGACCCATCTCCAAGTGGTGGCCTCGGTTTGGAACACTCCATACCTTAGTTAGGACTTACCCATTAGACTTGTGGTTAGTACGGAAGTGTATTGCAACGGATCCCGCAGACCGATCCTTATAGTGCCCTGGGTGCTACCGACCAATGCCCTAGCTTGCACCCGGAACCCACCATGCATACACTCTCAACCAAAACACTATCACCAACCGAATTCCAAAGATAAGGATAACTGGGGATCATATAGTAGAACCAAATTACTACGACTCATTTTTAATCCTATAGCAATCGTGTCGGTACATTGTACACTAGCTAATAGTACTAATCATATGGTGACAAGGAGTTTAGGCTAGATAGCATGGCTTAGGTTGCACATCAAGGTCAAGGGATCCTAAATAAATATATTGTAAGGGTTCCATTTGACTAATGCATGTATATCCTATGTGTTTTAGTGATAGTTTAATAAAACATGGGTTCAATATGCTCAAAAGTGTTGTTTGGTGACTTGCCTTGTTCAGCGAAAGAAGAGGGAGGAACTTCGGGAAAATATTTCGGCTCCTCGACGGCATCGTAGTCTTCTCAATATAAATAAAATAAATATAACATTCAGTTAAACAATCCAAAATCACACAACAAGCATATAAGTTTTGATTGGGTTAATTTAAGGAAATAAAGTTGTTAAGTTTCTGAAATTCATTTTATGAATATTTTAAAATGAACTATAATGAAACATTGTCCTTTATAAAAGAGATAATAATGTGAACAAGTTTATTTTAAGTTTTCTAACTAATTTAAAATAAGTGGTTCAGAGTAAACTTAGTGGTTTCATTGTATTAACAGGAAAAAGGATAAAAGATAATTTTGCTGAAATTGAAATGAATCAATTTGTTATTTACCCTAAAGAGCATTTGAATACTTTATTAAATAAGCATGAAATATTCAAAGTAAACATACTGTTTTTATTGTATTAACATGTAGAGGATAAAATTATAAATTTTCTGGAATTGAAATGATAATTTTTGGAGTTAAAATGCGCCAGATATGAATTTTACAAGTTTTAAAACAGTTTCTAGAATTAAATTTAAATAAAAAACAACCTCGGGTCCACGGTGATCCGGGCTCATGGTGAACCCGCGCATTGTGCGCATTCGCCGGATCGAGATCCACTGTCGGATCGCGATCGGGGCGATCACGAGCGAGGCGGGAGAGTTAAATTAACGTGGACGGCTGAGATTAAAACGTCGAACCAGTTCGCATCGTGCGGTCCAGATGCGACACGGGATTTAAATACTAGCGAACGGCTCAGATTAAAACGTAATGCTTCGCCGAGATCTAACGGATCTGATTAAAGCGCACGAGGGATTTAATCGCCACCGTCGGATCCAGATCGCACGGTCGCGATTGAATCCGACACGGCACGGGTACTCGACCCGTGTCGATCGTCTTCTCCGGCGACGGCGAGCGGGACAAAGGCCACGGCGAGCGACGGCGAGGAGTTCTATGGGCTAAAACGGAAAGAGGACACTACGGGGATCATGAGGGTACCTTAGGCGAGGCGACAGGATCGTCGGAGCATGGTCAGCGACGAGGGTAGACGGCGGAGGGGTTCGGGTTCCTCGTCGGCGATGGCGTTCCGGTGGGGTTCGTCATCGGCAGAGGGGTGGCCGAGGTCGGTGAGGTTCTGGCGATCACGGAGGTGCGGTCACCTAGGGTGGAGGAGGTCACCGGTGACGGCGAGCAGTGACCGAAGTGCGGGCGGCGGTGAGGTGTTAAAAACCGAATTGAGGCGCTCTGGTTCGTTCTCAATGCGTTCGGGCGTGCGGGCTGGACGAGGGAGTGACCGGGGGTTTAAATAGAGGCGTCGGCGGGAGCAAAGGGGGCGCAATTGGGGGAGGCCGAGAGTAAACCTCTCTTCAACGCCGGCGATCTCCTTCCATGCATGCGTGCGCTCGATCTGGGGCGACGACACGTGAAATAAAGGGGGAAAACGGTCGGCCGAACGCGGGGGACCATTTAATGGCGTCGATTTAATGGGGGAGGGGCCGGCGAGGCGAATCCGAGGGGGATTAGGGTTCTGGTCGGCGAGGGGGGATTTGGGGGCGGATCCTGTGGAGAAGACAGATCCGATAGGTGGGGGCCACTGGGCAGCGGGCACGGGCGCAACAGCGGGCGGGGCTGACGGGTGGGGTCGGGTTCGGTTGAGAGAGGGGTGGCGCCGATAGGTGGGGCCGAGGTGGCGGGCGGTTGCGCGCGCAGAGGGAGAGGGCTCACTGATGGGTGGGGTCCGTCGGTCAGTCGAGTCGTGGGGAGGAGTGGGCTGGGCTGGTCGGGGGAGAGAGAAGAGGGGGAAAAGGGGGTCGTTACTGTTTCAATTCTTTTCTGAATAAATTTAATTACTGAAATTGATTTAAAATATTTGGGCTACTTACAAGGGTGATAAAAATTTGTAAAAATTCTCAAAAATATAACTTGGCCTTGGGAACTCATACAAAATTTTCTAGCCTCTGGTTTGGTCATTTCAACTAGGTTCTAGTTCAAATAGGCTAAGAAGGGCATTAAAGGTATTTCCAATTTAAATAATTCCAGAAAAATATATTAAATGGTATTTTTATTTCTTTGAAAATGTGGGGTGTTACAAACCTATCCCCCTTACAAAGAATCTCGTCCTCGAGATTGGAACGCTACTCGAATAACTCGGGGTATTGTGCTTTCAACTCATCTTCTTTTTCCCATGTGGCTTCTTCAACGGGGTGGTTGTCCCACTGAACCTTGCAGAAGCGAACCACACGGCTCCTGGTTACTCTTTCCTTAGTCTCCAGGATCTTGACGGGCTTCTCAATGTAGGTCAAATCCTCTTGGACGTTGAGTTGTTGGAGGTCGGCTTGCTCGGCGGGCACATGAAGACACTTCTTCAGCGGAGAGACGTGGAACACATCATGGACTCCTGCCAGAGATAGAGGCAGTTCTAATTGATATGCCACTTCCCCTTACCGTCGGAGGATCTGAAAAGGTCCGACATAGCGGGGTGCTAACTTGCCTCTCATGTTGAACCATTGAGTGCCACGGAGGGGAGTGACGCGGAGATAGACATAATCACCCTCCTCAAAGGTTAGGTCTCTTCGTCGGTTATCGGCGTAGCTTTTCTGTTGGGACTGGGCTATCTTCAATCTGTCCCTGATGATCTTGACCTTCTCTTCGGCTTCTCTTAGTATATCTGTCCCAAACAGCTGTGACTCTCCGGGCTGATCCCAAAGTAACGGTGTCCTGCACTTACGTCCATAAGTGCTTCAAACGGAGACATCTACAGGCTAACTTGATAGCTGTTGTTGTAGGAGAACTCCGCATAGGGCAAGTTCTTGTCCCACATTTCGCCAAAGTCTAGAGCGCAAGCTCTAAGCATATCCTCTAGTATCTAGTTGACCCTTTCGGTTTGACCATCGGTCTGTGGATGATAGGTGGTGCTAAAGTTCAGCCGGGTGCCGAGTTCCTCTTGAAGGTTATTCCAAAACGTAGAGGTAAACTGACTCCCGCGGTCAGATACAATCTTCTTTAGAACTCCGTGCAGGCACACAATCCGGGTCATATACAACTTGGCCAACTTGGCGTTGGTGTAAGTTGTCTTGATGGGGATGAAGTGAGCCACCTTGGTGAGTCGGTCGATGATCACCCAGATAGAATCATGACCGGCTTGGGTCCTGGGTAGTCCCGTGATGAAGTCCATTCCTATCTCTTCCCACTTCCATTCGAGGACCGTGAGAGGTTGCAACAGTCCAGCAGGTCTTTGGTGCTCTACCTTAACTCGCCGGCATGTGTCGCACTTGGCCACATACTTAGCTATTTCCCTCTTCATGCTGACCCACCAATATTTCTCCTTTAGGTCTTGATACATCTTCGTACTCCCGAGATGTATGGAGTATAGAGTATCGTGGGCTTCTTGGAGGATGAGAGTATTCAACTCAGGCTTGTCGGTTACGCATATCCGGTTTCCGAACCAGATGGTACCATGCTCATCCTCGGAGAATCCGGGGGCTTTACCCCTTCCGCATGTTCTGCTGGATCTCTAAGATGTCCGGGTCTTCCTTCTGCTTTTCTTGGATCTGGTCTATCAAGACAGGTCTAGACTCCAAAGCAGTGAGGTACGCTCGGGTGGTGATCCCTAAATTCAGCCTTTCCATTTCCTTATATAGCAAAGGGGCCTGGTCCTGTATCATGATGGCATTGCAGTACCCTTTTCGACTTAGGGCGTCTGCCACCACATTGGCCTTGCCTGGATGATAATGGATGCCCAAGTCGTAATCTTTGATCAGTTCCAACCATCTCCTCTGCCTGAGGTTCAAGTCCGGTTGGGTGAATATATACTTGAGGCTCTTGTGGTCAGTGAAGACCTCGCACCGATTTCCCACAAGGTAATATCTCCATATCTTCAAGGCATGAACCACAGCTGCTAATTCTAGGTCGTGGGTCAGGTAGTTCAGCTCATGTGGTCTCAGCTGTCGAGAGGCGTAAGATATCACCTTCCTATCTTGCATTAAGACACACCTCAATCCTTGACGAGAGGCATCACAGTAGACGTGGAAGTCTTTCCGGATGTCTGGTAGAGTCAGAATTAGGGCTGACACGAGCTTCTTCTTAAGAGTTTGGAAGCATTCTTCACAATCTGGGGTCCATTTAAACTTTACTTCCTTCTGCAATAGCCTGGTCATAGGCTTGGCTATCTTCGAGAAGTTCTCGATGAACCGGTGGTAGTATCCGGCCAATCCAAGAAAACTCCGGATCTCAGTCACGTTCGTGGGTTGTAGCCAGTTGGTCACGGCATCCACGATGGTTGGGTCCACATCTATTCCTCTGACAGATATGACATGACCAAGGAACTTCACCTCTGACGACCAAAACTCACACTTGCTGTATTTGGCGTACAGTTGTTGTTCCCTTAGCTTTCCGAGGGTCAGACGGGGGTGGTTTCGTGTTCTTCCTTGGTCTTGGAGTAGACGAGGATATCGTCGATGAATACCATGATAAACTTATCCAAGAACTCCATGAATACATTGTTCATCATGTTCATGAAAAAGGTCGGGGCATTCGTGAGTCCGAACGACATCACAGTATACTCGTAGAGTCCATAGCGAGAGGTGAAGGCAGTCTTGGGTATGTCTTCTTCCCTGATCCTCAATTGGTGATAACCTGATCTGAGGTCAATCTTGGAAAACACCGAGGATCCTTTCAGCTGACCGAATAGGTCGTCGATCCGAGGCAATGGGTACTTGTTCTTGATGGTTACGTCATTCAGAGCTCTGTAGTCCACGCACATCCTTTTATTCTTGTCCTTCTTCATGGCGAAGATGACCGGTGCACCCCAGGGTGAGGTACTCAGTCAGATGTACACTTTCTGTTCCAGGTCTTCGATGTTTCTCTTGACTTCGGCTAGTTCATTGGCGGCCATCCGGTATGGGCGCTTGGAGATTGGAGTGGTCCTGGGGACGAGCTCGATTCTGAATTCGATGTCCCGTTTGGGAGGCATTCCTGGCAGGTCCTCTGGGAAAGACGTCCATGAACTCCTTGACTACGGGCACTTCCTCTAGGGCTAGTGAGTGGAGTGACACCTCACGAGGTTTGCGGTTGGTCATCCGAAAAGTGACGGATTCGCCTTCGGGGTTGGTCACAGTTACGGACTTGATGGCACAATCAATCACTCCCTTGTGTTTCATCAGTCAATCCATCCTTAGGATGAGGTCGAGTCTAGTACACTTAATGAGGACTGGTTCGGCCCGGAATAATACCCCTTGAATCTCTATCTTTACCTTAGGGCTGAACAAGTGGGCTAAGGATTTATTGCCTGGAGTGGCAATCATCATGGGGGTTGGTAGAGGGAGTACTTCTAAGTTTTTGGTTTTCACAAAATCCTCCGAGATGAAAGAGTGTGTTTCCCTAGAGTCAAATAGTATTATAGCTGGTATGGAATTGGCGGTAAACGTACCGAGCACGACTTCAGGAGCTTCCTGAGCTTTCTCCGCGCTGATGTGGTTGACGCGGGCACGAACCGCCTGGTTGGGTGCCGCGCCTTGGGGTTGCTTAGGGTGAGGACACTGGTGCGAGTAGTGCCCTTCCTTCCAGCAGTTGAAGCAGACGACCAGCTTCCCTTGGCGATCCCTCAAGATCGGGGCCTTGGCGGCGGGCAGCGGTTGAGCGACCGGAGCTGGTGGAGCGGGGCGGGGATGCCTGGCGTTGGATCCACCGGCGGCGTGAGGTGGCTTATAGGCAGGCCGAGGATGGTAGGCGGGTGCTGGTGGCGGAGAGACGAAGCGGGGCCTCTGAGAATTCGCCTGTTGATGCTTGAAGGCGATCATCTTCCTCTTCTTGAGGTCCAACTTATTCTGCTCAGTCTCCTGGATGAGCGCCTTGTTCACCAACAGTTGGAAGTCGGCGTAGTCGGTGGCGACGAGCTGGATGGACATCTCATCCTTGAGTCCCCGGAGGAACTTGGCCTAGCGGAGGGCGTCGGTTCGCACCTCCTCTGGCGCGTAGCATGCCAGACGGTTGAACTCATTGAGGTACTCCATGACAGTCTGGTTGCCCTGCTGCAGGTCGCGGAACTCCTTCTGCTTGACCGCGATGACTCCGGCGGGGACGTGGGTGGCGCGAAAGGCGATGGAGAACTCCGCCCAAGTCACTACGTGGTCCTCTGGTTGGGACTCACGGTAGTTGTCCCACCACTCTACGGCGGGACCCTGGAGCTGATGAGTGGCGAATGCCACTCTCTCCTGGTCGGTGCAGGGGAGGAGGTTCAACTTCTTCCCGATGGTGCGGAGCCAATCTCCGGCCTCCATGGAGTTGGTGGTGCTGGAGAAGATCGGGGGACGCACGCGCAAGAACTCTGAGAGTTGAGGCGTGGGTGCGAGTGCTGGTGCACGAGGGGCGGGCTCCACATTCTACAGGTGGTCCAACTGTGCCTGTTGGTGCTGCATCTGGGTGAGAAGGGCGGTGATCAGCTGGTTTTGGTTAGCCATCATTTCCGCCAAGTTAGGGTGGTTGGCGGTTGGCGGCCCAGTCTGTCGCTGACCCGTTGCACCCCAGTTGGGTACAATGCTTCCGGGCAAAACCGTTGCTTGCCCCTTCTCCGTTGTTGGACCCGGTGTTCTGGTTGTCGGCCATCTTCTGAACATATAAAAGCTTAAGCCATTAGGTAAAAGGGTTGTGAAACAAACATCTAGCCAAAATATTCCATCGAGGCTCACATATATATCTCAAAGTGGTATAAAAAGTTCATTACATCCATGCTCTTATTTTAATCCACCTACAACACAACTCGTTGCAGGTGTTACCACAACATTATTAAAAATTCATCCAACAATAGCTATCGCCTACTCGCCATCAGAGGCGGTCACCGTGCTCTCGGAACCGCGAGGGTTCTGAGGGACGGTGGGCTCGAGAAAATTCTTGATAATGGGGTCGGAGACGAGGGCAGGGTGCGGTGCAGGAGCGCTGGAGTTGGACGGTCCGGCGGTCGATGGGTGTGGCGGGATCCTCTTGGGGCGAGGGGCGGGCTCGCGGATGGGCTTCTTCCTCCTCGGGACGAGGGGGACCATCTCCGCTATGTCCTTCTGCAGCTGCATAATCTTGCGCCGCAGCTCTCCGTTTTGTTGGATCAAGCTCTTCGTCTCCTGATGAAGGAACTCGACCGCCTCATGGTGTTCCTCGGCGTCAAGCACGGCCTCGGTATGGAGATCATCCATGGCCTGAAGAAGGCGAGTCTGCCGGGCCATGACCGGATCGCGATCGGAGTGAACTCCGATGTAGATGCTACGGTGGGCGCCGGGAGTGCGCTTCGGCACAAGCCGGAAGGACGAGTTCTGAAGACGATCATCATAGATCATCCTCAACTCCATGAGGGCTTGGAGGGCAACGCGTTGGCACGCGACGTCGAAGGTTGGGCCCCCAAGTGTTGCCGTGAAGAACGGTAGGTGCTCGCCGGAACCATGGATGGTGAGGGAGACGTCACATGGCCCCGCGAACTCTTCCATGTACACCCCATGGAACTCGGGCTCAAAGAGGAACCCGAGGAAGGTGACCATCATGCGGAGCTCCCTGACAAAGCCCTCAAAGTGGTGGCAGAAGCTGTGCACTTGGTAGACCGGCATCTACAAAAACAACAAGTTGAAGAAAAGTGAGGGGAGGAACAAAGTTTATAAAGTAGGTTTTCGAGAAATAGTTTTCTGCAACTATTGGCTAGGCTGGTCCGTTTGGCTTTCTACAGTCAAGTCGGCTCTGATACCATCTCATGACGCCCCGATTTAACAAATTGGAACATTATTGAATTTCCAAAGAAAAACAATAATACAAGAGGTTCATCATGCGACAACGTACATACGACAAGCATTCATGGTACGCAGACCATATTATTACATAAGAGTGAAATTAAAATAATAAAAATAAACTGCATGACGAATGCCTTCTTCAGGATCTTTCTTCTTGATTGGGTCGCTACTCTAGACCATCCTCGTAGTAGGCATCCTCTGAATTGTGTGTCCAATGGGTATGAGTACAAAGAGTACTCAACAAGCCACCGCAAATGCAAGTAATAATGCAAGATAATAACAAAGGAAGGATAATGGCTAAAAGTGCGGAAAAGTACATTTTCAGTTATTGCATTTAGTGTGGTCAAATTTATCATGCGGAATAATAAACATGAACATCAATAATACCAACTAACTCGAGGAGTACGTTTTCCCTCCTCGCACAACAGTCTTTACATGTCAAACCATCATGCACATCCATTCCAAAAGTAAACTAACTGTGGGATGTCACGCAACCCGCCATTGACCGTGGGCTCGGCTTTTCGAAAAGATTTATGACTCTGATCAGAGATGTACTACTGTACCCACAAGGCACGTACTCATCCCAAACACCAAAGTGTAACGAGATGACCCATACCACGGGAACTCATGCCAAAATCTCAGCATGAAATGCTCCCAAGCGATAACCACCCGCTCTAGGTTTCGCCAGCGCGCTGGGCCACATCCTGGCTAACGTCACACCCCCTTTTGCGCCACGTTGGTACAAGCCACCCGCAGGTGCTGCTTAACCCATCTCCAAGTGGTGGGCCTCGGTTTGGAACACTCCATACCTTAGTTAGGACTTACCCATTAGACTTGTGGTTAGTACGGAAGTGTATTGCAACGGATCCCGCAGAACGGTCCCTTATAGTGCCCCGGGTTCTACCGACCAATGCCCTAGCTTGCACCCGGAACCCACCATGCATACACTCTCAACCAAAACTCTATCACCAACAGAATTCCAAAGATAAGGATAACGGGGGATCATATTGTAGAACCAAGTTACTACGACTCATTTTTAATCCTATAGCAATCGTGTCGGTACAGTACATTGGACACTAGCTAATAGTACTAATCATATGGTGACAAGGAGTTTAGGCTAGATAGCATGGCTTGGGTTGCACATCAAGGTCAGGGGATCCTAAATAATATATTGTAAGGGTTCCATTTGACTAATGCATGCATATCCTATGTGTTTTAGTGATAGTTTAATAAAACATGGGCTCAATATGCTCAAAAGTGTTGTTTGGTGACTTGCCTTGTTCAGCGAAAGGAGAGGGAGGAACTTCGGGAAAATATTCCAGCTCCTCAGCGGCGTCGTAGTCTTCTCAATATAAATAAAATAAATATAACATTCAGTTAAACAATCCAAAATCACACACCAAGCATATAAGTTTTGATTGGGTTAATTTAAGGAAAATAAAGTTGTTAAGTTTCTGAAATTCATTTATGAATATTTAAAATGAACTATAATGAAACATTGTCCTTTATAAAAGAGATAATAATGTGAACAAGTTTATTTTAAGTTTTCTAACTAATTTAAAATAAGTGGTTCAGAGTAAACTTAGTGGTTTCATTGTATTAACAGGAAAAAGGATAAAAGATAAATTTTGCTTAAATTGAAATGAATCAATTTGTAATTTACCCTAAAGAGCATTTGAATACTTTATTAAATAAGCATGAAATATTCAAAGTAAACATATTGTTTTTATTGTATTAACATGTAGAGGATAAAATTATAAATTTTCTGGAATTGAAATGATAATTTTTGGAGTTAAAATGCGCCAGATATGAATTTTACAAGTTTAAAATAGTTTCTTGAATTAAATTTAAATCAAAAACAACATCGGGTCCACGGTGAACCGGGCTCACGGTGAACCCGCGCACTGTGCGCGTGCGCCGGATCGAGATCCACCGTCAGATTGTGATCGGGCGGTCACAAGCGAGGCGGGAGAGTTAAGTTAACGTGGACGACTGAGATTAAAACGTCAAACCGGTAGGCATCGTGCGGTCCAAATGCGACGCGGGATTTAAATACTAGCGAACGACTCAGATTAAAATGTAACGCTTCGCCGAGATCTAACGGATCTGATTAAAGCGCACGAGGGATTTAATCGCCACCGTCGGATCTAGATCGCATGGTCGCGATTGAATCTGACACGGCACGGTACTCGACCCGTGCCGGTCGTCTTCTCTGGTGACGGCGAGCGGGCCAAAGGCCACGGCGAGCGACGGCGAGGGGTTCTATGGGCTAAAACGTAAAGAGGACACTACTGGGATCACGAGGGTACCTTAGGCGAGGCGAGAGGTCGTCGAAGCGTGGTCGGCGACGAGGGTAAAGGGTGGAGGGGTTTGGGTTCCTCGTCAGTGATGGCGTTCCGGCGGGGTTCGTCGTCGGCAGAGGGGTGGCCGAGGTCGGTGAGGTTCTGGCGGTCACGGAGGTGCGGTCACCTAGGGCGGAGGAGGTCACCGGCGACGGTGAGAAGTGACCGGAGTGCGGGCGGCGGTGAGGTGTTAAAAACCGAATTGAGGCGCTCTGGTTTGTTCTCATGCGTTCGAGCGTGGCGGCTGGACGAGGGAGTGACCGGGGGTTTAAATAGAGGCGTCGGTGGGGGGCAAAGGGGGTGCAATCGGGGGAGGCCGAGAGTAAAACCTCTCTTCAACGCCGGCGAGCTCCTTCCATGCATGCGCGCGCTCGATCCGGGGCGATGACGCGTGAAATAAAGGGGGAAACGGTTAGCCGAGCGCGGGGAACCGTTTAATGGCGTCGATTTAAATGGGGGAGGGGCCGGCGAGGCGAATCCGAGGGGGATTAGGGTTCTGGCCGGCGAGGGGGGATTTGGGGGCGGATCCTGCGGAGAAGACGGATCCGACAGGTGGGGTCCACCGGGCAGGCGAGCGCGGGCGCGACAGCGGGCGGGGCTGACGGGTGGGGTCGGGTTCGGTTGAGAGAGGGGTGGCGCCGACAGGTGGGGCCGAGGTGGTGGCGGGTGCGTGCGCGGAGGGAGAGGGCTCACTGATGGGTGGGGTCCGTCGGTCAGTCGGGGGTCGCGGGGAGGAGTGAGCTGGGTCGGTCGGGGAGAGAGAAGAAGTGGGGGAAAAGGGGCCCTTACTGTTTCAATTCTTTTCTGAATAAATTTAATTACTGAAATTGGTTTAAAATATTTGGGCTACTTCCAAGGGTGATAAAAATTTATAAAAATTTTCAAAAATATAACTTGGCCTTGGGAACTCATACAAAAGTTTCTAGCCTCTGGTTTGGTCATTTCAACTAGGTTCTAGTTCAAATAGGCTAAGAAGGGCATTAAAGGTATTTCCAATTTAAATAATTCCAGAAAAATATATTAAATGATATTTTTATTTCTTTGAAAATTTGGGGTGTTACATCAAGCCAAGACCTAAGAGTCCTGACAATAGCTTGACCACCATCTGTTAGTGGCCTTTTCTTCTTCTTTGATGCAAGCTTTTTCTGTGGAGTCCTTTTTTGGTCTATGCTGGTGTTCGGCCAGGTGGTGCTACTGAAGTGGAAGCTTCTACTGAACTGGAAGCACCTCTATCATCATCCTTCCTCCTGCAAAGTTGACAAAAAATAGAGTTGAGAATCTAGAAAGTTAATAGTGTACAATTCTAGTAAAACAGAGTTGAGAATCCAGAAAGTTGACAAAAAACAGAGTTGAGATACCTTTTTCTTGGTGGTTCTGCTAACTTGCAAGTCTTTGCAAAGTGGCCAAAACCCTTACACCTAGAGAATGTAACCTTTCTTTTGTTAGTATTTTCAAGAACTCATCTGATCCTTGTGACCTTAGGCTTGTCTGGTGCCCTTTTCTGTACTGGAGGGCAAAATTTGTCTTCAACATCAACTTGAGGCCACTGGGATTTGTCTGGAATAGGCAATATTACTCCACTACATGCTGCTCTGAACTTTGCCACTGTGTAGTAGTCATGCACAAAGGATGCAATATCAAGCCCTCTGTTAGAGCATATCCAAGCCAAGGCGTGCTTGCAAGGTTTGCTAGTTAACTGTCACACTCTATATGAGCATGTATGCTCATGTATGTCAACAGAATGCCTTGTAGTAGGGTTCGTCGCAGGCGGGGGAGTAGCGGGAGAGGGGGCTGTCTGTTGTGGAATTTTGGTGCGGGAGAGGGGAATCTGTGGAGTGGTATGTAACGGTTGAGGGTAAAATAGGCAATACAGAATCTAGCATACCTGTAATGGACCCGTATTGCCAGTTGTTGTATAAAATGGCACGGTGGCATCGTTCAGCAAAAAATAATGGCATTCGAGCTAATAGTGAAATTTTAATAGTAAAACTGGTGTTCCGAAGAATAACGGTGACATTGAAGCTAATAACTAAAAAACCCTTACTTAAAGTGATATATGACTGAATCTTGTGTCAGTTACTCACATCAGCATCCGTTCCACGAGCCCATCATATATTAACATACCGAACATTGTGAAAACAAAACAGCATTGCAGTCACCGAACATCTGATCTGTAAACATCATCATTGATGAACACTGCATCAACGGAGACCACATAATAAATAGTCCGGAAAAGAAGCTTTTGGGCACCGTCCATGATCCATCCTGCCCAAAAAAAGCACACGGAGAAACGAAGAAGAAAGCAACGGAATCCAGATCCCTCCTTTCCACACCGCCACGCTTCCCTCCACCATCAAACACGCGCCACCCTGGCTCCGCGTCCGGCGGCGGGCCCCGCGGCCGGCGTGCGCACACGTGCCACAGTCACCGATGGTTGGTCCGACGACGACGACGACGGTACCAGCCGACGCCTCCCACCGCCATCGCCCCGCTGCTTGCCCCTTGTCTCGCTTTTCTTGAGCTCCTCTCCCCGTGCTGCCTTCTCCCTGCCCGCCACCTTGCCGCCCGCCGCCCGCCGCCCGCCGCCCGCCGCCCGCGTCTGAAGAAGACATAATCACATAAGCCTCTGAGATCTCGATTTCGGATCGCTGGCTGCCTAAAGGTACGATCTTTTTTCTTTCTTTCTTCTGATCCTTATCCCTTTGTGCTGTCAATCGATCGCGGTCGTAATGTCGCAACAGATTGTGATGATAAAGGATGACGCCGAATTGACCGACGGTTGTCGCAGATTTAAGTTTAACATCCTGCGAATTTCACGTCGGAATCATGCGAGTTGCATCTTTGTTCTTGAGGCTTTCCATTTGAGCTATTGCTTACTGTTACCTGAATTATAGCCTGTATATTTCTTTCCTCTTCCCTTCTTTCATTGTTAAGTCCTTAATTTACTGGACTGATAATATTGCATTTCTTTCTTTTCTCTGCCAGATTTGTGCTGTGCTGACTAGTTGAGTGAGGACAGGTCATGGGTATTGAGGCAAATCATGATAAGCAATGCATAAAGAAGATTTTGTGGTGTTCTATCAGAGTGAGCTACAGATGTGCTTCTGAACACTGGGTGCTCATGTGTCTGGTCTTACTGCTTTACCTGCTATTCAAACTTTCACCTGGTTTATTTGCTTTCCTTCTGTCCTCTTCTCCTGTGATCATATGTGCCACTCTTCTCCTTGCTGTGCTGATAAGTCATGGGAGCACAAACCTCCCTGAGATCAATGAAGAACGGAAAGCTCTTGCAGATACTTCAGCTCCCAAATCTGCAGGTGTTCCCAGAAATATTCACTGTGAGGCACAGAGGAGATGTTCAGTGCCTTCATTGAAAGAGAACACAGTAAGCTTAAAAGATGGTGAGGCATGCTTTGGCAATTCGAGAGATACACAGCATTTTGAGATGGATGACAGTGTTCCTCTTCTGAAAGGAGTTCATCAAGAAAATGAGAGAGATGACGCATTTGTCGGACTTGAGGAAACGCTCACTTGCACTAATTCCATGGCGGCAGTGCACCAAAAGGTTGCTAGGGAGGAATTCATGGGGGCTAATCAGGAAAGAGAATCCAAAGATCCATTTCCCAGCGAGGACAAGAGTGACAGATATGCTAGCCTGTCCGAGGCTGTTCATCGGAGTAGAGTCGATGAGAATCGGACGACATGGAGCTTGCATTCCTCCGGTGAGAATGCTAGGCAAGATGTTGAAATGATGGCCAAGGCAAACCATGATAAGCCAGCAGATTCACAGAGTGATGAGGTGAGAGTAGCTTCAGAAGATAAGCCAGCAGGTGCATGTAAATGGGGCCGTGCATTTTCTGTTCGTCGGAGGAAGAAGCTTTCTGATATAAAGATTGAGGCTATCAATGCCGATGTGGACAACCAGCTAGGCTCAGCTCTAGGTTCACCATTTTGTAGAGTTAGCATCCCTGATGGATCACCAGGTCTTGGTTCTGCTCGGGCAGATAGTGCCTCTCCTGATACTCCTGCAACTGACACTGCTCCTGTCCTCTATGAGACTCACCCTCTTTTGAGTGCTGATTTCTCCCATCCAGATCACATGAAAAATGATCCAGATAACCATTTATGCATGTCTCCTCAGGGTTCGAAAACTCACAGCGGTAGTAATGGTGAAGCTGACAAGAGCAAGGCCAAAGATAACAATGAGGAGAATGTCGGTGCTGATCCCGCGTTTGGATCTCGGGACGACGAGAAGAATGTCATGGATCTTGGGTACTCTGAGATGGAGAGGAATCGTAGGTTAGAAATCTTGATGGCTAAGAGAAGATCAAGGAAGAACATAGTATTTGAGCTTGACAGTGACTTGATAGGTGCCGAAAATGATCAGGTTTGCAGGAGAGGTGATGATGTGGCATCTGACGAGACAGAAATTCCTGGCTCAGCTCCTTCCATTCTGCATCCACGAAAGAAACCATTTGATTACACTAATCAGCGATCAGACGGAAGCGGTGTACATGAACATGACAATTCTGGTCCTCATGAGTTTATGGATGTATCCCACCTGGACATGTTCTTCAGAAGGCATGAAAGCTTCAACATTGGCAGCCAGGGGAGACGTCTCTCTAGATTCAAGCCATGGTCTGTCCTTGACACAATGGACACTGAGGTGTCAAGGGAAAGTGAATATGGTAATGTTTCTTTGGTTGCTGATCAAGAGGACCTTAGAGAATGCATAAAAAACGATTCCAGTAGGGAGTATGAATCACAAGACCTACGCACAATGTGAAGTGATATTAGACATGTTGGAGGCAAATGATCAGATGGGATCAACTTCTTTGCACAATGAAACTCTGGATGCTATCACCTGTGGAATGGAGACAGTAGAGAATCATGCAAGACTGGCCTATTTTGGCGAAGTCCGTGACGCATCTACCAAGAATTCAGGAATCTCTCTTATGTCATCGTCAAGAATGTCGATGTTTAAGCGAAAATGAAGCCTTTCGCAGTTTGGGACAAAGAAGAGTTGCTCATGAAAGAGCAGAGGAGCTTGCAGGTGTTTGTTTTTGTCTGAAGGGGATTTGCATTCTTCAGATAAATCTGGTTAGTTCAAAACACACTGTACATTATTGTGTATGTAATTGTATGACATATTACACTGCTACGGTGCATATCATTCTTTTCAACACAAATCTCCAGAGTAAGTATGAAATACGCATGCCAATTGCCATCCAGAGGTCACAAGATTCAATGCTTGGGACACATCTGAATCGCAGCAATCTGTTTCTCTGTTTCTAGCTCAGTTTTTTACAACTCTGATGCAATCTGGTGTCACGGTCCTGGAATTGTGACCAGTTAGCCATAAGAGAGTTGGAACTTGGGAATTATTCCCTCCATCTATTTTTACAGGGAAAGTTCTATATTTATCGCTAAAAGTTCAACCGATTCTATATTTGTGACTCTCTCAACACACATATCAATGAGAGAAATAGTAATCGGGTGAATTTTCAGTTGCATATCAGAAATAATCTCATTTCTATAAGGTGTATTTCGTCTCATTAGAATAAGCCTTTAACCAACAATTACTCTGTTATTATATAATTTGTAATACAAAATTATAGTCATAGATAGTTTTGAATATAAATCTAATCAGGTGGAGTCAACAATTGATAATGCATAGTATGGAATGAACTGTTCTTGAATTTCTTCAAAAATTTACAAAACATTTGATGCAATTTTAATGAACTTCTAGAGGCAGGCCTGGGGCTAAAGCCCCAACTGCCCTAGACCTGTCTCCTCCCCTAAATCTAATAATACCAACTTTATGTCATAAATATTATATATTATAACAATTATTGATCAAAGACATTACAGAAAACAATAAATTTCCGTCTGTTTTTTAATTTCTGTTGGCATTTTCAAAAATCGACGGATGTTAACTAATTTCCGTCGGCTTTTATTGTAGCCGATGGAAGTTAAGTTAGCTGACGAAAGTTACTGCGAGATTTTTTCATGCACGTGTATAGGGAAACCTAGGTTTCCCTGTTTCTTTCCCACACGTCGCGCGCTCTCGCCACCCGCCCATGCGACCACGCGCCCATGCGCTCGCCGCCCCTGCCCCATTGCCGCACCGATCGTCGCACCGCCTCCCACCATCCGTGGCCTCCCACCCCCTACCGGACTTCGCCGCCCAACCGCCTCCTCTGCCCATACCATCACTGGTCAATGGAAATTAGTCATTTTCCATCGAAACGTCTCCGTCGATTAAATACTAACGAAATGCCACCGCTGCCCGCCTCCCACCATCCGTGGCCTCCCACCCCCTACCGGCCTTCGCTGCCCAACCGCCTCCTCTACCCAAACCATCGCTGGTCGATGAAAATTAGTCATTTTCCATCGAAACGTTTTCGTCGATTAAATACTAACTTTCGTTAGTATTTTGCCGACGAAAGTTAGCTTTTTCCGTTAGTATTGGTCTAACTTTCATCGGCCAAAACCGACGAAAATTTGCTAGATTCTTGCATTGAGATTTGCCCAAACAAGACAACAGAGGGAGTATTGTTGTGGCGATATTCTTTTCCTCAGCTGAAAGCGTAGTATGATGCCAAGAAAACGATCAGACTTGAGTCTACTGCCATGTCAGCTACACAGCACACTACACTTGCTTCAGTGGCACAACGATCTCCCTGTCTCCCTCTTTTGGTCACACGATTCAAGGAGAAGCTAAGCGGGCCATTAGCGCAAGAGATTACACTTTAAACACATATTTATATAGCTAGCTAACTATTGTATAAATAAACTATTACATCATATACGAGACACGACACAAATATAAAGCGAATAATTATCTAAATATTCCTCCGGGGTGACCTATCATTCATGCATGCGTGCGGACATAGATTGCTTGTGCAGCTCCAAAAGAATTCCGTGCATGTCGATCTGCCTGATGAGATTCTTCTCAATTTTTCTTCCATCCAGCAGAAGCTGGCCGTCCGACCGTCCTCGTCCTGGCAGCAAAAATGGCGTCTCATCCAGTCGTTCCTGCCACATTCTCCCAAATTTAAGAAACCCTTGATTTCTCTGCACGCAACCGGTACTGGCGATTTGCTTGATCGGATGAACACGAAACAACATGGCAAAGAAAAAGTGCAAATCTATCCACATCGATTCCTGATGGGATGGGAATGATATATCATCTCACGTTCACATCACTTAGCTTACCACAAGAACAAGAATGCGACTTCTTAACTTCTCTTCATCCCTTGAGGTATACGAGGATCGAGTTTGGTCGTAATTATTGAATTATATGCATCTAAAAGCTTAAAAGTGTTTGTTTTCCAAAATATAATAGATTTTAGGATTCAAAGTGTATCCTATATTCCTATATATAACAATTTTGTAATTGTAAAAGTATTTCTAAGGGTGTATTTACGGTACCTCATTACCTTCAGAGGTAATAGTTAAAATTAATTTGAACCATTAATTAAGTGTATTTAAAATAATTAATTAAAAAATAAATAGGCTAATCGGCTTGATTATAGAAAATAATATATATGCATATCGTAAAGTTTATTGATTATTTCCTTTTTCTAGTGCATACGATAATTGATTTGCTAGCATACAAATAAATGAATTAATTGTTGCGTGTATATGGACCCGCACATATTAAAGGAATATTATATAATCTATTATCTCTAAGTGATAATAGATTATTGATATCAAATTTGAGATGTTAGATCATTTAGATTGAATGGGCCACAAAATTTGAGGACGCCATAAAATTTTCCATTTCATAATATACTAATGACTTGATTACTCCACCTAACTATTCTTAGACCTACACTCGCTCACCCATGACCTTCAAACAAGATCGGATCCGTGTGGCCTATTTCAAAGAATATAATTTGTGCTGTCAAAGTTTACGGTATAAATCGCCGCAAAAAAAGTTTGATTATAAGTATGCTTAAAACTGCATAGGTTGGTTGTATGAAAATTACATGATTTGATTTTTCATTGAAAATACTTTCATTATAATGCAATTATACCGTAATTTCTTTAATACCTTGCTGTAAGTAATGAATTAGGTGAGGCCAATGCCAAATTTGTGTATTGGATAGTGTGAAAAAATAATGATAAATAGAAACAACTCATGGAGTTTTTTTTTCTATTTTCTCATTTAAGAAAGTTGTTGCCAATTCAGACCACATTATTCTCTACATTTCCAACAAGAACAGGGTGGAACTAGGATAGGATTTTGGGATACCACAAGCTTGTCAACTAATAATCAGGGTTTTCAATGGAGGTACTGAAGTTACCAAGCAAGCTGAGCTATTGTCATGGGTGAAGTCATGTGTAGTTTTGTGGGTGGAAATGCACCCACCTAAATTTTTTCAAGTATTAATCTTATATTTTAACCATAGATGTACTCCCCAACTCGATATAATGCGTCCCTCATATCTCAAACAGTAGTCCAGTTAAGAAAGTTCGCTCGGTTTAATTTTGCACAATACATCTGTTTTTTTTAGCTTCACCACTCACTGTTGTTATTAACGTTGAATTAGGGAAACGATATTTAGGCCAACCAATAAGGCACACATTGATGTCACAACTTATACATTGGATCCCTTCTTGCAGAATTAAGGTGGTAAGGACTAGGTTTTGTTTTTGGTTTTTGTCATCAGCTCAGTAGGATGTGCATGCAAATAATGTATGTTAAGACGAGGTCGGTGTCAAGGCCCGTCCATACCTGGGAAGAAACAAACAAAGTGAACACCAATGGACGGTTATCTACGTGGATGACAAGGTCTACGGCAGCGGGTTAAAGTGAGAAATAATCGAACCTGTTTTTTAAGAGCGATAAATCATCAAATATTTCTTTATTATACAGTTCACGATAGATAATGATTAATAGTGCTCATAATCTCAATCATAGATAATGCAATGATTTGCTGCCATTCTCATACAGCTTTGCATTAGGAAAAGGGTTATGTTCAGGCTTGAGGCTGAGGCTCATTTCAGAGATTGCAGTGAAATATAGGTGGCCAACTGCCCATTAACCGTCAGTTCAGTTCAGTTCTTTTCAATATTATCCAAAAATTCCCCCAAAAAAAGAAGATAGATAAATGGATAATATATATTAAAAACTCAAATTATAAAAATCTAAATTATAAAAATTCTTCAGTCAAGGGCTCGTCAGAATTCACAGCTGACAGCAAACACAAACCATGACATCTATCTCCGGCGTCTTCCGCCGGTGTGACAGAATTTTTTTAATGATTCGCCGACATGCTCTCCACTTAATTATATCGCCATCATCTTATAACATTATAATGACACGTAAAACTATTGAAGTTAATTGATGCGTGGAAACAAGATGACGATAATCCAAAGTCCTTGTTGAAAACGACAAATTGTATCTTTTACGTACAGCTGCTTAAGGGCATTAATGTTAATGGCAATCTTAAGCAAAACACACATGCTAGCTGCAGCCACCTTCTTAATTAGTCCAAGAAAACATGTACACATATGCATGCTGCCTTGAACAGCGGAGAAGATAATGGCATCACGCGGCAGCAGAGCAGTCCAGACAGATCATGTGTCTGTCTAATGCTTGTATCATGTGAACCATTGCTAAGAGCTTCTAAGTTCTTAGCTCAAATTGAATTGACGAGGGACAAAGTTATTTCTAGTTAAAATAGTGCAGTATATAGCATTTCTAAGTTAGTGACGTATCCAAATTTTGTATGCTATTGGTGGACGGACGGGATATTCCCCACGCTACCTTCTACTTCGTTTTCAGGAAGGGAGAAATTTCTTTTTTTCTCTCTCCGTCATCCAATTGCCAACTCTCAAACTGATAAAAATATTAGTATTCAATTTGTACTATAGAAAGGTTAAATTCACAGGGTTGGCTATTCCATAGAACTAAGGAGCTAAGGTATTTGAGAGAGCGCTACCCTGATCCATGGTAGAGTTTAGAGCCAGAGCTCTCCTGAACAATGTCTAAATCTTATCTGCCAAAAGGTAACAAGGTTTTACTTTTTCAGTTTTCTTTCACCCAAATTCCCAAAGATATCCCATTTGATTATTTCTTGTATGTTATTTCTCCATTTTAAAAGGCAAGTTATTTTAGTCTTACATAGATACATAGATTTATCTATAGATCAACATATATATTTTGTGTATACGTCTGAATTTATTGATCTCCGTATAAGGTAAATTGCCTCCTAATCAATGAGAGATTTGCTATTTTGACACTGCAAAGAAGTGATTTTCACATTTTTGATATACGAACTTACTTTCATTAACTAGATAGGCATACGTATCAACTTTAGAAATATCATCATAAACAAAGTGCACATCTTTAAAGTATCAAAATAACAATTTTTCCCTAATCAATGCCACAGCAAAAACACAACCACATTGTCTCAACCAGACAAGGTGGGCCCACCAAGTCAGATACAGTGTGCACAAATATCTACATGCAAAGGGCCCACATCCCAAAACAAAGCCTGCACACCCCACGTACCACCCCTGCCATGGCCATTCCCGTGTAAAATCCATGTGATCTATCACACCGACGGCACCGGTGAAAGCTTTGGCCATCTGTTAAAGGAATGTTTGTTTTAGCTTAAGATTATCGGATTTGTTTTGATATCTAAATTTGCTTCTAGTTATATATGGCAGATTTATGTGTTTGGTTGTCCACATGACTACATGAGTGAATTTAGATTGTATCAATTGGTTCAAGAATATGACCTCAGCATGTATTAGGATACAACTAAATCAGCCTTCACTTGCATCTAGAACAGCGGGATTCAACTAATGTAGTGTGAGAACTACTTGTTAAATACATTAAAATCAACTTGCATCCATTCATACAGCCTCAGATTCAACATATCAAACAGAAAATCAACATACATGGGGCATGTTTGTTTCAAATTTAGATTATAACAATCTAACTTGTTTTCATAAGCTGAAACAAACACGTAATTTATTCTGCCAGCTTATTATAATTTAAAGTGCAGCTTATAATAATATAATAAGTTTGTGGAATCCAGCTTTTTTATAAGTTAGATTATTATAATTCAAAGCTGAAACAAATAGGTCCTTGTATCCATTCATATAGTCTCAAATATAACCAACCAAACACCCTTTTTCTTTTCAAAATATGACATCACTCGTCTAGCTTCTCCTCATCCGGGATATGCGATCTCACCTTATAAAAGCAACCAAATACACCCATAATAATCCAACTTATGGAAAAAACTAAATTAGATTAAATTAGATTGGTATATTAGATTGTTATTCATCCATTTTCCCTCGTTCAGAATACACAATCACACCTCATAAAAGCAACCAAATACACTCATAATAATCCAACTTATAGAAAAAAAAACTAAGTTAGGTCAATTTATTAGATCGTTATAATCTACACTTTAGATTATAATAAGTTGACAACATGTTTGTTTTAGCTTATAAAAATAAAGTATATTATTATATTCCTAAACTGAAATAAACATGCCCTAAGTATATGAATGAACAATGTAGGTATAATCAATGAATATAATTTCAGATCTAAATTTGTGTCTATATGTTTATGCGTTTGGTTATCTAGTTGGAATAAAGCAAGCACGAGTCTATTTTGAAACCATGTGTATATCCACATGTTTATCTTTTGTTTTCGCTTTAGCTTTAGCTTTAGCTTTTGTTTTTGTTTGTCTTGGATACTGATTTTGCTTGTGCTATTGCAAACCCCTGGTTTTTGTCAGGTTTTGGGTGTCCACGTGTACTCGCGGGCTTACCTGGCTACAAGGGCGGAGCTACTTGAAGCTAAGGGGTTCCTGGAAATCCGGTTCCAAAAAAATTTTTAGTGTATATTTGTAAATTTTTACCCTATGTGCACCCCCTTAAACTAAATATGGTGTACCGCTTAAAGTAGTGCACCCCCTTTAATTTCTCTCTAGCTCCGCCACTGCCTGGCTACCATTGCTTTAGTTTAAAATTCGATTTTTTATTTAGCTTTTGCTTCAGTTTTACTCTTTTTTTTTGCTTTATCTTCCACTTCAGCTTCTGTTTTAGATTCTGCTTCTGTTTATGCTATTGCAAACTTACAAGTTTTGTATGGGAGAAATTTTACGATCATCGAGGTATCAGAGATTTTAAAATTAACACTAAAAAATAAAATATGATATATCTTGATATAAAATCATTCTTACTGTTGGGTTTCAAATACCCATAGGTTTAGGTATGGATTTGGTTTGAAATACGTACATGGATTTCGTAGATGGGAGTTTAATAGTACGTTGGTGGGTTTACTTCATGGATTGATTTTTACATAACTGGCGGGTTTTGAACCTGTTGCAATCCCATCCGTATAGCCTCGTATACTGCTGCATCTCTGTACGGCAAAAAATCAAAATCAAAACTTTGAGAAACTGCATTGCACATTCACGCACCACAGCAAGAAAAGATGAACTTAATGGCACGAGCTAGAAAAAGGGTCACATGCCGAAACAAAAACAAGATGGGTCAAGTGTGCGTCTCTGTTACCTGTTTGTCTTCCGGGTTTTAGTTTCACTCACTCTCACTCTACGTTCGAGCATTCATGTATCTACTTTTATAAACAGATAATATTCTTCATTTTAAAGAGAATGTCTATTTTCTTTTATAAGAGACTCGTAACATTTTTAGATTAGATTAGGGTGCGTTTGGTTCTGCTGTGAGCTGTGAAAAAGCTGCTGTGAGTTGCCTGCTGTGAAAAAGCTGCTGTGAGCTGTCTGCTGTGAAAAAACTAAAAGTCGTTTGGTTGAAGCTGCTGTGAAAAAACTAATGTGAGCTGACTGTTTTTTATAACTTACGTAATTGTCATCATTATAATATTCTATACATATATATAAATAGGAAACACTGAACATTGATGCAACTGAATAACTAAAAAATATATTAGATAAATAAAAAAGTGCATAGTTTATTTTATAAAGTAACCGACAACCACATATTATCTCATGAAATTGTGCAAATCAATACAAACCATAATAATGTTAAATCAATTAAGACACCTTGAATTCATACTTTTTAATCTGAACTAAAAATCAAAAAAGCAGAAAAACAAAAGCAGAAAAGCAGGGTCCAGGCTGCTTCCAAATTTGTACTAGAAAAAAGCTGTTTTTTCACAGCAGAAGCAGTTTTGGTAAACCCATTTGGTTCAGCTTCTGCTTTTTCACGCAGATTTAAAAAGCAGAACCAAACGCACCCTAAAGGTGGTTGAGAACACTCCTGCCTAGACGTCCCGACACGACACTCTGCTCTGGATTTCTGTCCGTGAAATCTTTATCACAGCAGCTAGGGCTGCCCGTTTCATGCAAAGCTTACGTTAAGTGCGCCGACAATGCAAGCAAGCCCCCACAAGCTTCCTGAGTCTGTGAGGTCAAGACCATGCATTTTGTTAGCATGCATGCCTTGATCTTTAAGATTAGATTAGGCTAATTGTCAGATTAATTACTACTGGACACGCATGTCGCTGTGATACATTACATTAGATGGGTTTAGTAAGCAGCAGAAACAGTGACCGGTTGTCGGCACCAACAAATTATACAATTTAGCCCTTTTTAAAAACTTGTTTTACAAATATACTTATAAAAAAACTTATTTCAGGAGTATACACGAAGCTCAGCGCTGAAGAATCATCGGTGTAGAACATTAACAATTTTGCATTAATGTTATTGAGAGTGACGGAACTGACGCGACAAGAGATCTCCGAGAAAGGTTCATCTAGAGTAGATTGAGGTTAGCATCAACGGCTTTAATGTTGAGCTTTGGGTCTACTCCTAAAATAAGTTTTTCTAGAGATTTATTTGTGAAATAAGTTAAAATAAACTAAATTAGAAAATTTGCTGTTGTTGGCACACTAAGGTTCAGAAAAGCTCCGGCCGCCAACTCTTGCGTTTCTTGAATTCTTGCAAGGTTCTACTTTGCATTTTCAGGAGGAAATTGTGTGATATTAGGGAGATATAAAAAAGACTATAATATATTTTTCGAGTTAATATATGAATAATAAATAATAAAAATATAAGAATAGTATGAATACTTTAGAGATAAAAATGATCTTTTAGTAATACTATAGAGTGTTACTTTTAGGATAAGTTTTGAACTTTAAAAGGCACTGTAATTTAGGACGGAGAGAGTATTTAATTTGTAAAAGTTAAAACTTTAACTAATTTTACTAAAAATATATCAACAATTATAATAGTAAATTAGTTTTATTAAATCCACCATACAGTATATCATAATGGAGCATTTATTTAATATTTGAGATGTTAATTTTTTATTAAAAAATAGTTAAAATTTAACGTTGAACAGAAGGTTTAGTTAGGAGACTTACCATCTTGCGTTGTCAATTTGTTATCTGTCGTTTCCATGTCCATTGGACATATATAATTTTCTTTTCTTTTCTTTTCTTTTCTTCAAATAGATTAACATCTCCAATTAACCATCTCAATGAAAAATCTAACTAGATAATCAATCTTATCCGTAGGTGAAGTTTATTGGTGATTCGTCCATCCACAATCTACCTACGAAAGTGATTGATATATAGGTGGATCAATTTCCAACCCAATGTTCTTGTTTCGTATCCTTTTCTTTGTTTTTTCGTATAGTTTTCGCCTTGTTATATTTTCTTATTCCTGCATTAAACATCATTAAAATCTTGAGTCTATTTAGTTCGATGGATACCCTAAATAAAATGACTACCGAGAAGAATATTACTTTAACATCTTTAATATAGATTTTTTATAAGCCCATCCGATATTAAATGACACAGGAGGCATGACAAAAAAAACACCACTCGGCTTTGTTCCATAAGAATAAATATTAAAATAATGCAAATCTCGCGCGATGAAAGCGAGATTTTTTTTGAAATAATATTTTTTAAAATATAATTTCAAATTTGTATGGTAGTTTTAAAAAATTGTAAAAATAGGTACCAGTCGGCCAATTGATATCGCGTGGCGCCTAGTCAGGACTTGGTCGACCGATTGGTACCACATCAGCACCAGTCGGTCGATCAAATGTCGACTAGGACGCGCCAACAGCTCTTTCCGCCGACTGACACCACGTCAGCGCCAATCGACTGTTCAACGACCGACTCCTACTGACGTGGCGTTAGTCGGCCATTGAAATGCTGCCATGTCAGCAGGAATCGGCCGTTCAACGGCCGACTAGCGCTGACGTGGCGCTAGTCCGCAGAAAAAAGTCGTTGCGCGTTGAAGGGAGCCAATGTGACACCTAGTCGGTACTTGGTCAGTCGACTGGCGCTGACGTGGCATCAGTCGGCCGACCAAGTGCCTACTAGGCGCCATATGACACCAGTCAGTCGACCAAGTGCCGACTGGTACCTATTTTTGTAATTTTTTCAAACCGTCATGTAAATTTGAAATTTTATTTTAAAAATATTATTTCAAAAAAAAATCTGAAAAACGACGCGAACGAGGATGACAGGTCGGTTGGTTGTGCCGTTTCAGCCGGTTTGGTGCACGTAGTAGCCGTTCATGTCGGCCTCGATCGATCAGGTCAGGTCTGAACACACAATTGTGCTTCCTACGTGGCAACACCTTAATCCATCTAGCCTTCGTCGTTAGCAGAATAAAAGCATGACACCTACCGCCATTAGAAATTAAACCTCGTGCCCAAAATTTTCTCGTGCTCATCTCTCCCCATTTTTGACAGGACAAGAGGTAGGTTTAACCGTTTAACTATTTTTTTCCGGTCTTAGCCCTCTAATGAATTGAGATATTTGAAATGCATTGTTCAGGCTATAAAATGTAATATTATGAAACAGGGAGGTAACGATTAAGTGTGATTTATTTGTTTTTAAATATTTTGTTAGCTTTATATAATATAGTATTTAATTAACTATGTATTGATTTATTGAATAATTAGCTCATAAGAGCATCTTCATTGTACTTGTTATTTTTGACCTGCTATTCATAGTAATAGCAAGTCTCTATATTCCAATTGACTTGCTATTTTGCTATCCACTCCAATGTACTTGCTAAATGTTAATTGCTATTCAAATGAAGCTATATTTAATCAATTTATATATATGCAAAGAAAATGAAAACAATTAAACAATCTCAATATTCAATAGAATAACAAGTTTGATTGGCTTGTTAGAGTATCTCCATTATACTTGTTATTTTTGAGAAAATTAGCTATTTGCCACTCTCAACATTGCGCTTCGCAAAATTGCCACTCTCAAGAATCACTTCGTAAAAATACCACTCTTAACATTGCTTCTTTGTTTTTGCCGCCATTTTCTCTTTTCAGCATTTCTGAAATTTGTTTTATGTTTTTGCCGCCAAGAAATGACTCTTATGCCCCTGTATAGTATTCTTCGCTTTTAGCTACATTGTACAGGCATCTCAGCCTCTTTATTCTTTCCCCAAGTGAGATCCCCTCGATTGCCTCCTTGAGAGACTTGTGTAGATTGGTGGCGTCCTTGAGAAATGTGTTGACCAGTAGATCCATGCTCCTGTCTAGCTTGCTTGCAATGGTCCGGCCGTCGGGGTGGTATAGCGGGATGTTGCGCACCTTGTGGAGAGGAATCCCTAGTCGTCGCCGACGAGCGCGGACCAAGGCGTCGACGAGCACGCGATGATCCTTCGGCGACCTCAGAATACTATACAGGGATGGGGTATAAGAGTCCTTTCCTAACAGCAAAAACATAAAATGAATTTCAGAAATGCTGAAAAGAATAAAATGGCAGCAAAAAAGAAGTAACATCATTGAGAGTGGCATTTTTACAAAGTGATTCTTGATAGTGGCAATTTTGTGAAGCACAATATTGAGAGTGGCAAATAATCAATTTTCTCGTTATTTTTGACTTGTTATTCGTAGCAATAGCAAGCTTTTTTATTTAAATTGACTTGTTATTTTGCTATTCACTCTAATATACTTGCTAAATATGATTCTCTATTTAAATGTAACTATATTTTATCAATTTATATACATGCAAAGAAAATGAAAATAATTAAACAAGCTCAACATTCAATAGAATAACATGTTTGGTTGTATTGTTAGATGTAGCAAGTGTGGAGAGAGGAATAACAAACCCCCTAAAATAACAAGTTAAGTAGCGAGTACAATGGAGTGATTGTTTGGATCATACTTGTTATTTTAGAGGATAGCAAGTATGATAACAAGTACAATAGAGATGCTCTAAACTCACTCGAACTAACCCTAAACCATCCAGAAATATTCTCCCAAGTCCCAAGCTAGTACGTAAAAATAGAAAAAAATACCCTTTTTCACCTCAACTGCTGACGTGGAATGGACGGCGCAGAGCCGTTACTTAACGGCGCCCCAACCGGCAAGACGAGGTTAAAAGCCGCGACGAGTGGTGTGAGGGGAAGGGTTGCAGGCGTAGGCGTAGCACTTCATCTGCACAGAACTGAAGTGGGAAAAAGGGCAAAAACATCCCCAATTTCCCGTTCTCTAAACCCTAATCTCGTCCAATTCTCGCCAGCAGCCTCCCAAATCGAAGCTTTCGGGTGCTCCGGCTGGTCGGAGGAGCCAGGCGGCGCTCGGTGCCGTGGAAAAACTGCAGGTTTTCTCGGCCAGAAACCGCCAGTCCCTGCGGTTTCTCGTGCCGGGGAACTTGCGGTGCTCGCCGGCGTCGGATCCGGCCGTGTACCGGCGAAAAATTGGGTTTTTCGGCTTCGCGCTCACCTTCAGGTGCGCCTCTCTTCGATTCGTCTGCTCGCTTCTTGATTTTGAGGCTTTGAGCTACTTGTTCAGTTTTTGGCGGTGATTTGTTTTTGGCATGCTGTTTTAATTCTTTGCCATTCAATCCACGTATTTTTTTCTGCAATTCCGTGCAAACTTACCGTGGTTGCTCTTGTTCGGTCAGATGGTTGCGTCGCCTTGACGGCCTCTTGCTGCTGCCATTGCGTGAGCCGTTCGGAGAGGCCAAGGTCGGGCAGCTTTGCTCGTGGCATTCCCGCTGCAAGACAGTGCTCCATTTCAAGGCAATCTTTGGAGTCGTCTGATCCGCGGCGTGCGTGGCACAAAAGGCGTGACCTTTCGGTTGTTCAATGCATCCCAGGGCTCGAATCCACGCGGACCCGGTGCTACGGGTGGTCGACCAATTCGACTGCCTGCCGGACTCGCTCGTCCTTGTGATCCTCAACAATGTCGAGGATGTGCGGTCGCTTGGCCGGTGCTCCGCCGTGTCGAAGCGGTTCCACGGGCTTGTTCCCCTCGTCCATGATGTGTGTGTCAACATCGACCGTGTTGTGACGGTTGATGGAGACGCCGAGGACACGCTCAACCTGTCGTCGCCGAAGCCCAGGAACATATTCTCGCACTTCCTGAAGATGATGTTGTTCACAATTATTAAGCCCTTCCACAACATGCGCAGCCCAAACGGTGCCGGGCGGCCACTCTTCCCGCAGCTCGCACAGCACTCGCCTGCGCAGGTGCTCCGGAACTTCATGCACATCCGAAATCTTCGGATCGAATTACCCTCTGGGGATGTGGGGACTGAGGAAGGAGTTCTGCTGAGATGGAGAGCAGAGTATGGTAGCACACTTCAGAATTGTGTGATTCTTGGGGGTACCCGGGTCGACCGCAAGCCTATTGGTACAGAGCATGAGCCATCTTTGGAGGACAATGGAAGCATGCCGGAATCTTTCTATACCAATGGCGGGTTGAAACTCCGTGTCGTGTGGACAATCAGCTCCCTGATTGCAGCATCAACGAGACATTATCTTCTCCGGTCAATTATCAAGGATCATCCCACGCTCACAAGCTTGGTGCTGACTGATGCCGATGGCCAAGGCACATTGTGCATGGGAGCAGGGCAGCTGAAGGAGTTTAGAGAAAACCAGTTGTCAGCGTCGGCATGTTCTAACAGGACTCAGGTCCCAGCATGCAACATGAAGCTGAAATATGCTCCATATCTCGAGCTTCCTGGCAGCATTGCACTGCAAGGTGCTACATTGGTTGCTATCAAGCCTTCAACTGAGGGAAGCAATGGCGGTCATATCAGCCGTAAAGACACAGAAGCATTCATCTCTGGAGCATTTGATGGACCATTCAAGTTTGCTGTGAAGGCGCTGATGAAGAGGCGGACTTACCTTCTGGAGATGAATGGCTTCTAGAAATCTTGTGCTACTCCTGGGTATCTAGCTTGTTGGTGCAGGCATGATTCTGTGATTTTGTTTCTTTAACTTTTGTTCTGTGTAATAGGTTGTGCTTGTTGTCTGTTGTGTACTTGTGTTAGCTCTTTGTACAGTGATGACATTTTGTTGGTTATATGGAAATCATATCAAGTTAGTGTATCTTTCTCATTCTCTCATCAATGCCATGTGATGCAACTGTCATCATGCAAGCTGATTGTTTATCACACTTTTTATCCCTCTACCACCAGTCTATCATTTTACTTCTGCTAAAGGATGATGTATGAAATGGTAACGTTTAACTATTTTACCAAACGACAATAAAAACTATGCAAATGAGATACCGCATGTTCTGTTGGTGTCCTCTTGCCATTTGCCAGTAACTTTGTGTTTATCCCTTGTATTTGCATATGCATGGGGGCAGATGTTGCATTGCACTCAAAAAAGTTGTTGCGTATATGTTAGTAACACTTTATGGATAAAATTAGTTTATGTACAACTTACTCTTTCTCTCCCAGAAAAATGGTTGGAAGCAATTTCATAGGAGGTTGCTGTTAGCCTTGAAAAGAGACGGCGAGATTCTTCTTCCAGGTACATGACATTCATTTTGGGACTGTGAAATGAAAAGGGCTGATCTGATGCTGACAATTAGTCCAGGAAAACAGCCGACATTTTATTTTGATTTGAGTGCTCATTTTAGTGTTTTTAATAGATCCTGATCTTTGTTACAGTTGTGAGGTTGCTTTTCTGAAGTTGACTTTGCTAGTGGATTAGTACTCTCTACTTGTGCTACTCTTATCACCGTGTAAAGATGCAGTTCCAGCTTAACCTTGACGTTAATGACAAGATACAGATCCTGAGATTCAGTTCCATCTCCATGTGATTTAGGTATGATCGAGCTCTTATTAGAAGCTAGAAACACATAAACAAATTTGGCATTGGAAGTTCTTGCAAGGATGCTTCAGAGATCAACTTGTGAAATACTGAAATCCATTGTTATGACAAAACAGCAGCAATCTGCTCATTCTTGCTTTGAATAATTAAGAGATTCAGATCTTTCATGGGGTCACTCCTAAGGTGGGGCTCTGAGGTAACTTCCTCCACATTTATAACACTTGAACTTAGCTGGCATGGGTACTTTCTAATACTAAGCTAAAATCATCTTGAGTATAGAGAATCTTTGGATAATGTCCATGTCTGATGTCTCAACTCTCAATTGTGTATATTTCTCTTAACAAGCTGTACATTTGCGCGTTAACATCTTATACAACTAGCTGCAGTTCAACTTGCAAACATTTTGTCTCATGGGCTGTTGTATTGCTAGGAGTGATTTCCATGTATGGAGCAATGGATCAAGAGGTCCCTTGAAAACAAAACAAACAGCTGGTGTATGGTTGATCTTTTATGCTCACAGTGTGATCTACTTTATGTAGCTCAACGGTGAAGGTACGTCAACTTTTGAGCTTTGGAAATGGAGAGGGATTTTTCCATGCAAGTCCTCTCTACCGAGCACATGGAATTTGGATGTTGTATGCTGAAAGCTAAAGCAAATAAGTATCGGATGAAACCAACTTTTCCAACTATATTAGTTTTTATAAATATAAATTAAAAATTTTTTATCCTTATACTCTACAAATTTACAGTTTGCATTACTGATCCCTTTGTCAGTAAGTTTATATGAGTTTATTATATTTTTCGCAAGTTCATATGAGTTTATTCTATTTTGAGATATGGAATCGTTGTTTTTTCTTTTGTTAAACTTCATGGAATCGCTCCACTGCATATCTAGAGCTAGTTATGCTAAGCAAACGGTTTCACAAAGTTTTCATAGCTTATAATAGTTTTTCAGAATCTACCGTTCAATCAAACACACCCTAAATCTAAAGACAAACTAGAGCCGAGGCCCATGATAATTTTGGAATAAACAAATTATTTGCCTCATTAGCACTACATTTCTTACCAAACAACCCATATGCAATCTCAGAAGTTAGTGCCATTAGCTGGAAATGCTGAAAGTACTTGTGTTTCAGTTTTGAGAAAAATCCCCAACTAACTATAACTGAAATGTTCTTCTGTCATTACAAAAATGCTATCTTTTGGGTTGTGGTTTACCATTTGCTCCTTTTGTTCTTTTGTGATTTTCCGCAAATTGCCCCACTCCATCCCACTTCATCCCACCAACCAAACACACCGTTAAGAAACCGTCCTAGATCGGTTACTGTCTCACTGAACATCCCTTGTGAAGGAAATGCTAAGCCAGGTCTTGATGGCAATCTTTTACTGAAAACAATGTGGAAACAAAACAAAAGTAAACTATTGCATTGTTTTTCATTGATGAATATTATCTTGAAACAAATAGTACATGAACAAAGCAGCACACATGAGCTTCCGAAAAAACAAGAAAACAAGAAAGCTACCTTTGAATGTTCTTTATGCACATAATGAGCTTCCAGAAATCTGCTTCTTACCAGCAGAAGGTTGGTTCTAACAGCTTAGAATTGTACCATTCTGTAGGATTACCCACCCCAGGAAAGGGCTTCCAAAATACCAAAAGTTCATCTCAGGACTAAAATTGGTGACTTCCTGAAGAACCAGCCTAAAAGACACAACTCACTTTGCCTTTGTCTGACTGACTGTGAGACACACAATCTTGTTAAGGCAGTGAGGAAAAAAATTTACAGGCTCTTTTCTTGGTAGATCAAGTTGGTTTTACTCTCCTGTATATTAGCAGCTCCATGCAGAAAGCTGGAGCTAATCGGAGAAGCTTCGCCTATGGAACAAATCGTCAAGAATTCGCCACTTGCAGTGGAATTTTTTGTGCATGCTGTAGCACGCATCTCCATTGACCATCTTAATGCAGGTTCATGTGCTGACCAATCGACGCGAGGTCTGCAAATCTGACAGCTGGTAGTGGGAAGCTGCACACTCAGCTCTGATTTGTTCTTGTGATCTTGCCCATTCAGCTCCAGAGATTTAGATTATTAGATTGTTTACTTGACCTGATGAAGCACAAGACGGGTCAGGGCAACATTACTTTAATCGTAATGTACTCGCTAATTTTGTATCCATGACTAGACTAAGAACATGATGCTTAATTAACCACCGTGTTGTGTGTGTTTAAGATTGTAGTTTAACAAGAAATTAGTCAACTCCCTGGCTTATTAGAGAGGCAAGTCGTTCTTTCTTGTAGTAAACAACTTGGCAAATAGCCGCAGTTCCTCGTCAGAATTGGGATATGTCTTGTCAGCATCAGTGAAGTTGTAGAAATGAGTTATACACCTGATGATGATTACCTGTACTGATGCTCTCATGAACCAAAAAAAATGCAATGGTCTAGTTCTTCCTGAAAGGAACTAGCAAATCAAACAAAAATGGTGAAACTGTTTCCTTGAACAATCTGCAAGAGAAGACACTTCACTCGATCCACCTAGATTCGCAAGTTTTGGCCATGCATCCAAAGATAGTAAACACTGATAAGCATCGAAGCATTCCCCCAGGCCACGATATTCTGCATTTTTACATGTAGTGAGTTTCTGATCAACTATTCTGCGATGTCTCAGTTTGTTGGAATATTTGATTACTTGTTGCTCATAAAAAATAGCTTTGATTATTTGTTACTTTAATCCACTATCATAGACAAGGCAATGTTTAGGACAATTTCTTCAGTTGTCCTAAACAACAGAATTCTTCCGCAGATTCTGAGAATCACTACAGTAGTTTTGCCTTAAAGTAGAATTACTTGCTATAATGTTCGAAGGTGCAAGTTGTACCAATGCAAGCACTGTTGTGCTAAGGGCTAGAGAAGATATGGGGGATGAGGGCGATCATAACGAAGAGGATGGGGTGACACATTTGAAGAAATTGCAACACCCACAAGTTATAAACATAATCAACGACAGAAGACCAATAAAGGGAAAAGAGCTATGCATCAACATTCACCTGACGGATTGAAACCGAAGAAGTCATTTTGTGATGTGCAATTTAAGCGGTTGGTTGATTCTTTTGTTGAGAAATCACAATCAATCAAATTTTCTAATGCTTTTAGTTTTGAGCAGTTTCTAATGGATGACTCTATTAGAAAAGAGATTGCAGTTTTGCTTGATCAAGTTATTGATGCAGGGGCTATAGAAAGTAGCGATGAACATTTTTTTGCCACACGGTTGCTCATCAAGAAACAATTTTGTGTTATAGAGAACGTGGAGTGAAAAGACAACTGAAGGAAGGCTAGCATGGTTATAGAGAACATGGAATGAAAAGAAAATGTGTTAGTTGATATATTATATATCTATATATCCTAAGTTGTTATGTGTGTTATGAACCTATGCATGTATGATTTACTATGGTTGTGTTATGGATTTATGCATGTTTGGATTGCTATGGTTGTTATGGTTGGTATGTGTGTTATGAACCTATGCATATATGATTTACTATGATTGTGTTATGGACCTATGCATATTTGAATTACTATTTGTGTCTTGTGAATATTACATTTATGTCTTATGATGGATGTATATTTTTTTTTAATTTTTCTATTTGTCCAATATTGTGATGACACACGTGTCGAAGATGAAAATATGAATGCAATGCGTGAAGCTATTGCAAACACATTATTCAATCGCTGATATGGCTACTTCAACGGTATAGTACTTTTGATATATAGTAGTTACCTATATAATATATTGTAAAGAACAATATGGTACTTTTGATGTATTTTAGTTATGTATATAATATATTGTAAAGTATATTATGAACTATGTCATATAATGTGTTATGCAATATTAATTAGTAATGCAATGTGGCAAAGAATATTTGGATATTTTTGTGGTACAAAATATGAAAAAATATTATAAAATCATTAAAAATATTAAATAATTGTCATCATTATTGTAATAAAAAATACATTCAAAATTACTTAAAACAACCAATAATGGAGGCATGGGTATTTCGATCATTCCTACCCTCTAAATCATCCTACAGCTAATCAAGAAGCTGGACGTCTAGCTTTCCAATTCAAACAAAATCTTAGCTATAGTTGTTTTTTTACAAAATCTGCAACCATCCCAAATAGGATCTTAGTTATTTTACTTGTCATTCACACAAGTAGCAAATGATAGCAAATCCTCAAATCTCTCCTGTTTTGAAAGCCTTGCGCGAAGCAGCCTCTCATGTTTTTATCACGCAAAATATCAAATGACAAAGCTACTAAAAACACTAAAAATAAAGAAATGGCAAAAAGAATTTAAAGATGCCAATTTTACGATGGCATTTTATTGAAACCAAACTTTTGAATGATAAATTATGGAAGCGCAAATTTTCAAGTGGCAAATGCATACGGGCATAGAGAGCTGTACAAACTTTCCATGACCTAAAGCTTAAAAATTCCACGAGTATGTAGTTTCAGAATAGTTAAGAGAGTGAAATAACACATTTTAGGCTGAAAATTTTGATCATATACAACCAATCTTCATTCTCACCTCCTGGTGTGTCATGAGTAATAAAATAGCACAATTAAATTAATTAAAAATAAAAAAAAATACTATTATCTCTTCTCTCCAAGGCTAGCTCCTCAGTCCACCGTCCACCGCTGCCACAGCCACCATCAGCGCTGCCCCGCATCCTGTTGTCCTCCGTCCTCCCCCGCCCCGTGTCCGCTGCCGCCATCGCTTGTCCACCCCCACCGCCGCCCGTCCCGCCTTCGTTTGTCCGCCTTTGCTGCCGCCCATCCCGCCGTCGCCCGTTCGCCCCTGCCCCCACGTCCGCCGCTGCTGCCCCACCGCCGCTCATCCACCCCCATTGTCGCTAGTGAGAGAGGAAAGGAAAGGGAGAGGGAGAGAGAAAGAGAATAAGGAAAAAAATAAAAAATGAGAGGTAATAGATTTTTTTGTTTAAATCTGGACCATTAGATCTCTACAAATTAACAACTCACAATTGTTGGAGGCACTATAAAAATTTCCTTATATAATAAAGCATAGTCCATAAATTATAAGTGTCTAAACATGTACGATAATTAAAATGAATACATGACCCGTATAAATAAAAGAGTGTTGCCTAATAATCATGTGCTACTAATTGTGGCATGTATCTTTTGAAATCAGGAAATGATCTAGTAGAATCTGCGTAGATCTAGTAATATATGGCGCATATCTTTATATTAGTTAAGCGATGGTGTGTGATCTCTTTAAGATAACAGGATATAATATAGGGAACATGAGCTTCCAGTTTGTCTAGATTAAATTTGGATAGTAATGGATTTATAGTAGCACATCTTCTCTATTATAAGGTATCTAGCTCTTTTGCGAGCTACATAACAGTACTAGTTGAATAGGAATAGGATTGAGGTTGGTTTCTCCTATATATATATATATATATATATATACATTAATACTTCAATGAAAAATCAGATCAATTAGCCAACCAAAACCTATATTTTGTCTATTGTTCTTTCGCGGTTTAGGGCTGTGAAGTGGTATCAAAGCGAGATTATTACGAGACAACGACAAAAATGATAGGTCAGACAGGGGGTGCCGAGCCACTGCCGTGGTGCGTAGCCAATAGCCCCCCTATTGCTTTATGACCACCACGCAGCCACGCAGGTCCCACAGATCTGGCAACGCGTGTAGCGAGCACTGCCATAAAGCAATGGTTGCCATTGCAAGATGCACACTTGTTGCCACCAAGGGGCTGCGTGGGCAGAGTGTTAGGGCGTTAGGCTACGCTGTCGCCCTCGTGGCACAGTTACATGCCATTGCGATGCTGCAGTCTGTAAATCAGGGCGTCGCCACTACTACGCTATCGAGCATTGGGCAAGGCTATAGGTAAGGATGACGATATGTTTTGGGTTTAGCCATCCGGTCCCTATCATAAAAAAATGTGTTCATCCTCATCTGTCACACCAAGGATTGTTCGGTTTGGAGTGGATTGAGAGAGCCCCCATCGCACTCAGGCACTGCCCCGCCACATCGTGTCGCTAGCCGCATGTGACGTTGGACGCCGCGAGCCACCACACCCATGGGAGTCACGACGACGCTGGCCGTCACACTACCGAGGCACACCGCTGGCCACCTGTCAGTGACCAAGGCGGAATGCCGATGCCAGAGCTGTTGCCGGACGCGCTACAGGATGAAGAGGATACCGCGGAGTCAGCTGCACGCGTGAGGAAGCCAAGTAAGCGCTACATTGGGCCAGAATGGGCCGTGTAAGGTGTGGGGCGTATGCGTGAGTTGGTGGCTTGTATATAAACACTTAAACCTCCTGTGAACCCTCTTATGCGATGAACAAAGGTGGCGGCGGCTGGCTGGTTGCGCACCAGACTAAAAATTGCGTATGTATCTGGTTCTTTGGTGTTGAGTTTCATTTGATCTGGTGATTCTCGTTCTGAGGTCTCACAATCTGGTATCAGAGCTTTGCTTCGATCTATACCCTCTTGGCTCAACTGCAAATTCCTCGTCGAGGCTAGCACTTGTGGATTTCCACAGGAGCTATAAGGCAATTCCTCGATCAGGTTTGCTGAGTTCGGAGCAGATCGAAGCGATTCTGGAAAACTAGAGAAGCCATGCTACCTCACCAAGCAAGCCGCAAGGATCATGGAGAATGAAAGCAAAATGGATATCATGAGGAGGATGGAGGAATCTGATATGAGACGGGAAGAATCAGAACAGCGGATGCATGCCGAGTTGCAGTCGTTGAAGAATACAGTAGAGTCTTGGAACTCAGATGTGGAACACAAGATTGAGGGATTACAAGTCACCGTGGCCCGATTACAGATTAAGGTGGAGAAACTGGGAGAGGGCAAGGATCAGGAGGATGATAAAGGCTTTGTACCCCAAGGTTCTCGTCGAAGTCTGGCGTCTGGAGGCTTCGGATCTAAATTCAGCAAGAAGATCAATGAAGAAGGAGAAAGGACAGAGGTAACATTTCACCGAACCCTGTCAACAATTTGTTAGCTCGATCTTCCTTTGCACCTGGATCGTTGGGAGCAAAAACCCCTTTGTATCAAGGTCAGAGTTACTATGGTTATAGTTGACTACCTGCTATGTCCTATCCCCAATTCGACGGAGATAGCCCCCAAATGTGGAGAAGTAACTGTGAGACGTATTTTGAGACATACGGAATCCATCCTAGCAATTGGGTAAGGTTGGCCACCTTAAGTTTTACTGGCAACGCAGCATTTTGGTTGCAATTGATTCGATCGTAGCTACTTGGAATATCATGGGAATCCTTATGTGACCGAGTTTGTGCAAGGTTCAGCCGGGACAAGCATCAAACCTTGATACGCAAATGGATACATATTGGCCAGGAAGGGTCCATTGCAGATTATGTGGAACGGTTTGATGGCTTGATGCATCAAATGTTGGTGTATGATAACACACTCAGTGAGGTTTATTTCGTCACTAAGTTCATGGAGGGGCTCAAAGATGAGATTAGGTCTGCTGTCATGCTTCAGCGGCCACAAGATATTGACGTTGCATGCACTTTGGCTTTCTTGCAAGAGGAGGCCATGGAAGGTTCTCGGAGAATTGATCAACACAAGGGTACTGTGACCAAGAGTTATGCCAGGGGTACTTCCTTACCACCGCCTCCTGTAATGAAGGATGCCCACAGTGTGAAACCTGAAGAAAGGAGGGGAGCTGAGTCCATAAGAACACCAGCTAGAAATGACAGGGTATCGGCCCTAAGGGAATATCACAGATCTAAGGGTCTCTGTTTTGTTTGTGGGGAACGTTGGTCTAGGGATCATGTATGTTCCACGTCGGTACAATTACATGTGGTGGAAGAGTTAATCACGCAGTGCAACTTGATACTGTTGACAAGGAAGGACTCGAAGTCAAGACTGAACCAATGGAAGAGACCCTGATGGCCATATCACAACATGCTTGGGATGGAATTGATTCGATCCAAACTATACGGGTTAGAGCTTGGATTCAAGGAAGGGAAGTTTTGATGCTGGTTGATTCTGGTAGTACACATTCATTCATTGAGGAGCAGTTGGGGCTTCAACTATCTGGAACAACAACATTGAATCGGACCATTCCGGTTCGGATAGTTGATGGGGGATACTTAAATTGCACTAGGATATTGAGGAAGTGCCAGTGGTGGCTACAATGAAGGTCCTATGTAATAGATTTCCGGTTGATTCCGCTCGGTAGCTACGATGTCATTTTGGGAATGGATTGGCTGCAACAGTTCAGTCCAATGAGGATTGATTGGAACAACAAATGGCTAGAGTTCTTGCACCAGGACACCATGGTAAAGATTCAAGGGCTTATTCCACAATTAATGTCCTGTAACTGCAGTACTCAAGAGCAAGCCTTACAACTTCAACAGCAAGACTCTATGGTGCATGCTTAGCCTCTGTATTAGTAAACCTGATACAGAAGGTAATATTCCAAGTGAAATCCAGAGAATCATTGCAGACTTTGGAGATCTGTTCGAGGCGCCTACTGGATTGCCCCCTAAAAGATATTGTGACCATCGTATTCCGTTGATTGAAGGGTCACAACCAATCAACGTCCGTCCATACAGATATAATCCTGCCCAGAAAGACGAGATAGAAAGGCAAGTGAAGGAAATGTTGCAAAATGGAGTCATTCAACACAGTACTAGTGCATTCTCATCACCTGCATTGTTGGTAAGGAAAAAGGATGGTACATGGCGCATGGTTATTGATTATCGAAGATTGAATGATGTCACCATCAAAAGTAAGTATTTGTTACCTGTCATTGATGAATTGTTGGATGAATTGCATGGATCCAAGTATTTTTCTAAGTTGGACCTAAGATCTGGGTATCATCAAATCCGACTAGTGGAAGGAGAAGAGTATAAGACGGTGTTCCAGACCCATACTGGCCATTATGAGTATAGGGTGATGTCCTTTGGTTTGACATGAGCTCCATGCACGTTTCAGAGCACCATGAACAACACCTTGGCTCCTGTCTTGCGAAAGTATGCACTAGTATTCTTTGATGACATATTAGTGTATAGCCCTGATTTGTATTCCCATGCACAACACTTGAGACATGTATTAGAACTGTTGCGTGAACATCAGTGGAAGGTGAAGCTCAGTAAGTGTTCATTTGATCAATCAAGTCTTTCGTACTTGGTTTATACGATCGGTTCAGATGGAGTATCTACGGACTCATCAAAGGTTCAAGCAATTGTTGATTGGCCAAGGCCAGAGACAGTCAAGAAATTGAGGGGATTTCTCGATCTGGCGGGATACTACAGGAAGTTTGTAAGAAATTTTGGAATCATTAGTAAACCATTAACCACTTTATTGAAGAAGGATACATAATTTAATTGGACCCCTGCTGCTGAATCAGCCTTCATTGCACTGAAGCAAGCTCCGGTTACGTCTCCTGTCTTGGCCCTACTAGATTTCTCTAAACAGTTTGTGCTTAAAACTGATGCTAGTGAAGTGGGCATTGGAGCAGTGTTGTCCCAGGAGGGCCATCCAATTGTGTTTGTTAGCAGAGCATTGGGCAAGAAAACTAAAGGGCTCTCGACTTATGAGGAGTGCCTTGCAATCTTATTGGCTATTGACCATTGGAGATCGTATTTGTAGCATGGAGCATTCCTCATATATACAGACCATCATAGCCTGACTCATTTGTCAGAACAGAAACTAACTACTGCATTGCAACACAAGGCCTTCACCAAATTACTGGGATTGCAGTACACATTGTGCTACAAGAAGGGTGTTGCCAACAACGCCGTTGATGCCCTGTCCCGAAGAGATAACAGTGGGGAACCTGTACTAGCTCTTGTATCCAGTTGCAAGCCATCTTGGTTAGAAGAAGTGATCCAAGGTTATTTTGAAGATCCGTATACAAAGCAAATCATTTCAGAGCTGTCGATCAACGCCACTGCTCGACCTGAATTCACTTTAAGTGATGGGCTACTGAGGTACAAGGGACGAATTTGGATTGGCCACAACAGCCAATTGCATTCCAAATTGATTGATAATCTGCATAGCAGCCCAATCGGAGGCCACTCTGGATTTCCTGCTACTTATCATAAGTTGAAGAAGATGTTTGCATGGAAGGGAATGAAGGGCACTGTCCAAGAGCACCTTAAAAAGTGTATTGTTTGTCTACAAGCCAAACCCGAGAGAGTCAAGTATCCGAGCCTGTTACAACCTTTATCGATTCCCGATGGAGCCTGGCAGTTGATAACATTGGATTTTATAGAGGGGTTACCTGCATCAGAAGGATATAACTGCATATTGGTGGTTGTCGACAAGTTTTCCAAGTATGCCCATTTCATTCCCTTACGACATCCCTTCACTGTTAAGGAAGTAGTGCGAGCCTACATGCGAGGTGTGTATAAACTACATGGTCTACCAATGGCGATCATATCGGACTAAGATAGAATCTTCACCAGCCAATTTTGGCAGCAGCTGTTTGAACAATCTGGAACTAAACTGCACTTAAGTACTGCATACCATCCGCAAACAGATGGGCAAATTGAAAGGGTGAATCAGTGCTTGGAAATATATTTGAGGTGTTTTACACATGCTTGTCCAGCTAAGTGGATGAAGTGGCTCTACCTAGCCGAATTCTGGTACAATACCAGTCCCCATTCTTCATTACAAGTCACTCCATTTGAAGCTCTTTACGGTCATCCACCCAGGCACTTTGGTATCAACTCTAATTCTTGCACAGTTCCAGATTTTCTCACTTGGCTCGAGGATCGCAAGGTCATAAACCAAGTCTTAAAACAGCACCTACATCGAGCTCAGCAACAGATGAAGCTCCAAGCTGACAAGAAGAGGAGTTTTAGAGTCTTTGCAGTGGGAGATTGGGTATATGTTAAACTCCAGCCTTATGTTCAGACTTCTCTGAAGCGAAGGGCTAATCACAAGCTCACCTTCAAGTACTTTGGTCCTTTCAGAGTCTCAGCTAAGTTGGGTTCAGTGGTTTATCGGTTGCAATTACCAAGTAACGGCAGCATCCATCCAGTGTTTCATGTTTCCCAGCTGCGTGGTGCACCCACTGGAGTGGTAACCGAGCAAGACCAGGCTACCAAACCTTCACCATACCAGGCTCCTGATCGCATCCTGGACTATCGTACCAATGAAGATCAAGCCAGTCCTGGAATCCAGGTTCTAGTCCAGTGGCGAAACAAGTCTGCAGAGGAAGCTACCTGGGAAGATCTGGAGTTGTTGCACAAGAAGTTTCCTCAGACGTTGGCTTGGGGTCAAGCCAATTTTCAAGGGAGGGCGATTGTCAACGACCAAGGCAGAATGCCGATGCCAGAGCTGTTGCCGGACGCGCTACAGGATGAAGAGGATGCCGCGAAGCCAGCTGCACGCGTGAGGAAGCCAAGTAGAATGGGCCGTGTAAGGTGTGGGGCGTATGCATGAGTTGGTGGCTTGCATATAAACACTTAAACCTCCTGTGAACCCTCTTATGCGATGAACAAAGGTGGCGGCGGCTGGTTGCACACCAGACTAAAAACTGCGTGTATCTGGTTCTTTGGTGTTGAGTTTCATTTGATCTGGTCTCGTTCTGAGGTCTCACACCACCACGCTTGCTAGGTCACATCACTGGATGCCACGCCAACTGGGTCACGCCATTGGTCATCGTCGTGTAGATTAAGTTTTGCCTGGATCAATTTTGCCTAGATTAAATTTGGATAGCGCTAATGTATAGCAACACATTTCTATTTATAAGGTCTCTAGCTATTTTCCGAGCTAGATAACACATGGCGATCCTGGTTTGAATAGGAATAGAATTGGGATTGGTTTATATGTATCAATATCAGATCAATTAGCCAGCCAAAACCTATCTTTGTCTGATGTTCCTTGCCGTTTAGGGCTGACAAGGAAGACTCATAAAACAAAACAATAGAAATGCCTCAACAATATGTAGTATTAATCTGTATGGTAGATCCAACTCATCAGGGCAAAATTACATAACTAAAGACAACAAGCCATTGGCCATGTGAGCACGTATGAACCCTACATCTCAACTAGGTATACTTCTCTTTACTGGGCAGGGGTGGTATTGATGATGTCCGAGTCACCTGAACCAGAAAATGATGCAATGCATTCAGTACCTGTGATTGTGAAGATGCAAACACAAACAGAAAGATATTCAAGTGATATCAATAACGAACCAGGATCAATGATGCTGAGGCAGCACACCCGGTAGTACTTGCCGCAGGCAGTTCCAAGATCAACATTGTCTGAAAGCAAAGGCCACGATAAAACATGAATCCCAAAACCATTTATAACTGAGATGAATGCAGTTGACAAAACAAAGAGAAGAATTCTTCCCAACTTACTTCCATGGAAGTGGTGCACACTGATTTTTCCCAACATCGCATAGTACTCAATCTCAGACTTCCTGAGTGGAGGGCAGTTGTTTGCAAGGATTATCAGCTTCCCTGAACATACAAAAGATGTGACAATTAGATATCATAATCACATGCAAACAACAGTGTTATTCTATCTGAAATCTTCCTACATGTTGGAACTAAAAGTTCATTCAACTAAAGAAAATTCACTCTAACAGTCTAGCCAGTTCTAAAGATAACACAAGTTCATGAGCAATACAGACATTTTAACTCAGTTTGGTGACAACTTTACATTTAGCACTGCAATAAGAGCAAATGCAGCATTAAGGGCATAGCTTAGTCCTCGCCAAAACCATGAAACTCCATTTCAGACAGCATACTACAGAACATGTTCTACACTCAGCAAACAACAAATGTTTCAACTTCCAGTTGTCCCCGAGATACTGAAGGAGATCAAGGAAATTCACAACTAAGAGGCTGGTATTGTTCTAGGGCACTGTATTCATCTCTAAGGCACCTCTAAAGCAAGCCAAAGAGGTAAACTTCAGTCCCATTCAAGACAACTGGGATGTGTGATTGAATTCACAACATATCACATATAGAATTGCCAACAGTAATCCATCTAAATATCAATTTACAACAGATCGATTACCAAAGGATTCACAATTCCACATATAAATAACAAGAAAGCACTGCAGCCTGTCCAAAAACTATCACACAGATCTATAAGTATATTGCGATAAGATCACAATGCATCTACAAATCAGCACACTACCAACACAAATAGGATGAAGCAGAGCAAACTAATCGATCATCCACCACCAGCGGATCAAAAAACTAAGAAAAAATAGACCATTAACCATTTCAAACAGCATACTGCAGAACATGTTCTACACTAAGCAAACAACAAATGTTTCAACCTCCAGTTGTCCCCCAGATACTGAAGGAGATCAAGGAAAACTCACAACTAAGAGGCTGATATTATTCTAGGGCACTGTATTCATCTCTAAGGCACCGCTAAAACAAGCCAAAGAGGTAAACTTCAGTCCCATTCAAGACAACTGGGATGTGTGATTCAATTCACAACATATCACATATAGAATTGCCACCAGTAATCCATCTAAACACTAATTTACAACTGATCGATTTCCAAAGGATTCACAATTCCACATATAAATAACAATAAAGAGCACTACTGCCTGTCCAAAAGCTAACATATACATCTATAAGCAGATTGCGATAAGCTCGCAATGCATCTACAAATCAGCACAGCACCAACAAAAATCGGACGCAGCGAGCGAACTAAACGATCCACCACCAGCAGCGGATCAAAAAATCTAAGAAAAAACCGCAAAGCAGAGAGGCGGGATCGATACCCTTGGAGTTGCGCAGCGTCTTGATGACGGTTTTGTAGCCGAGCGTGTACTTGCCGCTCTTCATCACCAGCTGCAGCTTGTTGTTGATGTTATCCGTACTCTTCTTCTGCGCACGATCGGTCGATCGCAGCGATCTAAATCCATTAGAAACCAGAAAAACATCGGGAGGAAATGGTGACGGAACAGGAGAGGCGGGCAATCAATCTACTAGGTTCATACCGTCTTCTTGGGGGAGCCATCAGATCGGCGGCGGCGGCGGCGACGGCGGCGAGCACGGGAGCAGAGGCTAGTGGTTGCGACGACGCGAATGGGCGGCGCGCTACTCACTAGGGTTTAGTGCGCGATGGATTATATAAGTTCGGCCGTGTAGAACAGATTACACATTTACCCCTGGGCCTCAAGCTGTTGGGCTGAACCGGGCCCACAATTAGAAGGTGGGCCTCCAATATGGGCTGGCAGGAGGTAGGCCCACATATAGCATCTCCGAGAGAAGTTTTAAAGAGTTCTCTTCTCTAAATTTTTGAGACTAGAATTAAAAAATCTCCTCTAATAGATATTTTAAATGACTCCCAAAAATAAAGGATCCTCAAAATTAATCATTGTATTTCCTGCTTGTAGGGAACATACTCACATACTTTATTTTAGTGACTCTATTAGAGAGAAACATATTTAAACTATTTGTATCCTTAAAAATGGATCCCAAAAAATTATATATGGAATCAATTTTTAAAGTGACTCTTGGAGATGCTCTTAGCTCATTGGTAATACTTAACTTTTAAACTAGGGCCGATGACTTTTAACTCAATATTTGGTCATTCATAGCATTTAAAAAATTTATGCAAATATGCAAACATATAAGTTATATTTAGAGTAATAAAAAAAATTCTAACAAAATAAATGATATTTCAAAAAAATTTAATAAAACAAATAATCAAATGTTAAGATAAAAGTTAATTGGGTCATTTAAAAATTAACGAAGATAATACTTAGTTACTCCATTTGCAATACCGAGAGTTGTTTGGTTACTAGTCATAATTTATTATTGTTTATAAATAAAAGTTATCATATTTTAATAAGCTTAAAAGAATTTCTCACATTTATTTAAGTCATTAATGTGGTACATAAAATCACATACACCATAAAATCAGGAAGTTGAAGAGCTCTACCAAACAAAATCTAAGTTCAGATTCCCTAATCTATATAGTATCAAGTATCATGGTACAAATTCATTTCGATATAGAATATTAAATTTCAAATTCGATTTTATATTGTAAGATTATTAAATGTACGGAGTACTTGCTAATGGCTTACTAACGGTTTTCAAGTTCTTCAATGTAGCAACCGATTGAAATTCCTAAACTCGCTGCAAAATGTCCAAAGAAGGTTGCCTTCACATCGATTTAGATACTACTTAGATACTATTTTTTTGAAAGAACTATGTTTTTGCTTTTTTGGTTTGAAAAGCTCGAAACTTGAGCAATTTTTCATAAAAATTTGTGAAGCCCTAGCCCGCCGTTTGGTTACAAGAACTAAACTTTAGTCTATATCGTATCGAACATTTACATATTATTTTTGAGTATTAAATATAGATCGTTTTACAAACTCATTCATAATTGGTGGATTATTCGTGAGATGAATCTAATAAGCCTAATTACATCATAATTTGACAATGTAATACTGCAGTAAATATTTGTTAATCATGGATTAATTAAACTTAATAAATTCGTCTACAAATAATTATGTGATTCCATAATTATTTTTATAATTAGTTTATGTTTAGTCTTTCATATCCAAACATCCAATTTGACATGGACTAAACTTTAGTTCATTGTAGTACACGAACCAAACACCTCCTTATATTATCAACAAAAGTGAAACATTTACATTATAAGTGGGCATTTGGTTCTATGGACCAAAGATTAGTCTATATCACATCGGATATTTGGACATTAATTTGAAGGATTAAATATGAACTAATTATAAAAAATGCAGAATTGAAGGATTATTCGCGAGACGAATTTATTAAGCCTAAATAATTCATAATTAGCAAATATTTACTATAGCATCACATTGTCAAATCATGGCATAATTAGGCTCATTACATTCGTATCATGAATAATCCACCGATTATGAATGAATTTTATAAATAGTCAACATTTAATACTTCAAAATAATATACAAACATCCGATGTGACGGAACTAAATTTTTGGACTAAATAACCTAAACCTCATGGAAAGAAATATATTCACACATGTACCCTTGGTCCCATCCCCATGGCCCGCCACCTGTCACAATTCTAAAACTTAAAAAAAACTTTTGGGGTTAATTGCTTATATGTCACCGTTGTTATTTGAAAACGTCAAAAATACTATTAAAATGTTGATATTTTTTCATATGTCATTATTATTTCAAATTCTCTCTTTTGTGTCATTGAGTCTACCTACAAACTCTGAATATTTGCTCATATGTTATTACTATTTCCAATTCACTATTTTATACCATTACTCTTTTTATAAATATTTAGGTCCAAATTACATAAAAGTGTGAATTTGAAATAATAATAGCATATGAGCAAATACCAAAATTTTAAGGAATAATTCGATTTATGTCATTATAATTCATATATTTAGTTTTATTCTATTCCATAATTGTAGCTCTTTGAAAATGTAATGATATGTTTTAGAATTCTCTAAAATTGTAATGATATATTTCAGAATTCTCTAAATTTGTAATGATATATTTTTGAGTTCTTTGAAATTGTAATGACATGAATCTAAATATGTGAATTGTAACGACATTTCTCTAAAGTCACAAAATTGTAATGGCATGGATCCAACTTTTCCAAATTTTAATGGTATATTTAGGCCCTCTTAGGAACTGCTCTGCTTCACATTTTATAGCTTCGCTCCACAAACGTCTAGCCAAATAGGTTCATATCTCAGTTTTTGGATCCATAAAAAATGTATATTCACAACTCCGCTCCACGTTTTTTGCAGAGCACCTCCTCTGCGGATTCAATTTTTAAAACAAGACATAGAGTTCGGGGTAATTTACCCACCAATGCCACTGTAAACTTACCTGTTCACCTTTTTAGTTATTATTTATTACTTTTTCATGTAGTACTACCTCCATTAAATTTTAAATGACGCCATTAACTTTTATCACGATTTTAATCATTCGTCTTATTCATTTTTTTGAAATATTATTTATTTTATTATTGAAGGTATTTCGACTATAACTTATATTTTTGCATATTTGCATAAATTTTTTGAATAAGACGAATGATCAAAATTTATGATAAAGTCAACGGTGTCATTTAAAAGTTAACGGAGGAAGTACTAAGTTAATACATTCATATAATGGGCGTGAAAAATAATATAATTAGAGATTGATGAATAAACTCATGGGTAAAACAATACATTCCTACCAAAATCTACCATTCTTGAATCTGAATCCCCTCTGCAAGCCAAACAAGTGCAAGTACTCCATATTAGAACAATAACTCTACTCTATATTTGATTCTAAGTGAATTTCGTAGAGTGAAACAAATTTTAAGGGAGCGGAGTAGTGACAAACAAGCCCTTAACCTTTTAGACAATAAGGGGGTGTTTGGCCAGGGCGTAGACTACCCGGGCGATGCGGGAGCAGCGCACGCGACGCCTGGCTAGGGTGGAGCAGTCGCGCCTCACACAATGCCCTAATAGGATGGCGCGGCAACAGCAAAAGACCTTGGCCATAAGGTTAGCAACGGGCACAGACCCGTCGGGTTTTGCCCGTCCAGACCCGTGCCCGCGACAATAAAACGAGACCCGTTAAAAAACCCATGCCTATCACGGGTTCGTTTTTAAGCCCAGACCCGTGCCCGTTCGAGTCTCGGGTCGCCCATGGGTCACCCGTGCCCGTTAACTAGCATAAGCATGCACTGCTAGTCTGCTCCACAGAGCCATGCACAGAGCCCGCGACACTAGCAAAACTGATAAAAATAGCAGGAATAACAATTTCATTGGTCACCAACCATAATTCTATATAGCCTAGGGGGGTGTTTGGTTCCGTGGACTAAAGTTAGTCCGTGTCACATCGGATGTTTTGACATTAATTTAAAGGACTAAACGTGAACTGATTATAAAAAAAAATTGTAGAATCGGAGACTAAATCACGAGACAAATTTTTAAGCCTAATTAATCCATGATTAGCAAATGTTTACTGTAGCATCACATTGTCAAATCATGGCGTAATTAGGCTCATTAGATTCGTCTCGCGAATAATCCACCGATTATGAAATGAGTTTTATAAATAGTCTACATTTAATACTTCAAAATAACATCCAAACATCCGATGTGACGGGACTAAAATTCGGGACTAAAGATCCAAATATGGCCTAGGTTTGGGTTTAGGGTTTGGGATGGCTATTATCTGTTATATACTCTGTATATTGGGTCAAGGTATTGGGCTGGATTATGGACTCAAAGGCTAAAACAGAGGCCTGTATAATTATTGGGCCGGGTAAAAAAACCATGGGTTTACGAGTTCGGGTTCTACGATCCCAGACCCGAACCCGCGAACCCGATGGGTTTCAACTTTCTGCCCATTAACAGACCCGCGGGTCGAAAAATTGACCCAGACCCGTGCCTTAATGGAGTAAAAACTCATCGGGTTCGGGTTTCGAGTACCCGTTACCAACCCTACTTGGCCAGGGCAACGCAGGCGCAACACAACTGTAGTCCCTGCCAGGGCGGTGCAGTTTTTTATTTTTATTGCTAATCTTCAGTAATTAGCTAATCTTCTTATGATTTTTTATTGCTCAAAATATAGTGCATGATTTTCAAGTTTTCTCATAAGATACACTTATGAGCTACTTGAATAAACTGGAATTTATTCATAATTAAAAATATAAAATATTATTATTGTACTATAATTATATTAATGTGTATCAATAGATAAAACATACTATAATCAGGGGTAAAATAATACTTTCACATCAAATTTCATCGTGAATGTGAATTAAGTCTGCAAACCAAACAGGTGCAACTCCACATTTAAACAATAACTCTAAATCTAATTCAGTTTTTTTCATTCCCCCGCCCTCTCACACAATTTTGTCCTCCCACGCGCGCCGCTGCTGCCGCCGCCGCCGCCGCCCTGTCCTCATCCGCCGCTCCGCCGCCTGTTCGACCGGGCGTGCGAGAGCCGTCCCAAGATAACTCGGATTTGAATTTGCCTCCCGCTTCTTCAGTTTGAAACCAGGCACCACCGCCCCCACCGAGGAGCGCGACCGCCGGGCCGATGGCTCGCACGAAGCATCCGTCCACGAGGAAGTCGAAGCCGGAACCCAAGAAGAAGATCCCGCTCCAACGCTCCTATGAGCTGCGGACGCCGGCGTCGGCGCAGCGTGGTAAGCCCTAGAGCTTGTCGTCTCCAGAGCATACAAACGCCGCTGCTTTCTCGGGGCGAAGCCCTACTCTGGACGCTAATCTTCTGCTCGCTTCTTGGTTTTTTCCTCGCAGGTGGCACGGGTACTCCAGCGACGCCGGTCCAGGTGCGTGCGGGCGCTGATTTCCATTTAGGACTCTTTTGAATGGAGGAATTTTAGAGGATTTGAACTAGATCCTATAAAAATCATGTGTTTTGGGCCATTCATAGATTTTTTGACTGACTTGCTTACTACCTGTTTGATGAAATGCAGACAAGTACGCAGACTACAGCCAGGCCGTCGGTTAAAGGTGCGGTTTTTCTCTTGGTTTGGGGTGTTTTCCGGCACGTGTTTAGGCTGCCTTTAGGGTTTCTTGTCAGTTCGTCGGAGATTTTCCTTTTCTCGTCAGTTCGATCTGTGATTAACCTTGGTACGTGTCATTGGAGAAGCAAGGACGCCTGGTCAGCACAGGAAGCCACATCGATTCCGTCCAGGCACAGTAGCACTGCAGGAGATTAGAAGATTCCAGAAATCGACTGAGCTGCTTATCCCATTCGCACCCTTTGTCCGTATGGTCGGTAAATCTTGAACCCCTGGCTTTTCTCTGCATCAAACATTCGAAGTGCATACCGCGTGATGGAAGATTTTTGCCTGATAAAATTTGCAGGTGAGGGAGATCACTGATTTCTATTCAAAGGACGTGTCACGCTGGACTCCTGAAGCACTGCTTGCATTGCAAGAGGTCAGTGTTCATACCTGATGTGTGTTATTATAAGTTTATAACCGATGGCTTAATTAGGAGAACTTCGCTGCGTTAATTCGAGATCTTAAAGGCAATGAATATTGTACAGATGAATTTTCTGTTTTGGACTGTACTTTCTGATGGCATGTATTCAGATTTTGACATTTTGTATCACGAGATCAGCATGATGGAAAAGGGAATGAATTTTCCCGAGTATAGCTTTTGATTCTAGTGGCATTAATGTTGTTGATGATGGTGACAAACTGACAATAAATGTCATTACCAACAAAGATGGTCAATTGTTTATAGTGTAGTTTGCAACATGAAAATGTTATACTGTCACACTGAACTGTGCCTGTTCAAATTCTAGTCTGCTTCTAGAATGTGGGGTCAAAGAGTGTAACTAAATCACGTGCTATCAAGAAAATTGAATATTGCTGTATGATGGTTTATGAGTCAGAAATGCTAAATTATTATCTTTATTCAGTTAAACACCTTTGTACTACAAGTATATGGCACTTTATTTGATTGTGTGCCTGTACAAGATTTTTATCAAAATGTACTAATTTCAGCTGCCTCTTGCCAGAAATACATGTTTATGCATAACCAGTAAAAAGAACAAAGTGTGGAGACTGTGGACTAATATTCTCAAGAAAAAAGTTGGGATGTTAATTCTAATTGTGTCCTGCATAATCCCATGAATTCTTGTACAAATTTTCCTCTCCTTCTGCAGGCAGCAGAATATCACTTAGTGGACTTATTTGAAGTGTCAAATCTATGCGCCATCCATGCTAAGCGTGTTACCATCAGTAAGTTGTCACTGAATGAGCTCCTCTCTTTTTTCCCCCTTTCACACTATTATGCTAAACAGATACAAATACATACCACAACCACTTCAAAAGCATTTCAGTTACATGATTCTTCTTAATACATGCCTTTGTATTTGTCGTGATATCTAGTTTTATGTTCTTTTTGTCATGATTATTGATTAGCCGTAAAGATAATCAGTTTGTTAGTTTTGAAATGTAAAATATTATGTTTGTTATTTATTCCCTTTCAAAGCTTATCAGCATATAGGATGCATTAGAAGCATAGTCCTTGTGTGATTTGTACCATAACAAATAGATGTTTTTTTAACTTTTGTTGATGATTCTAAAAGGATGCTCCCTTCACGAAATAATTAGTATCTTTTGTGAATAGCAGCTTGTATTAAATAGAGGCCATAGGCCAAAATATATACACATGTACAATATGCACAAAACCCATTATACTCTGGGATATTACACAAGACATATACATCTCTAACAACCCCCCTCAAACTCATGGAGGATCAACCACACTGAGTTTGGAGAGATAGAACCTGCGCTAAGCGATAGTCTGTGCCTTCGTGAAGAAATCAACCACCTGAAGCTCGGAAGGAACGTAGTGAAGAGCAATCACCGCATCCTGTACCTGGGTCCGCGTGTAAGAAGCATCAACCCCATTATGCTTAGTGAGCTCATGCTTCACCGGATTCCGAGCAATACTGATAGCACCTGTACTGTCTGAGTAAAGAGTAGTAGGCGCAGGAGAAGAAACACCAAAATCCTCAAGTAACCATCGTAACCAGTTGAGCTCCGTAGTCAACAGTGCCATGGCCCGTAACTCACCCTCTACCCTAGAACGTGAAACTGCGACTTGCTTTTTAGTCTTCCATGCAATGAGAGAACCACCAAGAAAGACGTAGTAGGCAGAAAGAGACCGACGATTAGAAGGATCGCTAGCCCAAGTAGCATCAGAATATGCATGAAGTTGTAAAGAGCTAGAGCGCAAAATGAAGAGACAACGGGAGACCGTCCCGCGAAGGTAGCGCAAAACACGCAAAAGATGACTATAGTGGAGCTGAGTAGGAGCGGAAACAAACTGACTGATGATGTGTACTGTATGAGAAATGTCAGGACGAGTGACACCAAGATAAACAAGACTCCCGACAAGATGGCGATAACGAGTGGGGTCCGTAAGAGTCTCACCATTAGAGGGTCGAAGCTTAAGATTAAGCTCTATAGGAGTCTCAACAGTGCACTCATCAGTGAGAGAAGCATGATGAAGAAGATCTTGAATATACTTCTCTTGGGATAGAAAATAGCCCTCGGCAGTGGAAGAAATCTCAATCCCAAGGAAATATGAAAGATGACCAAGATCGGACATAAGAAACTGGTCATTGAGATGAGCCTTCATAAAGGCAATATACTCCGAATCATCCCCTGTAATGATCATATCATCAACATACAAGAGAAGAAGAGTCTGACCACGAGAGGAAGTGTGAACAAAGAGCGCAGGATCATGGACACTAGCAGAAAAACCAACGACAATGATCACATAAGAAAAGCGCTCAAACCAAGCTTGAGGGGCTTGCTTAAGGCCATATAGAGAGCGACGGAGACGACAAACCATACCCTCAGGAACATAATACCCAGGCGGTGGGTACATGTAGACCTCCTCATGCAACTCACCATTAAGAAAGACATTCTTGACATCATGCTGGGAGATAGACCACTGTCGCATGGAAGCAACATCAAGAAGAGTGCACACTGTAGTCATGTGGGCTACTGGAGCAAAAGTCTCATCATAGTCATGACCATGCTCCTGCTAGAAACCACGGGCAATAAGACGAGCCTTATAACGCTCAAGAGAACCATCAGAGCGAGTCTTAATCTTATAGACCCACTTGCACGTGATGGCGCGAACATGTGGATGAAGAAGAACAAGATCACACGTACCAGTGCGCTCAAGAGCAGCAAGCTCCTCAGCCATAGAGCTGGGACTTGGGTCGGATTTTTTTGGGCCGACCTAAAGCACGTAGGTCCGACCCACACAAAGCAAGGCTCGATACGGCCCACGGATGGGCCGGGCTGACACGGCCTGTACAAGGGCCGGACTTGGGCCTGAAGGTTAGGCCCAGTGGGCGGCCTGGGTACGACCCTTAAAGTGGGCTGTGCCTGGGCTGGCCCGGCCCGGAAAGGACCATGGGTCAATAATTCATATGCGTCCACAACGCATAGGGAGGAGACATGTTATTAAAAATAAAAAATCTACAAATTACCATTTGAATATACCTTGCTCTATATCATGTGTAAGACAAATCAAAATTTGAGTCATTCATATATAGGACAAATCAAAATGTAAATATATATGCTCGAGAGCTAAGAAAGTAGTATTAATGAACTAGTATCGTGTAAATTATTAATGAAATTCATTTTCCTCCCATTTTTGGTTCTATTATTTTAAGTGAACTAGAAATTTCATTATTCAAAGATAAATTAAATAAGTATTTTCATAACCCTAGTAAGATACCATCTAACAATGTTATAAAGTTAGGGCCGTTTTTAGGTCGGCTCGGCCCATCCGTTCGACATGCTTTGGGCCGTGCTTGGGCTTGGCTAACACTACTTTGGGCCAGCCCGACACAACCCTTAAATTTATCGGGCCGAAACGACCTGACCCATTTTAGGTCTTGGCCCGAAGGGCTCGGCCAGGCCAGGCCAGCACGGCCCAAGTCCCAGCTCTACTCAGCCATCACATGTTGCCATTCCTGATGAATAACAACCTCACGATAAGAAGACAACTCAATAGGAATGGCACTAGCAAAACCAAAACGATCATGAGGTCGAATCGATTGGTGATCATAAAGAGAGTACCGATGAGAGGATGAAACTGAATCACAAGAAGGAGATGGCTCATCAGAAGGCGGCTTAGCAGGATGTGAGACAGCACAGGAGCGACGAGTATAATGGAGAGGAAAAGGCTCAACCAGACCAGAAGTAGTAGGAGCATGAGACGAGGAGGCCAAAGGCGTGGAAGGCACCAAAGCAGGCATAGTAGGAGAAAGCGATAACGGTGCCGAAGAAGGATCAGAAGAAATAAGTATGGTAGGAAAAGTGAGAAAAGATAGAGCCTCGACCAAGGATGCTGAAGAAGTGAAAGATGTGGGTCGAGGATAAAAAGGGCACGACTCATCAAAAGTAACATCGCGAGAAATACGCATCCGGCGAGCAACAGGGTCCCAACACCTATAACCCTTATGCTGAGCACTATAGCCAAGGAATACATACTCGACAGATTGAGCAATCAATTTGGTACGTTCATGAGGAGCAAGAAGAACATAACAAATGCATCCAAAAAGACGAAGAGCAGAGTAGTTAGGAAGACGACCACATAGACGCTCAAAAGGAATCCCACCCTTGAGAGTAGAAGAGGGTTGGATATTAATCAAGTATGTGGCGGTGGAGACTGCCTCATCCCAAAAATGAGGTGAAATGGAAGATACAAGCATAAGAACACGAGCAGTCTTGAGAAGATGACGATGCTTGCATTCAACAACACCATTCTGAACATGAGCTCAAGGGCAGGAGAACTTAGACAACGCACTTTGGTCAGTAAGAAAAGAGCGAAGATGCCCCGACAGAAATTCACCAGCAGAATCAGCACGAAAAACACGAATGGGAGTGTCAAACTGAGTGCGAATCATTGTGGAAAACTGCTTATAGATAGATAACACCTCACTACGAGAAGACATGAAATAAATCCAAGTATGGCGAGAGAAATCATCGATAAAGATAATATAGCAGCTATGACCTCTTTTGAAACGAAGGGAGTCGGACCCCATACATCAGAATGAACAATGTCAAAAGGACGCTAAGACACGGTGTGATGTATGGGGTTCCTTATGGCCGACGCAAGAAGAAGACCCAGGAGGCCCAGGATTAGTAATAGAATTCTGTTAGTAAATAATTCTGTTGCAGCCTTTATTTCCTAGAATTCAGTTGTATCTAGCTCTATATAAGATGGAGCCTAGCAGAGAGGGAAGGCAGCCAAAGATTGTATCTTGCTCCAGCCGATCCCTGCCCTTCTAGTGCGCCGTCGCAGCCATAGCGACTCCGGCGCGCCGGCGGGGTCCAGGGCCACGGCCGGAGACCTCCTTTGAGTATAATCTACGGCATATTCCCTCTACTAACGTGTCTCAACCCCCTGCCCATAACAATTTGGTATCAGATACTCCTGGTTCCGTGTCCATGGGCAGCGACGACGGCATGAAGGAGTTGATTGAGAAGCTCGCCGCCAAGATCGACGACTTGAAGACGTCCTTGGACAAATTGGCACCTCTGGCGCCGGTGGCAGAACAGCTCGCCACGCTCCCGTCCAAGGTGGTGGCGCTGCAATCGTCGGCGTTTGAAAATCAAGAACAGGTGAGGGCCCTCAACCTCGCAATTCTGCGCGTAGAAAATGCGCAGCGCGAGGGCAGGCCCCACGCCGAAGACAATGGCAACACCACCGGCGAGGGCTCCATCAATCGGGCCAGGCAAGGGCCGGTTCCCCCGCTAGAGAACGACCGGCAGCCTCCCAGGGGTCGGTTTCGTCAAGAACTACCGGAGCAGGGACGCGGGCATTACGACGAGGAGGAAGATGCATTAGACAGCAGATTCCATCCTCGCGTTCGCTTGGAGTTCCCATCTTTCGACGGGAAAGAAGACCCCCTGCCGTGGCTGAACCGCTGCGAGACTTTTTTCCGCGGTCAGAACACGCCGGAACGTCGCCGCGTCTGGTACGCTGCCATGCACCTCACCGGGGCGGCCCAGCTCTGGTACGCGCGGCTGGAGCTCACCTCCGGCACGCCATCTTGGCGCCGCTTCACGCAATTGGTGCTGCAGCGATTCGGCCCGCCCATGACAAACAGTCCGGTCGGCGAATTAATGCTGCTGCGTCGCACATGCTCGGTGGAGGAGTACACCGAACGATTCTATTCCTTCGCCTGCCGCGACGCCGACCTCACCGAACAGCAGCTGATACAAATCTACATGGCAGGCTTAGTAAACCCCTTGAAGACAGATGTGGCCCTATACCAACCGGCAACCCTGGACGATGCAATAATGCTGGCCCGCGCCTACGAACAGCGTATGTCCCTGGAATCTGCGGTTCCAGCAGGCAGCCGCGGGGAAAGATCATCGGGTCATGCTTCAGGGGCAGCCCCCATGACCAGGAGCACTTCCACAGGACAAATGGCGGCGGCGGCATCATCAGTAGCGCCAAGAACAGCCAAGAACACAGCCCTGTCATCTACACTGCCTCGCCGCCGTTTGACACCAGAAGAGCTCGCTCAACGTCGGGCATACGGTCTATGTTTCAATTGTGATGAGAAGTATGCGCCCGGCCATCGCTGCAAGAAGCTGTTTCTCTTGGAAATTCTCCAAGATGATGATTCAGAAGAAGAGTTGGAGGGTGGGACAGAATGCCATGCCATGACAGGCCACCCTCCTGAGCCAAGCATATCGCTGCACGCAGTCACTGGTATACGCGCCAAGGATTTCCAGACCATGAAGATCATAGTATCCATTGGGGACGCAGTGGCGGTGGCATTACTTGACTCGGGATCATCTCATAATTTCATAGACCTACAAATGGCAGATCGGGCAGGCATTAATTTACAGGCAGTACCAAGTTTGTCGGTAACAATAGCCAATGGAGAGCGGGTGACTTCGCCGGGCCGGATCAAACAACAGACAATGCAGATTGACGGAGAGGAGTTCCTTGTCGACCTATATGCCCTTGCCCTTGGTGATTATGACATGGTCCTTGGCATCCAGTGGCTCAGGACGCTAGGGCCATGGTTGTCACGGCGCCCCGGCGAGTCCAGTCGCCAGGGGGTCGACTGGACGCCTAGGCGCCTAGGCGGGCGCCTAGGCGTCGCCTAGGCGACCAATTAAATTCAGCATTTCAGCACACAACCACACAACCAATTAGTGCTCGCCTAGGCAGTACTAAGGGAGCACAGCCGGGGAGCACAGGGGAGGGAGCACAGCCGGGGAGCACAGCCAGGGAGCACAGGGGAGCCGGGGAGCCGGGGAGCACAGGGGAGCCGAGGAGCACAGGGGAGGGAGCACTGTTGAGTCAGGCCACTGACGCTTAGACTGGCGAGCTAGGGTTTTTGCGTGGCGGTTGAGTCAGGGCCCGGGGAGCACAGGGGAGCACAGGGGAGGCGGCCGGGCGGCCGGTGGCCGGGCGGCGCAACTGCGCAAGGGGAAGCAGCGCAGTTGCGGAGATCTGGCGGCCGGCGGCGCAAACGATACTTGTTTTCCGACGGCCGGCGGCGCAAGGCACGGGAGCAGCTCCGGCAGCCGGTGGGCGGCGGCGCAAGGCACGAGAGCAGCTCCGGCAGCCGGTGGGCGGCGGCGCAAGGGAAGACCGAAAGCAGAAAGGGGCTGGGCACGGGCGGCGGCGCAAGGGAAGACTGAAAGCAGAGCACGGGCTTAGAAAATATACTCACAGACCCTAGGCGCCCGCCCAGAGTCTCCCGGCGACCGCCTAGGCGCCATGGGCGACGCCTAGACAGTCCAGGCGGGCGCCTGGACAGATCCAGGTGAGGCGTTTCAGCTAGGCGTCCGGCGGCCACCGCCTGGACGCCTAGTCGGCGCCTAGGCGTCGCCTAGGCGACGCCGTGACAACAATGGCTAGGGCCCATCCTGTGGGACTTTGCAAGGCATACCATGGCATTCAAAATTGGCGACAAACGCATTCGGTGGCATGGAGTTGATGCTACTCCTGGTCCAGATTTGGCAGTTATCTCGGGCAGGGAGGACAACCTCATGACATCTTTACTCGAGGAGTTCACTGGTCTGTTTGAGGAACCCCAGGGACTACCGCCACAGAGACACATTTGCCACCATATTCGCCTCAAACCAGGCGTCGGCGCAGTAGCAGTACGCCCCTACCGTTACGCCCACGCCCAGAAAGATGAATTGGAGCGCCAATGTGACGACATGCTTCGCCTCAGCGTCATACGACCGAGCACATCCGCATTCTCCTCCCCGGCGCTGCTGATCCGCAAACATGACGGCACCTGGAGATTTTGCGTCGACTACCGCGCACTCAATGACGCCACGATTAAAGACAAGTTTCCCATTCCGGTGGTAGAGGAACTCCTTGACGAACTGCGCGGCGCCAAGTACTTCACCAAACTAGACATGAGATCTGGATATCACCAGGTGTTGATGCACGAGGGAGATGTAGAAAAGACGACGTTCCGCACACATCAGGGGCTATTCGAATTTTTGGTGATGCCGTTCGGTCTCACGAACGCCCCCGCCACGTTTCAAGCGCTGATGAACACCATACTACTACCCTTCCTTCGTCGGTTTGTCCTCGTTTTTTTTGATGATATTCTGATCTACAGTTCCTCATGGGCGGATCACCTCCGCCATGTTCGTGCTGTTTTTCGCACCTTGCAGGAACATCAACTTCGTCTGAAGAAATCGAAGTGCGCGTTCGGGCAACAATCCGTGGCCTATCTGGGCCATATCATCTCGGAGGAAGGGGTGGCCATGGATCGCCAAAAGGTCAAGGCCGTTCTGGACTGGCCAACGCTCAGGTCGGCACGAGCAGTACGGGGATTCTTTGGCCTGGCGGGGTACTATCGCCGGTTCATCAAGGACTTCGGGATCATCGCCGCTCCACTGACGGCGCTACTGAAGAAAGAGGACTTCCGCTGGGGAACAGAGGCAGAAGGGGCTTTCCACAAGCTCCAGAAGGCACTCACAGAAGCCCCAATATTACAGTTACCAGATTTTGACAAGGAATTCATTGTAGAGTGTGATGCTTCCGGCTCAGGATTTGGGGCAGTACTACATCAAGGTGCTGGGGCAATAGCATTCTACAGCAGGCCAATAGCCCCGAGACACGCCAACCTCGCAGCATATGAGCGCGAGCTCATCGGGCTCGTACAGGCAGTGCGACATTGGCGGCCGTATCTTTGGGGTCGGCGTTTCCTAGTCCACACCGACCATCGGAGCCTCCGATTCCTCCTCGATCAGCGCCTTACGACGATTCCACAACACCAATGGGTGAGCAAATTGCTGGGTTTTGACTTTGTGGTGGAATACAAGCCGGGCAGTTTAAATGGCGCCGCAGATGCCCTATCTCGACGAGACGAGCATGAAGCAGAAGCAAGGGCACTGTCGGCACCTCAGTTTGAGCTGTTTAATACAATTCGACAAGAGATCAGTGATTCTACAACACTGTCTACTCTGAGGGAAGAAATCCGAGGAGGTGCAAAGCCAGTAGAATGGTCCGTGGTGGATGATTTGATTTTATACAAGGGTCGAATATTCATTGATTCTTCATCAAGCTTATAGGCAGCAATTCTGGAGATGATACATAATACGGGTCATGAAGGCGTCCACAAAACACTGCATCGCCTACGTGCTGATTTTCACTTTCCCAGAGATAGGGCGGTGGTGCAGGAGTTTGTGCGCGCCTGTGAGATATGTCAACGCAATAAGACAGAGCATTTGAGGCCTGGGGGGTTGCTTCAGCCCTTGGGAGTACCGACATCTATATGGGAGGACATAGCAATGGATTTTGTGGAGGCACTTCCGCGGGTTAACGGCAAGTCAGTCATATTGACAGTGGTGGATATGTTTTCCAAAGCAACCCACTTCATTCCCTTGGCCCATCCATACACGACGACATCTGTGGCCCGGGTATTTTTTTCAGAGATTGTACGCCTGCATGGGATACCTTCTTCCATTGTCAGTGATCGCGATCCCGTTTTACAAGTAACTTTTGGCGTGAGTTATTCCGATTGGCAGGGGTGAAGCTTCATCTAACCTCGGCATTTCATCCCCAATCCGACGGCCAATCAGAAGCAACTAACAAAATTATCGCAATGTATCTAAGGTGTCTGACAGGGGATCGTCCCAGGAACTGGTTGGAGTGGTTGCCTTGGGCAGAATTTTGTTATAATTCCTCCTACCAGCAGGCTCTACAAACGTCCCCTTTTCAGGTGGTCTATGGCCGGGCTCCACCATCCATCCGTTCTTATGCGCCGGGGGATGCCCGTTTGCCAGCAGTAGATAAAGCAATGAAGGAAAGAGATGAGTTCCTGGCAGAGGTAAGGGACCGACTTGACCAAGCCCAGCAACATTACAAGGCTGTTTATGACAAGAGCCATCGACAATTGGAGTTCCAGCCCGGCCAATGGGTTTGGCTTCGTCTTTTGCACCGAGCACCAGCCTTCCTACAGGTTCGGGGCCGCAGTAAGTTGGGACCAAAATTCTTTGGGCCATACAAAGTGGCTGCACGCGTAGGAGACGTGGCCTACAAACTCGAGCTGCCAGCAGGTGCACGCATTCATGACGTGTTTCATGTGGGATTACTCAAGCCTTTTCATGGGACGCCTCCTACTCATCCACCAGTGCTACCACCATTACAACATGGCAAAGTGATGGTTGAGCCAGAGAAGGTGCTGAAAGGAAGATTGGCCCGGGGTAGAAGAGAACAATGGTATGTTGGAAGGGCGCGCCGGCTTCAGAAACAGCTTGGGTAACACTGGAGGATTTTCGGGAACAATTTCCCGAATTCCAGCTCGAGGACGAGCTGCTTGTCCAGGGAGGGAGAGATGTGATGTATGGGGTTCCTTATGGCCGGCGCAAGAAGAAGTCCCAGGAGGCCCCTTTGAGTATAATCTACGGCATATTCCCTCTACTAACGTGTCTCAACCCCCTGCCCATAACACACGGACTCACTATGAGGATAAGGAAGTTGAATCTATTTGCCAAGCTTACAACCCTTACAAGCTAAGAACGTATCGCTTGAAACAAACCCTAAAAAGCCACGACGAACTAAAGAAGACAATCGTGACCCACAAACATGATCGAGACGATGATGCCACTGTTGGAAGGAGCTAGTAGTCGAGGAAGCAGAAATACCGGTGGCGGCAGCGGAAAGAAGACGAAGCTAGTCAAGCTCCCATAGACGTTGAGAATCGTGGCGCCGGGGTCAGTACCAATCAGAGCACCCGTGCAACGATCCTGAACACAACAAGAGTCAGAATCAAGGATGACACGACAACCATGGTTAGTGAGCTGACCAGCTGGCATGAGCTACATGGTGAGTTTGGGAACATGAGCAACAAAGGGACGCTAAAAGAAAGGCTAAGAGTGCCCCAACCAACAACAGGAAGAGAAATACCATCATTAGTAACAACATGAAGAGGAGAAACAAGAGAGTGAAACGAGGATAAACTTGAAGCATCAAAAGTCATGTGAAAAGATGCTCCTGAATCAAGAATCCAAGGTGAGTAGCAGAACCCGTCGGTGCAGATCAAGAGATAGCAACCGGGCGACGAAGCAACGTCACAATCTCCCGCGGAGTGTCGGTCGATGAAGTGGTCAGAGTAGGGGCACCAGAGGAACTGCGAAGATGCTTCTTCATCCGGTAGCAGTTTGCCTCGACATGCCCTGTCACGTGCAAGGAAGGGGCGGATAGGTCTAGAAGTGGGCCTAGCTTGCCCGTGAACAATACCATCGGTACTGTAGCAGCAGGAGATCCATCCAAACCAGGAAGGGTTCCAACAGAAACATGAAAGCAGGAAAGGAGATCAAATAAGGATCTTCTAATAGATTGCTTAGTCTTTAAGATTAGCAAGTCAAGATTTATTTAGCAAGTCATACTCTGTTTAGAAGTCTTTAAGATTAGCAAATCATGATTTATTTCAGTGATGAAAAAATCGGTTGATTCACCGATTAATCGGCCAGTTAATCGGTGATCGGCCAGACTTCAGTTAATTTAACCTGTTATCGTTATATAAATCGGTGGTCAACCCGATTAATCAGCGTTTACCGATTAATCGGCCGGAGAAAAGGGTTCTGTTTTCCCCCTTTCCTCCTCTCCAGCATGTGCCGACTCTTCGAGTCCCTTCGTCACTAGATCTGCGCTGCCGCCTCGTCAGGGCCACGCGCCGCCGCATCGTTTTGGCGGCGTCGTCACCGCCGCCTCGTCGGGACCGCTCTGCCGCTACGTCATTCCCGCGCCGCCCGCCGCCATTGCCTGATACATGCCAAACGGCCGCATCGGGCTCACGCCCACGCTGGTTCTTTCGTTGAGAGGAGGAGAGAAGGAGCACTTGCTTCTTTGCTTGATGTAGGGAGAACTGAGAAGGCAGGATTGAGAGAGAGAATGAAAGGGGGAAGAGATAAAGACAGAGTAGGTGTAACCCTACACCTCCTGCCCATATGTAAAATGCTTTTACCAACAACTTTCACTCTCTTCGATGCATTTTGTCTTTCCAATGCACTTTACAACTGTTGGGAAGACTACTCTGTCCAATGCACTTTAATGCTAGCCAGCAGTTGAGAAAAAGAGGAGATGTAGAAGACATCAATGTCTTATGTTTATCTTAAAACTATAACTGATTTGCATGTTAAATATAACTGATTAATTGGTCGACCGATTAATCCATTTAATCTTCTGATTAACCGATTAATCTCTACTCAGTAGTCGGCCGATCAGTTACCGATCACCGATTTTTCTAACATTGATTTATTTAGCAAGTCATGTCCTACTCTGTTTAGGATTCAATATGTTAGAGGGATTGGTAGTTGTTGTAGCAATTACATTAGCTACAAGCAAGTTTCTGTAATGGTGATAACCTTTAAGGAAGTAGTGTATAAAAGAGTATGAACCTCGAAGGGTTCTTGTATGGGACATGGATTTATACTGGTTTATGTCTTCTTGAGGGATAATAGCAGCCTTACATCCACTTCATTGTGATTTCTCTATTATGTAACTTGTGTCCCCATTACAATGGAGGTGTCTTGCTTTTATAGGCAAATATAACAGGAAAAATATATTTTACCCTCTACTTACAACCGTCATACAAGACTCTGTTTACAGGACTTCGTAGGGGCAAAACAGTAACTATGATACAAATACATGTGCAAATACTAGGGATGAATGCCCTTGGTTTAGGTCTTCATGCTGGAGTGGTTTAAAGATATTTTACCTGCACCGGAGGTGGGCTGGCAGGCTTCGAACCATAGGGGCCTCGGAGGAGGCCTCGTAGGGGGCCTCGACACTCATGTGCCTCCGCACTTTAGCTTCTGGTCTTGTGGTTTCTAGAAGTAATCTTCGTAGTAACTTTTAGATACTTGCTTCACTTAGGACGAAGGGGTCTTGGGCTTACTCTTTGGCTTCGACACTCTAGAGTACTTCGGGCTTATGGAAGTTTCATAGATATTGACATTTTGCTCTTGTTAGTGTAAAGTTATTTCCCCCAATAGTAGTATGTAAACCAATCCCTGCCTCTCCATGTGATATGCTTGACATAAACTGGCTTATTGCCTGAATTCCCAGCGACTCCCTTCTTGCTCACCGGTGTGACGCCACGGCGACACCACGCCGGAGAGGTCCAGGGCCTATGCCGGTGACTTCGTTCAAGTATCAATTTTGTACCGTGGTTTTGACGAATTTCCCTGATTCCCTACCTGGTGACAACTTGGTATCAGAGCCCTCGGGTTCTACTTCTGCTGCCATGAGTTCGCTAGCCAGCACCAGGTTAGGGACCGGAGTTGAAGAAATTTTGAAGGCAATCCTCGATCAACAATCGTCAATCATGAAGCTCCTGGACGCCATCGAGGAGAAGCTGCAGCCGATCCAAACCTTGGAGGAGAGGGTCGTTGTATTGAGGTGATCGTCCAGAATTCCATAAAACGGCCTCCTCAGGATACCATCAATCAGGTGGTGCCCCTCCCTTGCAACCGAGTAATATCAGATAACCGATCATGGTACAACTCCAAAGCTTCAGAATAGTCGATTGTCTGATCTCTGGTGTTGATCGTTGGCTGCTCGGGCTTCGTCGGAGGCTCCAATGAAGGCGGACAAGAAACATGGCCACAAAGAACACTCCAAAGGCGAAGGCTATTCATGTGAACACGCATATGCTGCATGAAGTCCCGGTAGTTGGTACCATCAAAGATCACCGAGCACCGAGGAACTGAGACAGTGCTCGACGACATCCTCAAGAGATGTGAAGTAATGACTAGAGCACAAAGGAAGTGACTAGCCACTGTAACTCTCTCCTCTCTCTATTTTTTTGCACTAGAACTTCTCTTTCTCTGCCTCCTGTTCATGACCTAGAGGCAGGCTGCAGGGCCGTGGGAGGTAGTGGCGGAAGCAGCTGCAGCCTCCAGCAGCAGTAGTACAACGGTGCGGGGTGAGGCACCTATGGCCGGCAGCAGCAGGGAGGGCAGTAGCCGCCACAGAGGAGTATGCGAAGGCCGTCGGAGGGGCAGCGAAGGAGAGAGGTGGACGACGGAAGAACGGGCGCCCGGCAGGTCCGAGCGCCGCCGAGCACTGGTCTGGAGGTGGAAACGCGGGATTCGGCGGCTGGAGGTAGCGTCGGCGTAGGAAGAGCCAGATTCGGTTAGGCAGAGGCCGAATCGACAAAGAAGGAGCTGGATCCAGTGGAGAGGAGCTAGTTTTGAGCAACGGCGCCACCAGGAGCAGTGAGGAAGAGGCTGATCCGATGGGGAGAAGCCAGATACCATGTGTGAATAGCAACTTGTATTCAATAGAGGCTATAGGCCAGAATATATACACAAGACATATACACTCTAACATCTTTGACTCTGTTCTAATTCCCTTGGTACTTTGTTTCTGGCTGCTGCAGTGCAAAAGGACATACAACTTGCCAGGCGTATTGGTGGACGGAGGCCATGGTGATGAGGAATCAAATTTTTTTATGACCCCCGTGGCATGATGGACAATGAGCAATTTGTGTCGTTGGTTAACATCTTAGTAAGTAATGTAGATGTATCTTCATGTAGGGAGCAACTTTGCTTTCATTGCATTTTAATTCAGGAGATGTTAGGACTCGTCTATAATTCAAATAATTCAGCCTTTTTTTTGATCTGTTCCAACTGGTGTAATTCAGAATTTCATCAAACATTCGGTTATGAAACACAAACCTGAAATTGCCGTGTTGTTTGCACTGAGTTCATCTGGTATGCTGGTTTCATTCCATCACTTAGAGAGTGTTTGGTTTGCCGCAGCAAGTATATAGATAGGATATGGCAATAGATAGATTTATGGATTATATATATTTGGTTCAAAGGATGGGATGAACCAATTTTTTATTTGGTTGTATGGATATAACTTCGATAAGGTATGATTAAATTTAGTGGGCTTTGCTTGGCGTGTGTGTATAAACTAAAATTTAATTATATGAGATCTTGTTTTCCAGATTAAAGTGCAATGAATACAACGGCATAATCAAATTACAAATTGGATAAATGGTTTAGGAGAAAAATATATTTATGTATTTGTGAACAAAAAGTAAACCCACCTCATCCAAATTTGGATAGATCATAGATGTATTGAACAAAATGTCCTGGATTTCTGCATCCATCATATTGAAGGAGTTTCTCTGAATCTGTGTATCCAACATACTGAAGTAATATTTTTTAGATGGCCAGTTATATCTACTTTCTCTCTTCAACCAAACAGTTGCCGACCTGACCAAACACTACCTTAGTACCTTATTACTGGCTGTTTTAAGAGCCCTGTGCACACCAGGTGAGGTCCATACTACCAAAGAACCCAGACAGTTGTTGAGTAGAGGGTCTTGTGTTATTTCGATCTTCTGCTTGTTCCACAAGCCTATGCACAGAACTGCTTGTTCCTTCTCTGAATGATATTCTCTTGATGGGAAATTACCTCCCTGACTGTGATGTGTGGTGAAATATTCTCTTCATCATCTATTAGCATTCAAGATTTGTTATTCACACATTGCCTCAATCTCAAGTTACCCAGTCTAAACCACCAGATGAGCAGCTAAGAGGTAAGGTGGAAAAATGGAGCAAACCCAAATGCATCTTCAGATTCAGATTCAGATTCAGGTTCAGTTTCATCTCATGTCATTCAGGAGGTAGAAGCTGTCAGAACTCAGAAGCCTCCAAAAGTGGCAGAAACAAATGAGAAGACCAAAAAGGCGAGCTCTTTCGAACGTAGAAATTTGACATGTATCTTATTGGATTTTTACACAACTCTGTTCAATTCCTGCAGGATTTGAAAAACAATCCTACGTTCGAAAGGAGGCCTAAAAGAGGGACAGTGAAACTTCCCTGTGCAGATCCCCTAATTTGCAAGCTACCACTACCCGTGACGATGAACACTCTTACTTACACAAGGAAAAGGGAGAAGAAACTAACTGAAAGGCAGGCCAAAATTCAAAACTCTAGCTGCTAATTCTGCTTGGGATTCGAATTGCTCGGCATCTGCTTCCTCAGGCTCGCACTGGCCTGTACATCGCTCTCATCCTCCCTTGCAGCAGCAGCTGCTGCTGCAGAATGCAACGGCTGTGACCTGGCTGGCCTCGTCGCCGGAGCATCCTGCAGAAGCCTCCTTGGCTGGATCAGGAGGCTCTCTCCTGCTCCTGCAGGCACTACTCCACCATCGTCGCCAAGATCCACCACTGCTCCTGGTGTGACTCTGCTGGACAGGCAATGCAGCAGCATGAGAGCACAGAGGATACACATGGTGACAGATCGCATGGTGTTGGCTTGCTGAGCTGAACTGAGCTGCAGTAAGAACTAAGAACTTAGCAACCAGGACAGAGCAAGCTAACTATCTACTTGTAGTGACGATGTGAGCTCACACCAGCTTCCTTCCATGTGCGTGCCACATGCGAGCAGCCGGCTCCTTTTTTCCTCTTTGTACTAACTGTGCTTATAGTACTCTATCGACGCATGATTCCGAGCGAACTGTGCATGCGTCCGAATGATTCTAGACGCATGCCGGAAGGCGCCATGAAAGTGGCTATCTCTGTCTGGCAGGTGCCGCGGCCGGCCGGGCGGCCGGCGAGATATTGTCGTCGCCGGCGTTTCAGTTCAGTGGTAAGTGTAGATGTGCTTTACTTCAAGAACTTCGCAGCCGTCCGATTTATAATGGACAAACAAGATTTGTGTATATATGTGTTTAGTTGGGTGAAACAGAGCCAAACGTTTCTATTGGTTGGATATGGCCATGAAAGAATTGAAGTTTATTTTAAATTTTATAAAATATTAAATTATGTGGAATTAATTGAAATTCAATATTTATGTTCGGGCATTTCATAGAATTGAAGTACGATAACTAATTTCCAAACCTATTTAGTTGATCAAATCATAAAATCAATTCCATTAATACAAAAAATATTAGCTATAAAAACAAGCTTGACGAAGGGATGCACGGTACAATGATCAATTTTCACAAATATAGGAATTCCGGTGAATTTCTTGGAGAAGAATTGGGCATAACTGTGAATTCTTGGTTGAATTCTAGATCGGATTTGATAATTCCAATTTCATGGTGGCTGAAACAGCTCAACTCGTGGAATTGAATTCTGATTCTTTAATTCTAAACCCAATACCTAGGATCTAAACATGCCCGAGTGTTTTCTATTTGCCATATAGTTTTTTTATTAAAATATAATGATATGATACATAATTTTGTAGATTTGATTATAATGAATAGAACGGTATAATCAAATCATAAATTAGATAAAAAAATTATGACGAAAAAATATTTAAATCTTCTAAAAAATAAAGTCACCGTAACTTATTAGAACATATCACATCATCTTATAAAAACCGGGCATTGGCAAATTTGTGTTGCATTTTGCTCTGTTCCCCCGTTTCTTCTCACTGAAATAAGCACATCGTCACATTTTTTTAAAAAAAGAAGTAGCAGGTGAATTGCCAAATTCAATTAATTATAAGGTTAGGATGTTCCAAGAGGGATTTATAAAAAGAGGGGGAAAATAAAAAAAAATGAAAAGTGGGAAAGATTAGCTCAACGTTGTACCGGACCAGCGATTGTTTTGTTAAAAGACCGTTTAAGTAATCAAACCGCTAAAACCAGAAAAATATTTATTTAAGAGGGATTAAATGTTCAGAATTTTTATTATACTGTATTATTTTATATTAAAATAATACAAAATAAATATCATATTAATAAAAAAAACTGATAGTCCGACCAATGAACAAGACGGTCCGGTTTTTTTCCGCAATGCGTCAAGCAAGTGCTTCCGCCTCCTTCCTCACCATGTCCATGCATGCTTCCTCTTTAATTTTCTAAAGGATATTATTTTGATTTGATTCAACGTGACACGAAAGATTTTAACATTTATGTTTTATCTAAATTTCTCACGTCACAAAGGCCATTAGAAAGGATGTTTTCTTCTATCGGACTACGATTTTTTGTTCCTACCATGATTTGAACAATTTCCTACCGTACGTGATTTGAAAGAAGCGCTAGATCCAGTAGCTCATCTCATGGTTGTTGGCATGTGAGTTTGGCAGAAGAAGCTATTCTACGTGACATTTTCTTGGAGGCATCTCCACGTTCGATTTTCGATCTAGCAAACGAACTCCCAGATTTTGTGGTCATGATCTTCTAAAAAACTTCGTAAGAATTAGACGTCCTTCAACGGTAAGAATTCAACAAACTTTCGTCGGCCAAAAGTATCGTTTCCGGTAGGAGATGGCGAGGCGAGCGGTGCGGCGCCATGGGCCTGGCGGCAGGCGGGTGGGCGGCAATGCGAGCGCACGGGCAGTGGGCGGGCGCGCGGCGTGAGAGAGAGGAGGAAGAAAAGTAGGTTTCCCTGTACGTGCGTGGGGGAAATCAGGAAAGTTAACTTAACTTCTTCCACTTACGTCGGCTCTCGGAGGCCGACGAAAATTAAGTAACTTCCGTTGGTTTTAGAAAATGCCGATGGAAATTAAAAAAGCCGACAAAAATTATTGTTTTCTTGTAGTGCTCTGAGTGCTATTATATATTCTAGTTCTTTTAAAATTTAAAATTTCACATAAATATAATGATATAATATTTATATTCTAACTTTAAACTTTATTACTTATTTTCAAGTGAAAAGAATAAGTATTTGAAGTGATGTGACCTTGGTAGACTTCACTGCACGCATTTAAGCTGCTCTGATCAGTGTTAACTACTATGGGTGTGTTTGGTTGAGTCGTATATTCTGAAAAAGCTGTTGTGAGCTGTGAGCTGTGGAAAAAACTATTGTGAGTAGTGAGCTATAGAAAAACCGAGAAGCTGTTTGGTTAGAATAATTACAGATTTATATTTTGGTAGTTCATGATGTTTAGTTATATTATTAATGTGTAATTTTACATGTAAATCATTCTAATCATAAAATTTTGTAATGTTTATGTTAAAATTATATATTTTTAAATTACACTAAAATTATATATTTTACTAAAATGTTACTTTTTCAAATTTTACATGAACTGATGTGTTTTAATAGCATGGTAGGTAATATTCATTTAAAGTTGAACCGAGAATCTATGAAATCTGGGTTATAAGAGCTTTCAAATTTGTAGTACGAGTATGTGCAAATTCTTGAAAAGTTGGGTGACTAAAAGAATTGTTTGGTTCAGATTCTTGCTTCCAAATTAGGAAGCTGGTTCAAAATCTGAACCAAACAAACCCTATATATACTCCCGCTCTCTATTTATATCCTTTTGGACTTTGCAAGAAATCCATTCAAATGTCTTTTTGTCTCTCAATTATTCTGTTTTTAAAATATGTTTTATTTATTTATTTATTTATTTATAAAATTGGTAACATTTATTGTAAGGCAAAAATATATATAAAGATTAATAAATATTTGAAATTCTAACATTACTTTGGTAAAAGAGACAAGAAGAATCAACCCATTTAAGAAATCATATAAAGTACTTTCTCGGTCTTGTAATATAATAACTTAGGATTCAATTTGATATTTTATAATACAATAAATCTGAATAGTACTAATGTCGTGATTAATACTATGAAATATCAAAACTGATATTAAATTACTAATGAAGGGAGTAACACATAAGTACAGCGATCACTGAAGCGATTAACTAACGCAATAAGAAAACGCATGATATGTATGATCAACCACGTGAGCTAACCCGTGACAAAGATAAGATCCGAGACGCACGCGTGCTAGTATTTACTGGCAAGATAGGATTATATTACTTCCATCTTCTAAGATTTTTTTTACAACATTGTAATTATAGGATGTAGCTTTAGAAAATAACAAAACTAGCTAGCTAAACACACGTATGGAACACTCCAAGTCTTAGGAGGTGGAGCTGAAAATATGCTATCATACATCACATCACGTGTGTAAAATAACTATTCTGCTAAAAAATCTATTACCGAGAAAAAAAATAGAACTCAATTGCTATTCTACTGAAAAAATCTACTACTGAAAGTAGTACTCCCGTGATCGGTGTAGAACAGCGATATATATATATATATACAAATGTTATCCTACAACAGGTGTGTAGAATAGCTATTCGACTGATAAATCTATTACTGAGAAAAAAATTGTACCCAATTGCTATTCTACTGAAAAAATCTACTACTGAAAATAATACTTCCGTAGTCGGTGTAGAATAGCACTCTCGTGTGTGTATATATATATATACACACACACACACGAGATTAACCGTCAAAGTTTTATACATACCGCATCATAAACTTATATACGAGACTGTATTTTTATACGGAGTGTACGTATTACATACGTACCTAAAAGATATCACACGTTCCAACCCTTTGAACTTAATGTGAGCTACAGCTAGCTAGCTAGATAGCCACATATATACAACGAACTCCACGCGGCATTCATGATACATCCTTCAATTCCATCTTGTTCTTGATGGAGAGCGAGAGTTCTACACGGTGTTCTCACCGCCGTACGCATCCGCTTTGAATAACCTATGTTTTTTTACGACTATATACATACATATATGTATCTATATACGCGTGTATATATATATATATATATATATGCATATAAGAAAATTTCATATTTGCTACCGAAAATTAATTCAGTTTTGTATTTGTTACTGACTTTCTCACTAATATGTGATCTTGAACCCATATATCGGTGAGAGAGCTAGTGATATATATAAATCGGATAAACTTTTAACGGCATATCATAAATAATTTCTCTGTGTATATATGCATGGCTACGTTATAAACTCGTAGCTTTAGAACTTGTATCTTCCGCAAGGCAGAGAAGACCATTAATTATTATTACTTGAGCTGTAGACTTATATCTCTGTAATCATATTGAAATTTAATAAAGTTTTGGAGGTTATATAGCTAAGATTAGTTTAGCTAATCATAAACATAGACATACATGATCCGGCCATGATAGACACAATATTATAGACGAAACAAGAGGGGAAGAAATCGTAAGACGCGGATACGGTATAACAGAGCATCTCCATTGTACTTGCTACTCAGATTTGTTATTTTAGGAAGTTTGCGATTTTTTTCTTCACACTTGCTACATCTAACAAACCAACCAAACTTGCTATTTCATTGTGTTAAACTTATTTAATTGTTTTCATTTTCTTTATATGTATTTAAATTGATAAAATATAGCTATATTCAAATAGAAAATCATATTTAATAAGGGTCCGTTTGATTTGGGAGCAAGGGTGGATAGGATGATCCTATCCATGAATTTAGGGATGAGATGATACATTCGAGGTGTTTGGTTGGATGGATGGGATGAGACAATTTTTTGTTTGGTTAGATGTATACAACTTGGATGAGATAAGGTTAAATTTAGTGGAAACCGCTTGTCAAATATATTTTTTAATAAAAATATAACCATATGAGATCTGATTTTATAGATTAAATTATAATCAATACAATTATGTAATTAGATCATAAATTGGATAAATAATTTAGGAGTAAAAATCATTTGAATATTTATAAACGAAAAATTAAATGTGTCATAACCAATCAGGAGACGACACGTCATCTCGTCCAATGTTGGATGAGCTCATCCAGAAAAATTTCTTAAATCTCTCCATCCAACATATTGAAGGAATATTCCTCTCGTAGACCATCCCAGAAAAATTTCTTGAATCTCTTCATCCAGCATATTGAAGTAATATTCCTCTCGTGGACCATTCCATCCACCTTCGCCCTTCAACCAAACAGCTGACTGGATGAGATGATCCTATCCCATTCAGGGATATCCAGCAAACCAAACGCACACTAAGTGTATTAGAGTGAATAGCAAAATGACAAATCAATTTAAATAGAGAAACTTGCTATTGCAATTATGAGTACATGGTGTTAGACTGTTAGTATATAAGGTGCAGTGACACGAGACACCGCCCAATTCATTCGACTTTTCTCCTCGCTTGCAAGTTGCAACAAACCGCAAGCCGGCCTGGAGCTCTCTCTCAGCGTAGAGCTATAATTAATCGCTAGCTACAACGAGCGTAATAACCATGCTGGCGGCGGCGCAGCGCCGGTGCCCGGCGGAGACGCTTGCACTGGCGACGGCGGCGGCGGTAGTACTGCTGGTGCTGACGGCGGCGGCGACGTGCGCGGGGGCGCAGTCGGCGGCGGCACCGGCGCCAGGCCCGGCGGCGGGCGGGCTGGACACGGCGTGCCTGAACGCGCTGCTCAACATGTCGGACTGCCTGACGTACGTGCAGAACGGCAGCACGGCGCGGCGGCCGGACAAGCCGTGCTGCCCCGAGCTGGCCGGGCTGGTGGACTCCAACCCCGTCTGCCTCTGCGAGCTCCTCTCCGGCGCCGGCGACTCCTACGGCATCGCCGTCGACTACTCCCGCGCGCTCGCCCTCCCCGGCATCTGCCGCGTCTCCACCCCTCCCGTCTCCACCTGCGCAGGCACGCCAACAACTAATCACTCTCTCTCTCCTCCGCTAATCACTCTTATATTTGTAGCTACGTGAGTGTTAATTACTCAATTTAGGTGTGATTACCACGCACTGCGCGCTAATCACGTCGGGATTCGTGTTGCGAATTGCAGCCCTTGGATACAATGTTCACCTGGGCCCAGCTGCAGCTCCCTCGCCCTCCGGTGAGGGCCCACAGTTCCCTGGTAAGTACTCCATCCGTTGTCCGATTAGTGCCTCACACGTACAGGATACAAACCAGCAAGAAAAATTATGATTTTTCTCTATTGTTCGTGAGCTATTTTAGTATATTACATAAGTCGTTTTATAAGTTTTTCGTGCACAATTCCCTCATCCCAAATAATTGCATTTTTATATCTATAGGTTTTCTCTAAAATTGAGTCATTTTTTATAAAAAAATAGAGGATTTAGGTCCGTTTGACTTCTCTAGGTTAAAGTTAGTTCCTGTCGTATCGGATGTTCGAATGCTAATAAAAAAACTAAATGTGAATTAATTAGAAAACTAATTGAAAAACCCCTAAACTAATTTTCGAGACAAATCTATTTTTTTTGAAAAGGACGACACGAGAAGTGCCGGTATATTAGATTAAAGATCAAGAGTGTATATAAAGTACATGGTGAAGGAGATTAACAAAGGAGGAAGAAAACAGAAGGCTAGAGAAAGGGGCTAAACAGGACGTCCCAGCTTCAGTCTAAACTCGAGCTTCTTTTTTAATTTTCTAAAATATCTATATATGTAGGACTAGATTGAAGGCCTCAGAATATCCTAACGTTTCGCTCCTTTCAGATTTCTCGGGTCACTAGGATGACCAGTGAGGACATGACTTTCTTTGGTTTATGATTTGACATTAAACCTAATTAGTTTATGATTTGACAATACGGTGCTATAGTAAAAATATACTAATGATAAATTAATTAGTTTTAATAGATTTATCACGTGAATTAGTTTAGATGTTTTATAATTAACTCATATTCATTCGTTTTAATTAGTAACCTAAAAACTTATAAATTCCCAGTAAAATTCGCGTCTTGTCAAGAAACCTTTCTTGTGAGCCATCACGCGAGGAGATATTTGTTTCCGTTTGCTGTTGTTGACGCATTGATGAGGGTAATTAATTGCGCCACGCTGACGGGCCGTACTATTAGGTTCAGTGCCTTTTATGTTTTATAAAAACAAGTAGTTTTGAACATAATTTCACGTACTAAGAAGCAATTAATTAGTGTATACTTTCTATATTTGTATCTATTAAATACTCCCTCCGGTGTACAAATAATAGTCGTTTTGGTTTTTATTGAGAGTGCACAAATATTAGTCATCCTGTCAATCAAAGCATTGCTGTCAAATAGGATGTTGTCATCGGGAGTTGAACTTGGGTAGCACCACTAAAATCTAGGCTCCATAATCAATTGAGACAACTCTTATAACTTTATTTAATATCACATTGGTATGTGTAATTTTGTCTAAACGATTAATATTTATACACCGGAGGAAGTATAGTGCAGGAGTAAACATAGCACGAAAAACAAGAAAAAAATAGTACTACTTGAGGGGTATAGTTGTCAAAATGTACAATAAAATACAAAACAATTTGTTTTAGTAAAATCTTGATACAAGCCTAAAACGACTTGTTTTTGTGTACCGGAGAGAGTATATCTAATATTCTAATCACTAATTTAATTCGACCTCCTTTCTGCTAATAACAAGTTAATAACTCATTTTTAAAAGCCTTTGGCATTAGTATTAAGAAAATTGATAAAAAATATTTGTATCTTTTATTAGTATTTATAAATAGGCGGATCTTGGCGTCCTAATATGTAGGGTTGATGGGACATTATAGAAAGTTTTATAAGGTAAGGGAGTAATACTCCTCTTTCCCACCAAATATTTTACAAGTTGATAATAGAGCAGTGATATTAAAATATGAAAGTAATAGTTATCAATAAAAACTCCCTCCATCCAAAAAACTTTTTTCTATTATATTTTTAATTTTTTCCAAAAAAATTATACATATTTATAGACTATAATTTTTATGTATAAGCATCGAGTGGACATTGTTTAGGATGTCACGTAGTTTTTCATACAGGCAATAGTAATATTATTTAATGTATCGTGATAAATATATAAGAGATTAAATGTAATAGTAGTACATTTAATTCATCAGGATGAGTTTTTTTTGTTGTTGTTTTTGACGTAAAAAATAATAGACAAAAGATTTTTGAACCGAGGGAATAGTATAGAATATAAAAAATAAAATTCTTGGTTTAGGAGTTAAAAATAAAGTATTTTCGGATTAACTCCTACACACCTTTCTCCTCCCATGTGCAGGGAGCTCACCGTCGGCGTCGCCGCCGGCGTCGACGCCGACATCTTCCAACAACCACGCCGCGCGCCGCTTCGCCGATGCCACCGCAGCCGGCGGGCTCGTCGCCGTCGCCGTCGCCGCTGTTGTCGCCGGGACGTTGTTCTAAAGGCCAAGGCAGAGAGCAAACCGTTCGATCGGTTCGAATCGAATGCGTATTGTGCTTTCTCTCTTACTACGTTGCGATTACATGTGCACCTAGCTAGCTGACGTGGCGGTCTCATAAATTCCTTTTGATGCAAAACTTGCTGGATTCCATTCCTTCGCGACATTGCCATTGTCATTGTCATTGCAAGGACGATTATTATATACCTTCTTCTGTTCTTCATTTGTTCGATGTGATAACTGACTAGAGTGGTAGGTCACAAATGCCTTTTTTTAATTTAAAAAAGACTTCATTTTTATTTTATAGTTGCAAGTTACAGTTCAGAGAATTACAAGTGCACATCGAAATGAATGGAGGCAGTTGCGGATGTGGACAAGGCGCACCGACCGCTGCACATCTTGTAGCTAGCGGCAGTGAATGAGTGAGGGCGACATCATCAATCCACCGGTGTAACCCAATTCAATTCCCAACTGTCCCTGGTGAGTGTTCCCATGTGATGTGAGCTTGGCTGTAGAACTGCAAGCTCATCAGGGTTCATCACTTGCGTCACGGAGCAGGAGAGTTCATGATATGGTCCAGGCTTCAGACACAGTTGGGATCAGTCCCTGGCACTCCTGCAGCTTTGTTCATCGTCATCATCATCACTGGTCAGTGAGAAGTTCTTGAGCTGCACAGAGATTTCTGCTGGTGGTAAAAGCACAGCAACCTAGATTTGGCTGCTAGTGGAGAAATTAGAGCAATGCAGATATTTGATTAATGAGTTCAAGGGTTACAGATGAAAACCAAACCAGATGTTTGTAAATTCTGGTAGAATCTAATCATGTTCAGCAGGACTCCACAACTCTAGGAAATAAAAAATGCTTGCCCTCAGAAGAAGTAGCAGTAAAGTGCATCTCCATCTAGCATAAATTATGGATTCTATCAATGAATTGCCTTGTAATTCCTGCCCAGTTACCATTGAAGAATGTCATCAGGAAGTAACCAAAACTGGCAGAATTTGTGGCAAAAAAGCTCATGAACCTACCTGTCTTATTTTAACCCATTCCTGTATTGACCATGCTGCCAACAATGGCACTTACAGTAGATTATTCACAATCAGGTGCTAACATAAGTTGCAGCTCTTCCTGCAGTAACCTGGTAAGGCTGCTGTTCCAACCATGTATTCTGGATTCTTTTTGCACTCTCCCAGGGCAGCCCAGTTAGCACAACTCTCATTGTCGTCAGTGCAATTACCTTGTGGGTGATAAACCTTGTCGAATGAGGCTACGCGAATCCACTTTGTAGCAGACCATTTCTCACCCTTTATGACTGGGCATCCAGCATGGAGGCTCAATGAGTCTTTTGAACCATCGGGGCTAAGGTTGAAGAACAGAAGAGCATCCCCTTTGTGTGGTTTCACTGAGGTAGAACTTGTACATCAGTTGAAAAATGTGTAACATGTGAATCATAATTACCAAGTAAGGAGCACTGATCACAAAATTATACCTGCAACACCTTTCTGAGCACATTCTGACAAGCTAGTGTTTGTGCCACTATCTGTAAGATCCTATTTGACAAATGCATGTACAGAAGATTATGTGATAAGAGATCCCAAAACAAATTTGGAAAAAGCACAGAGAAAGTAAAAGAGCCCACAGCTATATGTGGTTGTAGCATGCTGACACATTTCTATATCTATATCTGTATTTATAATAACACTGGAAACATGGAGTAGGGAAATTGTTAAATTACCTCAGCTAAAGGGAAAACTGTTTCTCCTCCTTCTGCAACATCTGTTAAGTACATAAGAACAGTAGCTATGCGATGACCACCACGGTTAGTGTTAACATTGTCGGCGAAGTAATCATAGTGCTGTTCATACTTCTCCCCATGCATATACCTTAATACTTGGATACCTTCACCATTTTCTGATTATTACACATAACACATATAAGAAAAATTCAAAAACATAAAAATTTCACAATTTAGAACCTTCTGGTAAGACCCTAACACAGAATTGGGTGATGTAAGAAGGAAGGCGATATGGATGCACATCAAAATAAATCCCATATTATCATGCAAGTTTTCAACAACACACTGTTTTAACCCATACAGAAGAGAAACATTTGGATAAGTTAAGCCTCAAAATCAGGTCAGGGAGCTCAACAATAAAGACTTTATTTTGTTTCTTTAAGAGATGTAGAGCCAAGTAAGAACAACTAGTTTAGAGGCTTTCACCTCAAATGTGCATATACGTGCAGGTAAGAAAAACCGAGACATGGGGAGGTTGATTATTAGGCATACAGTGGCAGAATAAATGGCAAGATTTCACATGTGTAAATTATGTCTCCTGACAAATGGTTAGCATATACTGTAAAATGCAAAGTACTATTTCCATGTAACTTGTGCAAAGCACCAAATACAATCCAGAAAAATGAAAGTGTGTGACAAGCTCTAGAAATTTGAACACAAAATCTTGTCATGTTATAGAAGATATTACAGTCATTTTTTGTTTCATCTTTTATAATTATTTTGTAATCTTTCAAGACTTGGTTAGATACATTCAGCTGGATTCCAATCTCGCAACAAAAGGTGGCATCACTATTATATTAAAATATAATTGATGTTTTCTGGTAGAAATGCTACTGCAGCATTTTGCTTCTTCTATAAGTGCAGGAATTACATAGAACCTCTAAAAATTGCATGAATAGAAATGTGCCCTGTTATTGTCTGAAATTGAATGGGAGTCACAACCTTTTGGAAGAAATGTCCACGCAGCAATTTTTTCTTCTATACCAGCAACAATTGGATCCTACAAATTCGGACATTCTTATTCATTGCATAAAAACTATGTAAGCTAGAGAAAAGTCTATAATCTTGGCTCTAGTGGAAAGTTCCCCACATAGAAAACAATTAAATGGTAAGCCTGCAATAAAATAAGGGTATATATTTATACTAACAGATTGTCCATCTTAGTATATTACACTCAATACATACATAACATGAAGATTCTTCATAAAAAATCTTGTACTCAAATTTCCTCCATTATTCACACGTGTAATGAGATGCTTAGTGTTAAGTTGCATGCACCAACCAATTCAATCCAAAAACTTAAGCTGATGAGAAAAGGTGTGCAATTCACTTCATATTCCAACACTCCCTCTCACGCGAGACTCCATCAGCTCTCTAGCGTGGAATAGAAGTGAGCTGCAATTTCTGGTTCTAATACCATGTTAAGTTGCATGCACCAACCAATTCAACCCAAAAGCTTAAGCTGATGAGGAAAGGTGTGCAATTCACTTCATATTCCAACACTTAGCATCCACTGATAGTCCTATCAAGAGTAATCTTATGGTTTTCTTTAGTATATCCTATGAGCTGAAAAGCAACTGCACATTCAGATACAAACCCCCAACTCAAAATTAAGAGGAAGAATCCTCCGATTCAGCCAAGCACTATCGAAGCAAAAAAAGAGTGGATTACGAACTCTTGGTTAAAACATTTCAATGTCTGTAAGAGTGGATGCATATCTATCTTCATACACTAAAAAGGTTAAAAAAAGTTTATGTTTAGCAAAGGCAGTATTTAATAAAAAAGATCCAAATGATGAAACAATTAAACAAAATCAAATTTAGGAAAAACATAACCTTGCCCTTGCTGATGAAGGTTCCGGAGCTGGTGCGGGCGTCGCTGAGCTCACTCTTGCCTGACAGGTTATCAGCGACGGCCGACCTCTTGAGCTCCGCCCTCGCCTAAAAACAGAAATCGTAAAAATCAATGAATTCTGGGCACGCGGAGTGGAAGCATTACAAGAAATCGGGACTCTTGCAAAGGAAAAAAGTGGCATTCCATGGGATTGGGAGTGGCGGTACTGACGAGGGAGACGAGGTGGTTGGCCTCGTCGTAGCTGAGGAACTGCTGGTAGAGGAACACCCTGTGGGAAGCATGCGCCATGGATCACGCAATCAATGGTCTCGTTCCATTCCACCAACGTTGAGATCGAGACGAAATCGCGCAGGCGATATGATAGCGCGCGCGAGCAATGGAAAGGGAGCGGAATGGAGCAGCACACCTGGGTTTCCAGGAGATCTGGCGTGTGTGGTGCGGGTACACCACAGGGGCCGGGTAAACAGAGCTTACCCTTCCGCCTCCTCCTCCGCCTCCCCCCGCAGCGCCGCCGCCGCCGAGGAGGAGGAGGAAGACAGGGAGGAGGACAGGCACGAGGCCGCAAGGGGGAGCCCCGGGCCATAGCCGAGCCATCGCAGCCGCCAACACCGGCCAAAAACTACCAGTACCCCCCTCACTCAGGAGGCCGACCGAGCGGAAGAGGAGGCGGCGGCGGGGCGCGGCAAGTCGGAAGTGGTGACCACTCCCCAGGCTTCGCCGGTGAGAGGAGAGAGACGGAGAGGGAGACGACGAGGCCGAGGAGGAAATCCACGGCGTTAAAATCTCGCGCCTCGTTGATCCGACGGCCAGGACGCGTCGAAAAAAGCGCGCGAGCAGCGAATAGGGGGAGGCAGACACGCCCGATTTTTTCCATTCATTTCATATTTCATATTACGTTTAAATTTTTATAAATGCAATTCTTTGTTTTTTATTTTTATAGAAAATATACTAATAATTATAAACTAAGTTAGTTTCATTAAATTTATCGTAAAACAATTCAGTATTTTAGATGTTAATATTTTTATTTATATCTGATTAAAATTAAAGAAGTTTGATTTAAAAAATTAAACGCTTTATAATATGAAATAAAGGGAAAAAATAGTTTCATTCTTGTTTAATTTTCCAAAAAAAAAGTTTCGTTCTTGGATTGGAGCAAATTCATCTTGCCAAAGAAAATGGCAGAAGAATAAAGCGGAAAGTTAGAGAAAAGGGGTTAAATAGGACGAACGCTTCCGCCCAATCTCCTGGCTAAAAAAAATACATACATTAATACATTATCCAGGACCATCGTGATCGACCGATCGTACTAAAATTCTGTTGATTCATCGTTCATTCATGAGTCAATCAAATAATAATGGGAAATCAAGACGATGAAGAGAGATCATATTGTAATTTTTTTGTTGCAGACAAGTTCAAACAGAGACAGGCAGCTACAGGGGGGTCAATAATTAATTCTGGACAGTTATGCATAGGCATACCTGTTCTACCCAAAGGAACAAAAAGAATCTGTGCAAAATTGCTCGAGTATATAATATAATCATCTTCCCTTTGGAAAATACATATGCACTACATTTTCTGTACAGCTTGGTAATCACCTCCTTCCTCTTGTCAGAAAAATGAAGTCTGCTTTGGAATAAAATGCCAAGAGGCGCGCTTCCATGGGCATGTTCTTCAGTATCTTGCTAGGTTGCATTGTTGGGACCAATTCAATCTGCAATGTGGTTTAGGTCCAGCCACCTGCAGTGCAATGCCCATAATAATTAGTCTTGCACATGCATTTACTGGAAATTATGGTGTTTTGTGTCAAACTTAAACTGACAATCAAGAAGCGGCGTACCTTTGTTGCCCTTATTTTTATTGCACTTGTTTTTACTTGTTGGTAACAGTTCTTCAGCACCTATTCTGATGTTGGTATTAGATGAGCGCCTCTTTGATTTGCTATCTTGTGTTTCAACATGAACAATAAATGTTCCACAGACCGGACGGTGATCGGAAAATTTTGACTCCCCACGGAAGTAGGACAGCTGCACAATACCATCCCCATGCCATAGTATTCTGTCACACCTGAACAAGTTGAAACAACATGGCATAAATCGATAATTTTGCTAACTGTTTGTCATGCTATGCTAAATCTATCAAAAATATGCTTCAATAAATCATCTTTTGAATGCAAAATTTGGATCAATAGTACAATGCACACAGCCAGTGCACTAGGTCATTGTCTGCTACAAATCTGTTAGAATTTGTGAAAATGACGCAATACGTGATGACGTGAACGGTTTCAGTGTTTTCTATCTTCACGACTTTAACCAACATGCTTGTCCAAATGTGGACTGTTTCATCTCAAGAAACTCGAACATGATCATATTTTTGGTAACAAAAAGCTGGATTATCAAAGTTGCACACTGGTATGTGGACACAAACTAATATGAACATGGAACATACCAGGCTGGGGTTCTCCTCTTTTTCTTTGATGTTGCAGTCTCTCCAGCATAAGAATCTGAGTTACAAGAGTACTTGTATGTGGGAGCAAAATATATCTTCTCCTCACTCCAACCCTTGAACACCTTTCCAGACTTGCGCTCAATGTTAAGCTGAAAAGATGCAATTATACATGTTAACCAAACTGTCACATGATATAATTAAAACATAACACACCCAAACAGAGAGAGAGAGAGAGAGAAATTCTAAAAAGTGTTTTTCTCATTCCATTATTTTAGTCCTTTCCTTATGGGTGGAGGTTTAGTTGCACTCAACTAAACATAAAAAGGTGCTATTTTTAGGAGTTTACCTGATCCTTTTCGAAAAGGGCATCCCAGTTATTTTCAGTCAGAAGTTTCTTGGTGTCTTCATAGCTCAAGGAAATACGGTAGTTTAGATCCCCCAGCCATATCACTCGACTGATAAAATAATAGTCATCACAATAATTAGTAAATGGCGATCGACAATGAACAAAGCCTTCAAAGCATATGTAGCATAACTTACTCATGGTCTAGAATTTTCTCAGGAATTCTTTGCCCAGCTCTACAAATCCTTTGAAATTGCGTGAGCCTCAGTATCTCTAAAACATCTAAATTCCGCCTCAGCTCATCACCCTCTTTCTCACCTGAAGCCAAATGGCTGCAGATGAAGCAAAAACTCGTCTGATGCAGCGTCATGCTCACTGATATACATCCCTGAAGCCAAAAGCAAGCGCAACATAAAAAGGTTAGTCTATACATGAGCATTGTGAAGGATCTCACTAATATATCAAACTAAATATGCTTATTAATGTAATTCTGGCCACTTTCATGTTTTGATTAGCAATAAAATCCCATTACTAGGCAAATTTAGAATGGTCTACGATTTGTATATCTGAAGGCAATAATTCTGAAATTTGATTTGTTTCTGACCTTGTTTCCAAGATAACCCATTATTCCACGACCAACACAAGATGTTCTCACATGGCCTATATGATGCACCAGTTCTTTCTTTGCCCATACTGTTATAAAAATCCCGACCATTCGTTTGCACGATACGAGGTTGTATTTTAGCTGATCCCTGGAGGCAGAGGTAGCAGAACTCATTCCATCAACTAAATAACCATAAGCATCGTTCGATCTATCATCTGTATCATCCTCTTCTGAAGAGTCTGTCTCATTAGCATATGCTTGTGGGCATCCAAAGCAAGCATCTTTGTAGGACTTCCTGGTCATCTCAACAGAGCAGTTGCAGAGTTTGAGCAGTTTTCTATGGGTTGGCATGTAAGGTTTCCTGATAGACTTCAAGGAGGACTTCTGGAAGATTGCGGAACTGCTGCTAGCTGTTCTTGAGCGGTTGGAGAGTGAGGCATCAAGGTTTGATGAAGACTGGGACAAGGTTGAATCAAGGGAAGAATAAGGCATCAATTTAGAATTAAGCTTGTGCTGGAAGATATCAGCATTGCTGTCAACTGGTTTGTTCAGCGTGCGGTTTATAAGAGCAAGCCATTTTGCAGCTGGTTCATTATCTTCTACCACAAGCACGTTACCAGCATTCAGAGGGACAATTTCCTGAAAACTGCAGAAATATTAAAAGAGAACGTGTCAAGATTAAAAATAATAATAAGATGAAGATACAATTGTGTCTTTGGTACATCAAAATAAACACATAAACTGCAAGGAAAATTAGTTTACTGTAGCGCAGCATGCAAGTCAGTAACATCCTAAGATCACTAGGAAACATAAGGAGCTACTTTTCTTTTCTTATACCATTCACTAACTGAATTAGTATACATATAAGGCTAAGGGGAAAAGAAAGTATGACAAATATGTAAGATGAAGAACATATTGGTAAAATTACCTACCCTAGAACATAGATATCTGAATCATCGTCAGCAGGAAGGAAGTCATTCAGGTTCAACTCAGCAGTAGGTGTGTTTCCTCCAACATTCCATGTTGAGACAAATATCCTATACAGTGAATTAAACAAAATTAAAGATGATCAAGTTCAATCTGAGGATGTAAAGTATGACTGAACATGCAAGTTTAGCTGTTTGACCTGAAAGGTTCAGTTTTAGTATTACTTGAAGAGTGGCCAAGTAAATGGCTGAGACGTATGCTCCTAACTTCTGCTCCCATTCAGTCAAAATAACGAAAGAATAACCAAATCAAACCAAACCAAACCACCATCAATAATATAGTGCAGCAATGAGGCAAAATTGCAGAACAGAAAGCCACCTGAAAGTGTTCTGAAGGGGGAAGAAGATTGTGACTTTGAGGAACTTGGCCCAGACTTAACTGCAGTTGAGAGGAAAACACAGAACATTTAGTTGCTATTATTATGTTATTAGAACAAACCAACAAAATTGTATTGAAGTTATTCATGCAAAATGTGAAATTTCTGGCATGAAGTTATCAAGTATGGAACTGCAGACTAAATGAATCCTAGCATCTTCACATGAACATATTTCAACGGCCTTTCTCATCATATATTTCTTGTTCTACAGAATGAAACAAGGGTCAGTTAAACTTATGAACGTGGTTAGCTGGTTGCCCCACTGGCTTGAGCAACTCCCCCTTTTAACCTAGACAAGCTGAATTTTGATAAACCATGCACATCTATTCCTTTCTAGTTATCACCATCCTACAAGACACCGGCTAAGCCTTGACATGGCATTTCAAAAGAAAGAAGACGAACGAACATGTAGAGCAGCTTTGACAGTCTGTCCTCCTCGCAGCTTTCTTTTCTTTTTTCCCAAAAAGCTTTGGCCGGCATCCCTAGAACACACAGCCAATTTCAAATGCTTGATTTAAGTGAAACTGTGCAAAAATATTCTAGAGGAAAAACTTGCACATAGATCATGGTGCATCTGGGACAATAAGAAAGTAATAAAGAATAGACCCTAAAGAATAGGATTAAACTGTTTTATGAATGAGGTGAAAAATGAGGCACATACCTTCATCTTTTCATCATCTGGGAAGGCCATTCCCTTTCTTTCAAGCCTGAGCACATGATTTAACAGAATTAAGTAGTGCTAACTATTCACCGTTATTGTTCTAAAAATATGACAGCTTCATGGCGAGCAATGGCATGAGAACAAAATTCTTCCTACAAAAATTCCACTACAATACAAAAAATCTTGAGCAAGCCTAGCATTTCCCATGCCACGGCGCCAACAAATGACCCAAAAATTGCAGCTTTTCATGCAAAAAATCTCCTTTGACAACTCAAACCCTTCTGAAAACCCAGAGGCCAGAGCCCAATCCATGCATCCATCATACAGTTTGCATCAGGAACAAAGAGAAACCCAGCACAAGAACAGCATGCGAAAAAATCACAGATTCCCAACGCCACACCAGCAACGCCATGAGTCAGGAACCCACCAGCACTCGACGACTCCGGCGGCGATTCCGGCCACCCCGAGAAACCCTCCGGCTCGATCTTCCACCTCCGAGAGCAAGGCAGACAGCCAGCCAGTCAGCCAGCCCGGGATCCTAAAACCCCAGCCACGAACCCAACGGCTCCCCAACCACTCCCCCAACCCGAGAAGGCCAGAGCCAGGAAGCGCGACCGCAGCGTGGAGGCCCCCCCTCAAAGCCTGGCCGCAGTCTGCGGTAGGAGCCAGAGGAGGAGGACCCGGCCATTAGCAGCACCCCCGCCTCCTCCTCCCCCTCCCCCTCCCCTCTCACCCTCTCGCGAAGGATTAAACAAATCCGCCGGGACAAGTGTGCGCGCCTCGGGCAGTTTTGTCCGGGAGCAGCGCCGGCAGCGCCCGCTTTGGTGGTTGACCGTGCCGCGCCGCCGCCGGCGGCGGCGGCAACGGAGGAGGTGGAGGCGCACGTGCAGTGAGCCGGAGGTTGGATTTTGGCGCGGGTGAAGCGAAGTGGAGACGGTTGGGTGGTTGGCGCCTTGGCGTTTGCTTCTCCGGTCAACTCAACTAATCCACGAGCTGAGCACCATCTTTCTCCTTGGTTTTCCTTAATGGCAAACAACCAAATCGAGATCGCGCTAAATTATTGTAATTTTTGAACTTCTCACTAATCGAGTTGTGTCAATTCGTCCAAAAGCTCGAGCCAGAGAAAAAGTGAACAATTGGTTTCCAGTTTGACACGATGTAATTTGAGTAGGAAATGGCGCGGAGTGGTCCCTGCGAGATGGTATGATTTGGTCATGAGGCCATAAGCTCGCGGGAGGAAGGAAGGCATCGTCGTCTCCATCATTAAGATTAGACCTCTCGACAATTAGTGGGGGACCTTCAAAAATGATCATGACAGCGATTTTCATCTCCGGTGAGAGATCTAGATGGCGATTTTCATCATGACAGCGAATTTAGGAGTAAGATCCAACTCTCCACATATACATTGATTTACTCTTACGTTACACTTAAGTGATTCTCATTCCGCGGGAGCTCTCTCTCTCCCTCTCTCTATATACTCCCTCCGGTGTACAAATATTAGTCATTTAGACAAAATCACACATACCAAGGTGATATTAATTAAAGTTACAAGAGTTGTCTCAATTGGTTATGGAGCCTAGATTTTAGTGGTGCTACTCAAGTTCAACTCCCGATAGTCACATCCCATTTGACAGCAATGCTTCGATTGACGGGATGACTAATATTTGTACACTTTTAATAAGAACCAAAATGACTATTATTTATACACCGGAGGGAGTATATATACACACACACATACAGGGGCTCTATTCTACGCCACGTGTGTAGAATAGTTATTCTACACCGACTATTTTCAGTATTAGATTTTCTTAGTAAAATAATAATTGAATACTAATTTTTTCTCAATAATAGATTTCTCGGTAGAATAAATATTCTACACCGGTGGTGTAAGATAGCATACATATATATATGTTGTATTTGAAAACGTGGTTTTAGATGTCCGCCTAGACAGCGAAAGACCAATGCCGCATGGAGGCCCTAGTCGATCGGTTGGACAGACGGGACACCTAGACGAGTCAACCGCGGCATGGGCGATAGACCGTGGTACCTAAGGGTATTGAGTGGTGGTGGCACCTAACCAGTAACTAGGATTCCCGATCCAACTGCTGCATGTCGTTCACCATCCGCCTCCCGTGCGCCGCCACTACAAGAAAACCAGAAGTTTTCGTCGGCCTTTTTAACTTCCGTCGGCTTCCCTGGGGGCCGACGGAAGTTAATTTAACTTCCGTCGGCTTCTGACAGTGGCCGACGGAAGTTAGCGGGGAATTTTCCGCGGCCGCTCGGATCCCCCTAACTTCCGTCGGCCAGCATTGAAGCCGACGGAAGTTAGCTAACTTCCGTCGGCTTCAATGCTGGCCGACGGAAGTTAGGGAATTTATCCCCAACCCCGCGCGCGTACAGGGAGCCCTAACTCCCTGTACGCGCGCACAGTAGCCCCGCCGCCGCTCCTCCCGCGCCCAGCCTGCGCCGCCGCCGCCCGCCCGCCGCCGCCGGCCGCCGCCGCCGCCGCCGCCGCCCGCCCGCCGCCCGCCGCCTCCTCCCGCGCCCGCCCGCCGCCGCCCGCCCGCCCGCACGCCGCACGCCCGCCGCCGCACGCCGCCCGCCGCACGCCGCACGCCGCCACCGCCCGCCCCCGCCGCCGTCGACCCCTGCCCACCGCAGCAGGCCGCCCTCGCCGGTCCGCCGCCGTGCTCCCGGCCGCCGGCAACCGCTCGCCTCCGACCGTCGACATCGCGTGCATCCTGCCGCCGCCACCCGCCGCCGCCCACGCCGTCCTCCGCCACCGGCCGACAGCCGCCACTGCACCCCCTCCGGCCGGCCCGTCGTCGTCGTCGCTGCCCGTCCATCATCGCCCGCCGATCGTCGCCGTCTGCCAAGTACTTTTCTATTCTGTCCATTCAACTGTTATGAATTCAGTACTTGGCTTCTGAATATATTATGTGCTGAATTGAGGCTGAATCACAGTATATTGTACACCGTCTTAAAAATACTATATTATGAATTTATTTAAGTATAGTTGTGATTTCTCTGAATCCACATTGATAATCATGTTCTGATTGAGTATTTGCTTACCTAAAGTGAAACTGAAGTCAAGTCTTGCATTATGAAATTAGAAGTGTCATTGAAACATTGCTGAAATCTGAAATCTGAAATTAGTTTACTATTCATGGTACGAAAAGCTGAAATCTGATTTTGATTGATTAAAATTGTGAAATCTCAGGATCTGAAATGTTTGACATATTCTGAATTGATTTCTGTTGTTCTGAAAATACATTGAAGTTGAAACTTGCAATCTAAATCAGTTTTAATCAAGTGCATGTTAGTGAAGTTACATTCACTATTCATTGTTTGCGATGTTCTATTATATACGCTATTAATTATATTCGTATGCAATTTTTTATTTGACAACAACGTAGATAGTGTAACGAAACCTATGCGTCACCCGTTTCGGACCAACATGTCTCACACGTGTCATGCGTGTGAGATGTGCAGGTCTGGAATTGTCTCTTTTTGGACAGCCTCAGAGTGGGCGACAGAGCGTGGTTTTATGATGAGTCATGAGTCCGAATGGGATTTCAGTAACATAACCTTGTTGTTCTCCATTGCACCACTATCAGGCGTGCAATTGGAGAACAGCGGGGTTATGCTGCTGAAATTTCGTTCGGACTCATGGCTCGTCATAAATACCACGTTTTGTCGGTCACTCTTGGGTGGGTTTAGGACCTATCTTTTCCTATAGACCATGGTTGCCATGGCGTCTCCTGCGCCGACTAGACGTCCAGGCGGTCACCGCCGGATGCCATGGTGAATCGCGATCGCCATCAGGCGTGTCTGGGCGGGCGCCTAGGGTCCATGGTAGTGTCTAAGGTGTGGCACAGGCCTTTCGGTTAACCATGTTCCCTTGCGCCGCGGGCTCTGCTTCCCCTTGCGTCGCCGGCCGCCCGGCCGCCTCTGCTTCCCCTCCGTTGTCCGGAGGCGGAGGCGGGGGGTGGCCAGGGTGTGTGTATGTTGCGAGCCCTTTTATAGCGGCCAGTGCGTGAATCTTCTTGATTGAATGAATGTTTTGCATATAGAATGGCTGAGGACGACCGACGGTGGATGTATAGTGGTTGGATGAAAAGTGGAGCTCACACGAGGGAGTGGGTAATCAACGCTGAGAAATTTGTTGATCGTGCATTCGCTTTGACAACAAACACTGGCGCGAGGTGCCCATGCATGAAGTGCAGAAATTCTCGTTGGCAAGACAAGAGGACGTTGTCATTGCATATTTGCAAATATGGTTTCGTGCCAGGTTATGAAGTTTGGTCTTTTCACGGCGAGACAGGCCTTGAAAAAACGGTATTAGTAGTGGAAGAAGAAGATGATAGCGTTGCTGACGATAGGATGGATGAGATGGTTGATGCTATACGACCGGAGTTTGAATCAAACCCCGAGGATCCTCCAACACCGGAGGTTCAAAAGTTTTTCGACATCCTTCGAGCTTCAGAAGAGCCATTGCATGAGCACACCACCGTAAGCGTTCTCGCTTTCGTGACTCCTATTATGGCTATTAAGTCAAAGTTTGCATTTTCAAACAATTGTTATAAGGAGCTCTTGAATCTGATCAGCGATATCCTTCCTGTAGGACCGGAAACGGCGACCAGAGGGGGGGTGAATGGGAGCTTTTAAAAATTCGGGCTAAAAACTTAGCCTTCGGTTCTGTTCTGTCTTCTGCGGAACAGGCTTCGAACACTACCTTCGAAGGTCTGGTTCGGAGGTACTTCGACACCTTCGAACACAGGCTTCGGAGGAGCAAAAGTTCGAAGTCAAGAAGACTTCGCTCCACGAACAACCCACAAAAATCTACTCTGCTAAGTCAGTGCAGGCTCCGCACACGAGGTGCTTCGAGCAGGCTTCGCACTTCACCCTTCGCAAGAGTGGACAGCCCTCTGAGGACTTCGACCAAGTACTTGGCGACAGCAACTGGTGCTGGGCTTCGTACGCGAAGGTCTACACGCACACAAAAGGACTATGCTAAAGGCTTCGACACAAGAAGCAAAACGGGAAAAGATCAGGGCTTCGCTAGTAAGCTGCGAGGTCTTGCCTCGTGTTACACAGAGCGACAGCACACTGAAAAGCACACTCCGCGATAAAAACACCCTTCGCCTCAACAGGCTTCGGTGCACTACAAACTAGCGAGGTATGCAACGCAAGCTCAAGCAAAAAGCACAAGAAGCAGGGCTTCGCCGCTTGAACAAGGAACACTGAAATAAATGAACTCAGGATGTATACAATCGAAGTGTGGCTACAGGAGCTCAACAGTAAATGCTCAAAGTGTTAAATGTTACCTACCGAGCCCCCATATTTATAGCCCACGGCTTCATCCTAAGGAAGTGACTACTTTACCCCTAGGGTTTACATCCATTTTGTCTCTACAGAACTAAGGGGTACAAAAGGTAGTCCACCTTTATTTTGGAGGCTTCTCTGTCAGCTGCAGAGGGGACAGTGTCAGCCTTTTTCAGAACAGACAGTGTCAGCCTTTACAGTGTTGACTTCTGGAACCTCCCTTCGCACGCGAGGGTGCGGAACCTTCGGTGAGAAGCCTGCAGCCTGTTGGCCTTCGCTCCGCCGAAGAAGTCCTTCGATACAGTGACGGTTTTGAGCCGAAGCCGTCAAAGCCCCTTGGGCCTTCGCACCACCACCTCCGGAGTGGATCACCATGGCTTCGCAGCTACTCCCAGCTCGAACACCGTCCGTCCGTGTACCGAAGCCATGCATGGCCGAAGCACCACAAGTCATCCTCACTCCGAAGCCCCACCTTCGGAGTACCACCCTCCGAAGTCCCTCCTTCGTCCAAGGCCTCCGCATGAAGCATTCCATGAGCACTCCGTCGCAGTGCCTCTTCCCGAGCACACTCCTCGACGAGCCTCACCCGGACCATGCCTTCGATGCGCCTCGACTTCTGAGACCTTCGTCGGGCCACCTTCGAGTGTCTCCCTCCGGAGCACACTTCGAACCCTTGCCTCCGCAGAGGACTTGGTCCACCAACTCCGAAGTCACTCCATTCGGAGTACCTTCGAAGTGCCTCACCTCCGAGGACTTTGTCTCGGAGTACCTTCAGCCGGAGCCACGCTCCGCACTCTCTGCCTTCACCTGGCACGCCTCGACCCGAGGACCGACCCGGACCACCTTCGCAGCCACCGTGACGGAGCTCCCCGCTCCCCTGGCATCAAGCCACCCGCTTGACCCAGGTTCACCCGGCTCGAACCCTGTCCGTCGCCTCCGAAGTCCCTGCGCACCACCGACAAGCAGACAAGTGTATCCAGTACTCCGGAGACCTCTCCGGGTTAGCAACCTCCGGTACACACTCCGGTGTACCGCCCAAAGTACCGAAGCCAACGGTACGAACCCAGTCATCGTGTACTGCCGGACCCCTCCGACGAGCACACTCCGCTGCACAGCTGCAGCAAGCAAACACCGAACACACTCCGGTGACACACCTCCGAACACCCTTCGGAGGTACCACCTCTGAAGCCCCTTCGGAGGTACCCTTCGAACAGAGGGTAAAATCCAGTCAATCACTCATCACAAACCACCGAAACTAACCTTGGTTTCTCACTTCCTAAGAACCATAAGGTGCCGAAAGACATGTATCAGTCAAAGAAAATGCTTTCTGCTCTCGGTATGGAGTATGAGAAGATTGATGTGTGCCGAGATAATTGTATGCTGTTCTGGAAAGAACATAGTAATGAGGTGAAATGCTTAAAATGTGGTAAACCGAGATTCGTAGAGGTCGTAAATGAAGACGGAGAGAAGGTGACGACAGAGGTTGCTCATAGGAGGAAGAACACTTGGAGAGTGCGGGTCATGAGGATGATCCGGTGGGTGGCGGGCAAGAGGGGGATGTCCCAGAGTGTGCGGCACAGAGGGATGACCCAGAGGGTGTGGGACAGGGGGATGACCCAGAGGGTGCGGGGCAGGGGGATCTCCCGGAGGGTGCGGGTCAGGAGGAAGGTGCTGAGGCTGCCGGCGGGTCCTCGGTATCTTTCAGGACGAGCCACTTGGTCGCTCCACCAGTAGTCTCTTCCGGTGGAGCCAAGATCGAGATTACGCCTGTTGGTGACGGGTAAGTGTAATACTCTTCTGTTGTTTTGCTTTTGTTTTCAAAAAATTTCTTTCACTAAACTAATTAACTTTATTTATTATGTATTTCTAGATCTTGGATTGACTCTCGGTTCGACGACACTTCGAGGGTCAGGCAGGTTAACCAGATATTGGGTAACCTGTGCCGTCTGCACTACCCAGGGGTGCTGACAATGCCGACCGGTGAGCGGGTTCTATGCCAGACATGGGACCAGTACCGGTTCGCTCCTGACGGGCGCCACGGAACTGCTCAGGGGGCGGTGTCTCATGACTTCTGGGTATGCAAGTGTTTTTTCAATCTACTTTTAGGCTTTTCGAGTTACAACACTGTACTAATCATTACTTTTGCAGTTACGCTTTTGCTTGCCAGAAGTCGGCAATCACCATAACCATGCGCTTCAAGTCTTCAACAACAATGCACATAAGGTGGTGAAGGACGCCATTTCGTATGCCCGCATTCAAGCGAACAATGCTTACTATAAGGAGAAGCTAGGGCAACGAATGAGCAAGGCGACGGGCTCATCGTCAATTTATTTGACTAAAGAAGAATACCGTTCGGTAAACAATTCTAACTTTTTACTCTTCGATTGTTGAGATTTGTTGTCATATAATACAAATAGCATCTCTGTTCAGGTGAGGATTCCGTGGTTTGCAAACCGCGAGGACGCCTATTTCGAATTCTGCAAGATTTGGTCTTCAGCCGCATTTAAGAAGACTTCCGAGCAGAAAAGACAATGCCGCGGGACGGATCCGAAGCACAGATATGGTGCCGACGGACATATTCGCCACGCTAAACGCTTGGTAAGACCGATCTGTCACTCTCTAGCTATAGATACATTGTAATGCGACTAACTCATTTCTAATGTACAGGAAGCTAAATCTGGCAACGTTCCAAGTGACATAGAGGTGTATACCTCTGGTCACAAAGGAAGCGATCCGACACAGCCAGATGTCTTGTGTAGCCAGACAGCCACGGACCATTTGGTGAGATGTTATTAAGAGTTGACGTAATTTCATTTTTCTGCGTCTAGCTAATCGGACATGTTTTTTGCAGGCGCAGTATGGTGAACACATGGTTCGACTCCATGGAGAGGACTATGATTGGCGGAGAGAACCTGTGGACCAAATGGCCGTGTACTCCAGCGGAGGTGGCAAAAGCCATGGACGGTGAGACAGTGTTTTTATTAATGTTTTGTGTATGGTATTGTGATGGTAACTAACCCCTGTTAATGTTGCAGGTACTCCATGTTCAATGGAGTTATTGACTCGAGAGCGGTGAGAGCTCAGAAGTCAGCTCAGTCGTCGCAGAGCTCCGTCGGAGTTGGCTCCAGCCGTCGTCGCTCAGAAGAAACCCCGGAGATGGTTCGGATGAGGGAGGAAATGAGGCGGCGCGACGAGCACTACAGCAAACAACAAGAGTACTATACCGCCTGCTTAGCACAACAGCAGGCGATGATCCAAGTAAGCTTACTTTAGAGTGTTGCAGTTCAAAAGTATTCAGAAATAGGTTTAGAACTAACTGATTACATTACAACATGTGTAGCAACTAGCCCAGCAAAACAGTGGATTTGACATGTCTATGTTCCAACCACTACCTCCCCCGCCACCACCACTATCTCCTACATCACCTGAGGTACCTCCTAAATACCTAAGTCAGCGTTTAGAAGGGTAGTTGAGTTCGTTTCTAATTTTGTCTATTTCTTCAGTGTTTCCGTACGCCTGGCCAGGATGGAGCCTCCGGGGCAAATGTGAACGAAGCGGGAGGCAGCGGCGGCGCCCACGACCCAAATGTGGGCGATCAGTGAGTATATGGACAAATATGACTTTGTATGTGGCTCTCGCTGTGTTTTGTGAATTTGTATGTGAGTTTGGATGTTATATGTGAATTCAGATGTGTACTGTGACTTTGGATGTGAATTCAGTTATATTATGTGATTTTGGATGTGATGTGTGAAGTGTGGATGTGAATTTGGATGTGAGATGTGATTTTGGATGTGAGATGTGATTTTGGATGTTATATGTGAAGTTTGAATGTGATTTTGGATGTGAAATGTGATTTTGGATGTGTATTGTGAATGTATGTGAAATTGTGGTTGGATGTGAGTGTGAGTAGGGGAACCAGGAAAAAATAAAAAAAAATACCAGGTAACTTCCGTCGGCTTTGACCATAGCCGACGGAAGTTAGCTGGTTTCGGCCACGTGGACAGAAAGGCTAACTTCCGTCGGCTTCGGCCCTAGCCGACGGAAGTTAGCTGACCCTAACTTCCGTTGGCCAGGGTGGCCGACGGAAGTTAGTGCCCCTCTGGTGACGTGGCAGTGTTCGGCGCTAACTTCCGTCGGCCACGTCAAGCCGACGGAAGTTAGCTAACTTCCGTCGGTGGCCGACGGAAGTTAGCTAACTTCCGTCGCCGCGCTTCCGTCGGCCAAAGTTTTGCCGACGGAAGTTGGCTTCTTCCGTCGGGAAAGGGCTAACTTCCGTCGGCTTTGGCCGACGGAAGTTGCCTGTTTTGTTGTAGTGCGCTGACCGGTTTGCTCTGCTTCGGTGTTGTGCGTCACGCTCCGGAGAGGAGAAGAGCGAGCGGATGATGCCTATCATAGGATTGTGCGAGAGGAGAAGAAAAAAACACTTTGAGGGATACTTAGAACAATTGAAATAAATGTCCCTGAACTAGAAAGGATGCTTCGGAAGTAGGAACACATTTAGGAACCTAGAAAATACACCTAGGAACCTAAAAAAAAAGAGAAATTGGCATAGACCTACGTGCCACCTAGGCGTTAGGTGCCAGGTCGCCGCCCGATTAGCACCTAACACCTACTGGAACACTATATGTGTGTGTGTGATGTAGAGTTGTCGAGACTGTCAAAATAGCAAACACGGTTTAACTACGAGTCATAAGAGCAAAACTTCCAACATTTCAAGATGCACCACAGGCTTGATCTTGTCTGAAAAAGAAAAGAATATCTCTTCTACTTTTAACTGCATTTATAGTTGGAGATAACTCAACCTCAGAGCCTCTAATGGCACTAGCTCAGCAGTGCTCCTCCCAAATGGCTCACAACCTATGCTAACTATCCGTCCACACAAATACACTCCCTCTCGTCATGGATGAATACATTAGCTGCAATGTTTTTCCTTTTCCCTGAACCTGATTGCTTGTGCCATGCGGTGGCAGACAGGTGACGTCAGCGCGCCCACCATTGATGTTGACATAACGGTGACGGACACTCTGCCCACCACTGCTAACCAGAGTTAGCAGTGGCGTTAGAGCAGTGACGGACTGGTTGCCCGCCACTACAGTATGTTTTTTCCCGCCGCTATAGTATCGCTTTGTAGTAGTGAGTAAATGGAAAGAACACACAACAACTTTGCATCTATGGGCAGATAGAAATGGCAACTGAGCTGGACCTAATGAAACATTGGACCTAATAAAATTTTATAACCATTAACACATCACAAGAATAAAATTTTCTTCAAAACGAGAAAGAAAACTGGGGAAAGAGAGATGACTTGAGAAAGTTGCACTGGCAGTTTATATATAGCTTTGCATGGCACAAAATTAGCGAGGCAAGATTAACAGATTGACAAGTGAACATATCTACGAAACCTTGGCTTTATAACAAGCTCAAAGTACCCAAGATCATGATCCAGTGTAGTTGGAGTATAAGGCTTGATTACTTCCTCGCCACCAACATCCTGCCCTCACCTAAGAATAGGTGATAACATTGAACAAGATTATTAGTAGACCAAGAAAAACAAGACTCGAGAAGCAGCAAGGCATGGCCCAAACCTGCAGCTGATATGTTGGCCAATTGGAAGGCCCAGTACAGTACACAAGTAGGGGTCCGGAGAGCAAATCTGAACTTGGCCAAGTTATGACTGATCTGTCTGTCTCTTCTCCACAAGCTTAAACTCCTTAAGTTGTCAGGATCCAAGCAGCCTAGTGGAACAAAGAACAGCACTCCCATTTAGGATGAGCTACATATATATATTATTTATATATATATATATATTATTTTAGGAAGGTGCTAAGTTTCTCACATCTTTTCACAATGAGCTACATATTTGATAATTTATCACTATTGGAAAATAAGAACTAGCTTCACTATTTGTCATCCTGAAACACGAATCATTGGTTTAGATGGAGAATAGGTCATTGTCACGGGGCAACAACATAATCAGGATGATCATCTTGAGGGTGAAAAATCAAAAAAAAATTCGAGCTATCGACACTAGGAAATAAATACCAATCGCAAATCAGTCTCTAGATGCTGCAAAAGGAAGCAGCCAATGACTCTGATGAAACTAACAAGATATCACTAGTTATAACTTATAATGCCCACTATTTTTTTCGAGCTTCAAATGTAATCACTCATCAGTGCCTCAGTGGCAGCAGCGGCAGTGTCGTCAAGGGACCTTCCGGAGACGCGACCCAGCCGATAGAGAGATCTCGCGCACGAGGCGCAGGCGCGTACCCCTGCGCACATCTCGCCGCGGAGGAGGAGCACGAATGCGGCGACGACAGCCACGGCCACGGCAACCGCCACCGCCACCGCCATGGTGGTGTCCCCTCCCCTCCCGCCTGCGCCTCTGAATCCCCTCGCCGGCCGGTGGGCTTTGGCAATGGCTGACCGGAAATTTAACTATTTGTCATTTTTATTGTTGTCACCTATTCAAATATCATTTTTATCGTTGCAATTAATTTTTTGTCATTCTCTATGTGAGCCAATTATTTTTTTCCACTTTGTGTTTGATCACTTCCAACGTCATCTGCGCGGAGGCTGTGGGGCGCGGCCGGCGGTGGCGGCTGGCGGCAGTGGCCGGCGGGAGCCGCGCGAGCAACACGTCGAAGGCGGCGGGCGGCGGGCACGAAAGCAGGGCGTGGAGGCCGCTGAGCGGCGACCGGCGGGCGCGGAGGCTGCAGGGCGCAGCCGACAGTGGCGGATGGCGGCAGTGGCCGGCCTCCAAGAGGACTTGGGAGAGAGAAGAAGAGAGGAGGAGGAAGAATGTGGCGTGTCACGTGATGTGGCAAAAAATTGACGTGACAGATGACGTGGCAAGTGATCGGACACAAAGTGGCCAAAAAATAATCGGCTCACATAGAGAGTGACAAAAAATTAATTGCAACGTAAGGGTGGCGGTTTGGCTTGGCTCGTTGTGCCACCAAGCCAAACTCGAGCCGAGCCTCTTAGCTCGGTCACCTACACATGAAGTGAATTCGTTCCTTTATCTAGCACATAAAATTATAGATTCGTGGGCAGTGAATAACATCAAAATCGCGTATTTGCGTCATTGTGTGAGCACTAAGTTATGAACACCGGGCACATCTCTTCTTTCCTTGTAACGGTTAGTGCCATTGATGCTCTCGATGGTCAGCAGTCCCTAGTCCACTACCCTCACCGACCACTGTCACCTACCCTCGGTGTTGTCGCTTGATTTTCTAAGAGAAATGAGTACCTCACGATATCACTTTGTAAGTTACGGAAGCATAATAAATTAAAAGAGATTGAAAAAAACAAGTAGACAATGATACTACCTAGACAAGCCAAACCATAATCTTAATTCGCTAAGTCATCCGAATCGATCCCGACTCATGCTCTCCTCGCCGCCGTCCGATCCTCGAGGAGGCCGTGTTGCCTGGGCCTCGGGCAATCGCTCTGTGTCGGACGCCATCGTCGAGGTGGGCTGGGCTGGGTTGAGCTGGGCTTGGACTGAGCTGGGCTGGTGTAGGGCGTATTCCGATCCATATACGGCCCGTATTTAGCCCAAAATGCTGCCGTTGGCACGTTGACATCGTCGACGACGTTCGTCGGCCGTCGGTCATGTTTGACCATTTCTTTATCTTCTGGAAGTACCAGCTTGTGAATATTCAATGGCGAAAATATTGGATCTTTCTGAGGAAGAAATATTGGATCTTATCTTGGAATCAGCTGGGTCCAGTTCCAATTTCCAAAATAACCAGCTGTCAAACCAGTGTATTCAGGGGCGAACCCTGGCATCGGCGTCAGCCGACCCCGATGACTTCGTCGTAGCGCATTTTATCTATAATTTTTTACCAGCCAAGACCCCAGCAAAAATGTATGATATTATATTTCTTCAACCTAAGTTAGTACCATGAATTTTAGCCGACTCCAGTGACAAATTATCCTGGCTTCGCCCCTGAGTGTATTAGGGCTAAAGTCAAATCTACGAAATGCTACAGGTTTATGTTTTGCCACAGAAATTCGGATGAGGCTAGCATTAGCACCGGACATTATATTATACTGGATAAAAAATGGTACATTATTTTAGCATTCAGCGGAAAAATATTTTATCATTTGATCGAAAATATTTTGATAAAAATAAAGTAAAATATAGTTAAATCTAAATTAAAACATGTTACCGGCACGTGTAGAACGTTGGGTTTTAACTAGTAAAACATAAAATCAAGTGTGTTGTATATAATGATCTCTTGCATCGCAAATAATATCATCGAATGTTGCATCTGTTTTTAAAAAATTTTATCAAATGATGAAATATTTTTCTATTGCGATATGATCTTGGGATACTATTCAAGTGCTTTTATGACAGCCGAATGGCCAATAGAGGCGACGAATAGCATTAAATATGATCAACTAACAATCGGATTCTCCAACAACCACGAGCAGTTGAAGCACTAAAGACTCCCCGAGTCTAACACTTGGGAGGTTTCCCGACTGCCAGGCACTCGGACAGTTGTCAAGACGCCCTATTAAAGATACGCTCCATCGTGATGATTAAGACCCTGTTTGGAACCTCTAGAGCTAATTGTTAGCTGCTAAAATTAGCTATAGAGATTCTAAACAGGGCAGCTAATACCTCAGCTAATTATTAGTCAACCCCACAGATAACAATAATCACATTAGCTGGTCCAACCCAGCTAATCCCAACTAATTATTGGCTATTGTCCATTCTACCCCTGCCCTCTCTCGTCTCTCCCTCTCCTCCACGATACAGAAAGCACTTCTCGCATTCGATCCCATCGCACGCCGCCCTCCCGTCTATCCCAGTCGCACCGCCGCCGTCCACAACCGGCCAGCGCACGGCCGTCCACCACCGAATCGCGCCGCCACCCTGCTTCTAATCGCGTCGCCCTGCTTCAAACCACGCCGCCGCCCTCTATCAAATCGCGTCGCCGACGCATGCTTCAAATCACGTCGCCGACCTGCTTCAAATCGCGCCGCCACCTAGCTTCAACTCGTAGCACCTGGCAATGGATTCCATCAGTCTATTCGTCTCAAGAAAATGGTGATGAAGAACAAGACATGAATGAGTTTCGTGATACCCTTGCAACTGCTTTGTTCAATATGAGAGGATGACCATTTGGGCCAATCTAGCTTACACAATTTGAGTGTTTTTTTGTTTCATATTGTATACTATGTGTTTTCATGACTGATGTTGCCCGTTACAACTAAGAAGTCTTGTTTATATACTATCATTCAAAGAAATCATGAACTTGTTCCAGGGGCACTATGGTCAATTAGCTCTAGCAACCAAAGAATTAGCTAGGGGTTCCAAACAACCTCCAGCTAAAATTAGCTAGCTAATAATTAGCTGGCCCAATCCAGCTAATAGATTATTAGCTAGCTAACAATTAGTTCTAGGGGTTCCAAACAGGGCCTAATTATCCGATCAATACAACTAATAATACATGAAATTATTATCCATGATATAACTGTTTTCATTATAATTTGTCAGGTCGTGGGTACATTAATGATAAATTGTAACCCCTGATCTCTTAAAGAGATCACGGAGAACCTATAAAAACTCCCTCTGTCTCATTGTTCTGAGATAATCATCGAGATTCATCAAAAAAAATTCCCAAAGTCTAACCAAAACCTCAATGCGTGTACCCCGCCCTGTAGTACACTATTACTTCGTACGCAGCAATATTTTCACTAAGTATTGAAATACTATATCAAATATACATTGTGAATCATGCCTAAACAATATTAATAGCCTGGTTTAGCGCGTGAATTTTATTTACTGGTATTTTTCATATTTCAACTTACAAGCACTAGTTGTGCTTATTAGTTACGGTTATTGTCACCGAGGAGGGCTTATTTGAAACAAAGTAATTTTTTTAAAAAAACTAAAGAATTTAAACTAAATTCTATAAAATTCTTATATTCCAAAACACCTCTAAAAATGTATTAGATCTATGTCAGTTTTCTATTATCATGGCACGCTTCCATATGTTTGGAGTGTTGACGATAATATTTCATGTCAAACAGCACAGATAAGATATTTGGACCCAAATCATTTGCACTGTTTCATATTTATTTGTTTCTTAAGAGAAAAAACTAAGTTTTCAAACGATAAAGTTAGGGTGTGTTTGGTTACATAAACTAAAATTTAGCCTGCGTCACATCAGATGTTTGGACATTAATTTAAAAGATTAAACGTGAACTAATTATAAGAATAATTACAGAATCGGAGGATTATTCACGGGACAATATATTAAGTCTAATTAATCCATGATTAGCAAATGTTTAATGTAGCATCATATTATCAAATCACGGTGTAATCAGGTTTATTATATTTGTCTCGTGAATAATCTATCGATTATGAATGTGTTTTGTAAATAGTGTACATTTAATACTATAAAATAATATAAAAAATTCGATGTGCCAAGGACTAAAGTTTACTCCATATAACCAAGCGAGGTCTTAGGTGATGTTTGGTTTGAGGGGCTAAATTTTAGCCCCATCACATCAAATATTTATATACTATTTTGGAGTGCTAAATATATATTGTTTACAAAATCCATTTATAATCGGTGGCTTATTGGCGAGATGAATCTAATAAACCTAATTACATCATAATTTAACAATGTGATGCTATAATAAATATTTGCTAATCATGAATTAATTAGGCTTGTTAGATTCGTCTTGCCAATAATCCTCCAATTTTGCAATTATTTTTATAATTAGTTCACATTTAATTCTTTAAATTAATATCCAAACATCTAATGCGGTACGAACTAAATTTTTTATGCCATTATAATTTTTATAGTTTGGAAATATATAATTGGTGTGTCACTGACAAATGAAACTTACTATAGCCAATTTTCAAATTACAGAAAATTGTAACGGTATTTTTACAAATTTTCCAAATTTTGATTCGTGAAACCAAACCCTCTCACTTAATTTATGCGAAGTTAACACGGCAATAATAATACAAAGGGCGGAAGCCAACAGCAGCACATGAACCGGTAGTCTTCTTCTGGTAGGTAGTTTTGCTTTGGACGAAAAGGAGGTCTTATCAGACAAGAACTCGGATTTATACATATATTTTAGAATCTGCAAGATGATCATCGGACTTGCGTGATTTGTATGCTGCTTTATTGGTTGGAGATTTGCGCCGGGATCATTAAAAAAATCTTTATCTTATTTAAGAGCGAGAGGAAAAAAGAGGAGGGAAGTATCTATCCAGCGTTGCAGCAGCCGGCGCTGTGAACTTCTGTTCTTCGTCTCACTTCGACCGAAGCAACCAAGAACAAGAGGGCAGCCTCTAGGCTCTATCCAATCCAATTCAATCGAAAGGTTGGCCACTTCTTGGTACGAAATTTCCGCCTTTCTCCCCTTCCGCTTTGTTTCACAAAAAAAAAGATGGTTTTTTTGGGGGAGCAATTCGTTCCCGTGTTCCAAATCAAGGGGAGAGGGGAGTCGATTTCTATCTATCCCCTTTGGTCGCTTGCCTGTTAATCTAGAGTTATTTTTTATGAAAAGAGGAATTTTTTGTGTGGGTGAGATGAGTTCCGAGACTAAATCGTAGGGAGTGCAGTGTTGTGAATCTTGAGCAGTGGCGGAATCGGTTTCTTGTTCGTCTAACCCAAAGACTCCTGCTGCGTTTTTATTCCTCTTTTTGGGGATAGCATCTTGTTCTCTGAAGAATGTAATGGGCACCTGATTCTTGAAGCAAGGATCTTGGCTCTTGATCTATGCCTCCCCCCTTCTCAAAGATCTGTCAGTGCTGCCTCATCTCCAAGTGGGTCTTTTCTTTGGGACAGCTTGCCACCCTCTTGTTAATGAAGAACCAAATAAGGCTTTTTTTTGTGTGTGTGTTAGATGCAAAGCTGCCCTTGTTCTTTGTTCTTGATGCTGATTTATTGTAAGATCTTTATGCGATTTGCGAGCAATTCCTTTGTGAAATCCCATCACAGATGGGCACCGTAGTGTTCATCTTGTTCGAGTTCTTCTTGATAAAACTGTTCGCAAGATGCTGGACTTTCTCATAGATGATAAAATGTATATCGTGGTTGTCTGCTTGGGAATCTTACAGCTTATTATTAACTCATATGCCCGGTTCACAGATTTGCATTTTCGATCGGGGTGCCATCAACAGAAGGATTTGCAAGATGGCAGAGGCTGCAATCACAAGGTACTGGTGCCATGAATGCCAGCAGTCCATTGAGGAGGCCATGGTGGAGGAGATCAAGTGCCCTTTCTGTGATAGTGGATTTGTTGAAGAGATGACTGGTGAGGAGATTGAGAGACTGAGCAACAGGCAGTCGCAGCTGAGTTTCTCGCAATGGGGAGTGCCGGAAAACCCTTTTGAGCATCCAGGAGCAGAGAGGGACAGTGATGATGACGATGATAATGATATAGGTCGCGAGTTTGAGGGTTTTATCAGGAGGCATCGACAGGCATCAGCGCTACGCCGAATGCTTGACAGCATCCATGATGACCTTAGAGATGACCAAGAGAGGGACAGTTCAATTCTGATCAACGCCTTCAACCAAGCCCTCGCGCTGCAAGGCTCAGTCCTTGACCCTGACGAGGGCCAGGGTGAACAAGGTGGTTCGACAAATGATGATGGCTTACTGGAGGAGTATGTCCTCGGGGCAGGTCTGAGCCTGCTGCTTCAACATTTGGCTGAGAGCGATCCAGGCCGGTATGGTTCCCCTCCTGCGAAGAAAGAGGCAGTCGAAGCGCTGCCCACTGTTAAATTGAAGAGGTTGTCAGCTGTTCAGTCTGCCTTGATGATCTTGAGCTGGGGTCCCAGGCTAAGCAGATGCCTTGTGTACATAAATTTCATTCTTCTTGTATCCTGCCATGGCTTGAACTACACAGTTCCTGCCCAGTTTGCCGATTTGAGCTGCCGTCCGATGAGACAAAAGACCTGAACGAGCCTAGCAATATTGATAGAATGGAGGACAGCCATGAGGAAGTCACTCAAGTCAGAGCTGATGGACCTGGGCATGTGAGTGAGAGCAGTAATAGACCCTGGGATATTGTTCCTTGGTTAAATGGACTGTTCTCAACTCCTGAACCACAAAATGTTGGAGGTGTTTTTCCTGATCAACAACCACCACATGCTTCTGGAACCAACCCAAATGCAGGGCAGAGCTGATTTCTGCTACTTTTGTGAATAATGATATTACATCTGAGAATAGCGGAGTAACACATGGATAGAACTGTTGTTTTCCCTACTGATCATCTCTCTCGGATGGATGATGGATCAGAACATACAAAGTTTGTCACTGCATTGCCATATGATTTCTGCTCATTTGCTTTGCTTCGGATTATTGCAGCTCAATTGATCATTCGATCCCACATATTGTTATATCGATTTCTTCTTGGTGCCGAGAATGGAACACCACTCATTATTGGGCATATTGAAGAAGTGCTGGTCTTAACTTATCGGCAAACATCAGCCATAAATCAACCCCAGTGTTCACAAAGGCGGTGCACATTCTTGTAAGAAATCATGGGTTGGTAAGTGAAGCTAACACTGTTTTGGAAGCAGTTGAAGTGCTGACTAGTTTTAAACATCTGGGGTAAAATCTATGACTGGTGGTTTTACAATGCTGTTTTGATGGAATTACTTTTATATGGAGCTACTTCATGTGAAGTTATGCATAAAATTTAAAGGAATATTAGGGGAATTGAACTAGTTCATATAAAATTATTGCTTTCTAAAATACTTTTAGGTCATGTTTGGATTCCAGATATTGAAAGAATTGGAATTCATTTCAAATTCTATATAATATTGAATTGTGTGGAATTTAATTAAAATCCAATATTTATGTTTGGGCATTCTATAGAATTATTGAAATACGAGAACTAATCTCCAAACCTGTTTGGTTGATCAAATCATGGAATCAATTCCATTAATACAAGAAATATTAGCTATAAAAACAAGCTTGATGAAGGAATACATAGTACAATGATCAATTTTGATAAATATAGAAATTCCAGTCAATTCTTTTTCTTGAACAGGAATTGGACAGAACTGTGAATTCCTGGTTGAATTCTAGCTCGGATTTGATAATTTCAATTCCATGGTAGCTCAAACAACCCACCTCATAGAATTGAATTCCAAATCTTTAATTTTAAACCCAATACCTAAGATCCAAACATACATTTACAGTATTTTCACAGGAATGAGTTCCCTTTAAAACCATCTAAAAACTCTCTGTTCCGAAAGAATTACAATTCCATCTAAAACTTCACCTTTCCAAAAAAAAAGTCCTAATTGTTTTCTGTTTCATGAGATATGAGATGTTATATTGTTCTGTCTGTCTGCTTACTTGTAACAACGGCCGCAAGTTTATTACTAATCTATCATCTAGCCCCTGTTTTTTTATTAGCACTTAGGTGGTGTATATAAATGATACGACATCTTAGGAGATCGCATCTAAATCGGTTCAGCTTTTGCCATGCAACAATCCTGAGCTGAGTTGAACTCAAGACCAGTAACGATGTATGTCCCGTGGCTGTGATCAAAAGGAGTTTAGTGGCTCCAGGATCTATACCACCTTTGCATTATGCATCCTGTCATTATTCATTACGAATGTACGAGGTGCTCAGGCGTTTGATTGATATGGGTATTAATTCATGGTAATCTAGATTATTTTTGATTCTTGACTGATTGGCTGAGCTCTTCCCTTTCTTAAGCTAGTGAGTATGTATGTGTGTGTGTGTATATATATACACACACACGAGAGCGTTATTCTACACCACGTGTGTAGAATAGCTATTCTACACCGACTACTTTCAATAGTAGATTTTCTCAATAGAATAGCAATTGAGTTTTTTTCTCAGTAGTAGATTTCTCGGTAGAATAGCTATTCTACACCCGTGGTGGAGGATAGCATTTGTATATATATATATAACTTTTACTTTATTTTCACAATTTAAAACGAGAATTTGAGCCGTTTAGAGATATACAGTTTCTTGGAGTAGTTGTAGCTGCCAGAATTTCTATCAAACATGGTGTTAAGCTTGTTTGATAGGAGGAGGTCAGCCTCCTTGTGGCAAGTGAAAGTTCCTGGGTTTTCATGCCAGAATTGTATTGTCTTGATTTGACTATATGCATCCTGAATACATGATCCAAGAGTGCATTCAATACAGTTGTATTATGTTGATGTAGCTGGCTGAGTTCACTAAATCTTCCATTGTAAAAAAGAACACATGTATGCATTTTTCTTCCAAGGAAAGCTAAAACGAAAACAAGGGAAAATGCATTACTGTGAGCTGCGTAGCTCAGTCGGATTACAACTTACGTATTGGAAAACAGTCACCATATATACCTGGGATTAAAAAGAAAGAGAGAAATAATGTAATTGTAATGGTGGAGCTGACAGAGGCTATGATTATGGTAATGCCTAATGTGTATTAACCATTTTCTGGAAAAGTCATCGCTGAGGAGCGAATTAGAAGCATTTCCAAAGAGCCGCAATCCTACTACTTCTGAGTTCTGATAGCTGAGGCCTGTGTTTGGTTCAAAGATGGTTTTGTCTTAATTTTTTAGGATGAGATTGTCCCATCTTATGTTTGGTGATATTTTAGTTTTATGTTTGATTGGTAGGTTGAAAAAAAATAGAATACCAACCCAAAACCTCTCTACCTCGTCTACATTCGGCCCTTCCCTGGAGTCTCCGTCTTGAAATCTTTGGCTCGCCCTAAAACCTCCGACCTTTACATGCAAGGTGAGATGAGTTTGTTCGTCTTTTTTTGAATGAGGTTGTTCCAAATATTGAAGGAATATTTCCTGGTGAGACGATTTTGTCCTACTTAGTGAGACGATTTCATCCTATCTGGCTTCAAACACTATAAAAAACAAAGACCGTCTCATCCCACCTCATCATTGTAACCAAACATCACCTAAATATAAAAAAACACTCTTGAGAGTACTTATCCCATCTCAAAAAATAAACCATAAAATGAGCTTCCTTCTTAGCCAATTATAAAGAACTCAAAACAAGCTCCAATTTCATTTACTTAGGTCCTACCGCCTAGGATCCACCCATCTAAATGTCTCAATGTTTCAATATAAGAAAAAGATACAAAGAATCTATTGAAATATGATAAAAATATAGAGAATTTTATTGAAATAGTCCCTAATATGAAAGTATATGTAGTTTCTAGGGAACTCTTGGAGTTTACCAGTTGCCATCAACTAGAAAAACAGAGAAGGCAAACATTTGTAATAATGAAGTCCCACTAGAATTTCACGAGATAAGGGGACTGAGACTGACCTCCTTGAAGCTATGGGATTGCTTGAGAGTATATAAATTTATAGCTTCTTAAATATACTAATTTTTTTAAAAAAATGATAAACAACTTCCCTATATAATATATATATTCTTACCCATTGCTTCTCATAATTCTAACCTCCCCAAACAAGCCCTATGTTAGTATAGTTATAAAAGACAGAACACACTTTAACAATAGGATTTAGGGCATGTTTAGAGAAGCTCATGATAACTATAGCTCCCAGAATCTAAAACTCCGCTTTAGCGATCCGATTTTAGACCTAGATTGTGAAACTCAATAGTTGTAGAATCTAACGACAAACTAGAATTCAGAAATCAAGCCAAAAAAAAACAAACACGTGTCTCTTGGGTTCACAATGTCGGTAAACACATGGAGAGGAAAACCGTGGAGGGTTGGGAGGTCCGGGCCGATCGAGCTGGTGGCTGGAAACAGACGCCGGAACATCCAGTCCAACGAAGGCAACTGCAACCGATGGTGTGAAGAGAGAGAGAGACGCAAGCACGCCCACCCACCGCATCCATCGCCATCGTAATCTCCAGCTTGCAAGCGCGCTGCGACGAGCTTACGATGCCATTGCACCCGACTTTCGGTAGGCAGCTTATCGGCTTCAGATGCGCGCGTGAGCCTGTGGAGCAGGAAGCTCGATTCGCCTCGCCACCACCGCCGCCCCAGCCAGGACGTCCGATCGCTTTGCTTGCCCCTCGCGCACCGTCGCTTTCCAGATAGGCCGGGGATTGCACCGTCCGTCGCCGAGATAGGCCGGCGGCGAAGATTCGTCTGCCTCGCCGGCCGCTGGCTTGTGCTGACCACTGACTCCTCCGCCCGACTCGCAGAAGCCGCGACCAAAATGAGCACAAATTGCCACCACCTCGCCCTTGCGGTGGAATGGGAAGACCTTACTAAGACATCTTGCCATTGCTCCTCTAGCATCCATAGGCTAGCTGGAACTGGAATCCTGGATGGCTGGAGTGCATTTTCGGAACTGATGAAAAAGGCTGCAAAAGTTGTCCATAAACCACAAGCTATGTCAGTACTACAAGTACAGTGGAACAAATGAGGCAGAATGACCAGCATGTGACAGAAATACAGAAAACAAAAACCATTACCACTGTCACTGTGACTGATGAAATTTATGCAATGATCCGTATTCCTTACAGAATACAGAGCGATTCTACATGTAGAATTTGGCATACTAGCATAAAAAAGAAGTTTTCAGCAGGTGGTAACATGGAGAATGCTCCTCCAATTCTGCAATAAACCAGGAAGCGAAATGTGGCAGGACTGTGCACATTCTAAGAGGAATATTGCTCATGACAATGACTAGTGCTAATCTGATCATTGGAATATGAAAAAGAGAGCAAACCTGAAAGCACTGACCAGGAGTAGAAATGCCATATGCTCCAACGATGCTCCCAAGGAAGGAATATCAAAGATGTCCCTCTCATTGCCTCAGTATAATCTTATATAACCTCAGATTTCGTTGAAACAAATCTAGCCATTACTACATGGCATCAAATAACATTACTACATACGCAGTTATAAACAAGGTAAAACATCTAGAGTGCAAATTTGGCATTAGATGCCATATCAGGAATGCATCCTTCAGGTGCTTCCCCGGTGCCCGTGAACTAAGAGAGCATCACATAACAACTAGACCAGACTAGTTGCTCAAAAGAGCATCCCTGAACAGTAACTGTCACTAAGCGCAAGATAGTCGCCGCCACGATAGTTTATTTGCACGCTCAGGCAGCATATATTATGTGAAAGCTACTGAAAAAGCTTCTGTGCTGCGCGAGGAATATCGAGATTAAGATGCCAGCAAGGCGCATCTGAAAAAAGATGAGAACTGCGCATCTAGGAGCATTGATGAAAAAGAAAATGAATATGGAGAAAAGCATAGCTCATCGAAATTATGCAGGGCTGTAGGCAACTTGAGGATGAAAACAGATGCCAAGGACATCAAGAAAAGAATTGATGCCGAGGAGATTGCTTGAGCTCAAGAATCTATTCATTCACCGAGCTCATGGTGCCTGGACAAAAAACCCACATTCATGAGATAATTAACTCGTGCAACTGGGATGTGCTCTTCATGATTGATTCCAATTGGATTTGTACTTTGCTCTGTATGACACCAATGACCAATTTACAAAGGATGATCAAGAAGATTGGAAAAGGGACTCTTCTGAGAAAAAAATGGCCAGAAACTTGAAAAGGGTTCAATTTAATTGACATTGAAAATATTCTAAGACAAAACAGTTTTCTTTTACAAAAAAGTAAGGCAAAGTACTTATCTTCTAGAAAATTAAGCAATTTCACTAATGACTTGATCATAGCAAAGCAATTAAGAAATAGCAATATCCTGGTATATTGACTCTGCCTCATTAGCTCAGGCAAGGAACTCACTGAAATAGGTTACTATTGAACAGACAAGGCGTGCTTGCAGATGCAGAGGCAACTGAATAAAAGAAGTTGAAAGAGGCCAGATCAAAAAGGTTCAGGTCATCTGTAACTTACAATTCTAGAACTGCTACAAGGACCAATCTTTACAACTGCCCGCCCTCCCACAAGTGGTGCCACTTTGCAAAAGATGAAGAGCATGGGATGATGCTTTGGATTCTCTATTGATAACTTCTTTATATGTTGAAAGCAAGACAGCCTACCCTCCAATACATACAGCAACACCATGCAATATATGTTTGGTAGATATGCTAAGAAAAAAAACTGCAGTAAGAACAGAGATATAATATGCTGCATCATGCTCCATAGTCGCCGGCACTAACGTAGTAATAGATACAGCAATTTTATGAATGGTAAAATGAGTGTCATAAACATCATCAAAATAAACAGAAAATATTCTCAAATGACCTTCTTACTTCTGGATAAAGAAATATAGCATAATAGCAAGTAATGGTTACCAATACCAGTGGTCATCAAAGAGAACTCTTAATAGGAGCCAAGTGCAACAGCATCAGTGATAGTGAAACAAAAGAGATATATATTCCCGATAGTTCATTTCATTGATTAAAGACCACCATTAAATTGTGACAGGTGAAAGTTCTTACGAGTGGTCCCAGTTGTTGACATATGCCATTGGCACACTTCTAATTAGGTACTGCTTCAATCAACAGAACTACAGAAAGAGAAATGGCTCAAAAGTACAGTAGGAGCAAACACCATAGATAAATTGCATACAGAAAAAAATATGCTTGTTCCACCAAAGTCTCAGACAATAAATTAATAAGATGATAACAGGTAAAGAACTCCAACAAACTTGGTTACAGGAACAGGACGAAACTAAGATCAAAGTAGCTACAGTACAGGTCTCCTTAAGAGGCATACAAGAATTGATATAATTAGTATCGATGTTACTGTTTAGAAACAAAAGGTGGTGGGAAGGGAGGGGCTAGACCTTCATACATTTCCATATGACTCACATATAGCTTTTCATGCCTTACTTAGATAGGAAGCATGAGTGCACAAACCATCTGCCTCTACTAGCAAAAGTACTGACATGATGATAGTTTTGTAACATATACAGAAACATAGTACCTAAGTACTGTTTCTTTGACTGGTGATGATTACAATCAACGAGATCTGGTTCAAAAGGAGCTTATCTCGCATAAAAAGCATAAGCCTCTTGGTCCACAGTTTTCTGGACTAATGTGAATATGTACCAATCTTAGGAAAGGACACTGATGGAACTTATGCTTGTTCATATTCCATGTGCTTTAAAGTAGTATAAAGGACAGAATAAAACTGACAGAAATTTTATGTTTCTGTATGTAGGACGTCCTTACCCAAAAAGAATCTACTACTATAACAATAAGTTCCTGTTGTCATTTAAATTTTTTTACAAATATTGTGTACCACCCAACTATAAACAATTATAAACATAAATGGGTAAAATAAAATAAAATACAACTATATTCCCAAATTCTAACCAAATTATCTCCAATAGCCATGATCATAGAGAAGTACTCAAACAATTCCATCTGATGATTTATGATGCATGATTCAAAAGAATGGTATGCATGAAAGCAACATTCAAAACAATAATTTGCTCCAATTGTGACTGCTTATCAATATATGTACTTTCAGTGATTTATAATACGTGAAGAGAAAGAAAAAAAGGTTACTTCATTTTTTAGTTAGAAGACTGATGTTATCAAAGTAGTCATAGACAATATAATGATGCATAGCTCTCCTGTGCGTTTGAGAAAAAGTAGTTATAGACACAATATAGATACAATTTGAAAATAAAGACTGGGTTTTTGGGGATTGGGGGCATCAGAAGTGACTATAAGGACATCACCTTATGTTAGTTGGCATAAAAATTATTCGGTTGGTGTTTACAAGATGCTAGATTCTGTGTTGCCCCATATAAGGAGCCCCTCACAACAAACGGCTTATCAACCTGAGAAGACCAAAAGAGTATCAACAGGCCTAGGCTTGGACAAGAATGCTGGGTTTGCAATTGGCAAAAGAGAAGCACTCATAAACAGTTTCGAGGTGTGATAGAAGAAAAAGGAAGAGCCTGGAGAGCACAAGTAAGAAATGATAGTGTAAATGCTTGTCCTTTTATGTTTCCATTCTTCTAAAAATGTGTATTAATTCTGTAACAGATGTATCACCAATATCAGGGCCCGAGTGACCTCTTCACTACTAGGACATCCTTTCCAATGGAGCGGCATCTGTTTCTGCATGGAGGAAATACACAAGGAGATTCTGGGCTGGTTCTCTCAACTGATGCTAAACCTAGGTTGAAATGGACCTCTGAGTTACATCAGCGATTTGTAGATGCAGTCAATCAATTAGGTGGAGCAGAGAGTAAGTATAAGATTCTTATCTTCTCAGTGTACTGAAGGTAGCTGAGTTCTTACATTCATTTTCATCACCCAGAAGCTACTCCAAAAACAGTCATGAGGCTCATGGGCATTCCAGGACTCACCTTATATCATCTTAAAAGCCATCTCCAGGTACCTGACAACCAGGAAATCTCCCATTAAAAATGGTATTGAAAATTTCAGCACAAACCATAACTTCTTGAATGTTTCAGAAATACAGGCTCAGTAAGAACCTCCAAGCTCAAGCTAATGTTGGGACAACAAAGAACGGTAAAATCAAGATTAATTTCCACTGTTACCACTTACGGCTACAATAGTCTTATAACAACTCATGAATGATGACAATTTGCAGCCATGGGATGTACAGCTGTAGGTGATAGGATGCCTGGAACAAGTACATTATCAATGGCCAATGCAAATGTCATCCCACAGGCAGAGAAGTAAGAAAATTTCCCATGAACTTTACAATTGTATCCATCTAAATGTTGGAGTAAGAGTAATAGTCTCTTTTACTGGGTGCAAGAACTATTCAAATTGGTGAAGCACTACAGATGCAAATTGAGGTGCAGAGGCAGCTAAACGAACAACTCGAGGTGAGGTACTGACACTGTTCGCATACAGATCTTAACCCAAGGCATCAGTAGTCAAATACAATATGTGGAAATGACATCAGCTAAAAATCGAGCATCCAATTAGGCAATTAGCACACTCACATGTCATGGGATGCCTTGGGCCAGCCATAGCCTCAGCCCATCCAAGGACCAGCCGGCCCATGACACACATGACAACTGAGAGCATAAGAAAAACATATGAACCATGTATCATCTTGTTTACACCCTTGACCACAACAATTCTAACCAGGTATGATCCATGAAACAAAGTATTCCCTCTAGTAAAAATAAAGCAATGTTCGGACTTCGGAATACATAAAGTCAAACCTTTTAAAATCCGTTTACCACTATACCTATATCTTTATTGATCAGATTGAACACATGAAATTGAATCAAGTAGATTTACCACAAAAATAATCCTTAGGTAATACTGTGTTTTAAATATGTTTCAAATTATTCTACAATACAGTCATGCTCAAAGTGGTGCTTTCTAGTTAACACGAATGTCCAAAATAATGCAGATTTGTGAATGAACCATTTTTTCTAAAAAACAGCTAAGCTTCTTATCGTGCATATAGTATTATTGTATTAACAATATGAAGTACTAGCACAATGGTTCTAACCTGAAGTTAATTCCGCACCAGGTACAACGGCATCTACAGCTACGAATAGAAGCCCAAGGGAAGTATCTACAGGCAGTTCTTGAGCAAGCTCAAGAGACCCTTGGGAAGCAGAACTTGGGTCCTGCAAGCCTGGAAGATGCAAAAATTAAAATATCAGAACTAGTCTCACAAGTCTCAAATGAATGCCTCAGCAATGCAGTTACAGATAACAGAAAAGGTTCAAGTATACACAGACTAGAGCCAAGACAAATCCAGTTTGTTGAAAGTTCAACCAATAACCATTTAACTGCAGCTGAAGGATTGATCAAGGAGCATAGACTACAAAGCCATGGGGTACTCAAAGCATATGACGATAGCACATTGTTTTGCCGAAAACAATCCCAAGACCAAGAATCTCAATATTTCCTTAGCAGTAGCCTAAGCGAACGTAGGATGGGTCATTTGTACAGTGGCAGAGATCACAAAGCAGAGGGAAGTGAAAGTGATACAGAGGTTCTACATGAGTATATTACACCTCAAAAGAATGGCAGAGGCAGCGCAACCAGTTCAACATCAGGAAGCAAAGAAATAAATGTAGAGAAGCTTTATCTTGATGAACCAATCTGCAAGAGACAAGCTGTTGAGTATCAAAGAGAAAGCAAGCTACTCGATTTTGAACAGCAAAGTTCTGGAAAGAAACTTGATCTGAACACTCATAACATAGATGATAGCGACCAAGGTTACAGACATTTTGACCTGAATGGCTTCAGCTGGAGTTGACTGGCTTATAATATGTACTATGATCGAAGAGAAGAAATGAACTTACAAATAATTTCTTACAACAATAAAAACTGTTTTCATTCTGTAATTGCATTATGTAGGTAGGGAGTAAAATGAAATGATACATGAACAGGTTATGCAAATGTAACAGGGTAACTATAGGAAGAACAGCAAGCAAATTATGGCCCTTTCCATATGCATAGAATGCACGGCACAGATAATTAGAGAACAGCAAAACAAGATAAGCATCCAAAATTGAATGTAACTAACTGAGAAATACCAAGCCATGTAAAAGAACAAAATATTTGTGAAGTTAAGCAGTAAGAAAAATAGGAACTACCAGAAGCTTACAGTCTGAATAGCACCATTACATCAACTTAATAACAGAAAGCAGAAGTTATCCATGCCACTGTGGAGCTAATATTCCAGGGTTAGAGCTCAGAACCACTTGAAAAAGAAGAAGGAGCTCATATATTGGTGTAGGCTATTACAAACACTGTTAATTAACATTTTTGTGAAGTGTAACTGCAACAGCAATGGGATTGATTCCTCCACAACCATCCATGTTACTCAATGCTTCATAACACAAAGCACAACCAGCATATAAAATGATATATCTGGTCATCCACATGGCATAAACAAGTTACCAGGCAAGAGCCTATCAGCTGTACTTATTTATTTACCCAAGAGCACCGGCCACTTATTGCATAATCCAATTAACATCTGCCAATGAAGCAGAAGGCTATGTATGAACTTGGCAACACATCATAAGTCACAAGACATGTATCTACTAATCTACCCCTTTATTTCTCAACTTATACTCAATTTATAATTACTACAAGAGCAGGGCACTGTAATATTACTGTGTATGTAACTACAGGTACTTGTGATGAAGCAGTAACAGCAATAGTTCATGGCATCTCGCCATGGGGTAAGACTTTCAGCGGTCTGTCTACTTCTTGATCCGGCGCACCTTTTTGGCGCCCCATACCTCCATCCTCCCCTTGGGGCACCCGCACGGAGCGCGGAAGATGAGCACGGTACGGCCGTTGGGCGGCGCCATCTTCCTGAGCTCCGTCTCGAGCTCGCGGTGCGCGTCCCCGAGCTGGACGGGCCGCGCCCCAGCAGCCGCCAGCAGCTCGGCGCGGCCCCGGGGCAGCAGCTGCTGCTGCCCGCGTACGCACTCCTCCGTCTCGAGCTGGATGTCGAACTCCACCGCCTTGCGCAGGCCGCGGCAGCGCGGCTTGCCACACCTGCGGGCGCGGTGGCCCACAGCGTCCCACGCAACCAGCCCGGCGACGGCCGCGATCGCCGCCCCGGCGCCCACCGCGAACGGCAAGTAGGAGACCGCCGGGTCCGCCACCATCTCCCCGACCTCGGCCGCCAGCATCCTGACGTAGGGCGTCACGAGGAAGCCCAGCGCCCCGACGACGGCAAGCAGCGCGGCCGCGTCGACCGCCGCCATCGGAGAGTGGTCGCAGAGAGAGGTGAAGAGCCTCTCCCGCCGCAACGACGACCCCCCGCGGCGGGAGCGGGCGCACGGCGGCTCCGACGACGACGAGGAGGAGGGCGGAGCCGCGGCGGCGGCCCGGCGGTGCTGCTCGAAGGCGCGGAGGAACTCGATGAGGCTACGGCAATCCGCCATGGCGACTGGCCGAGGAGGCGTGGCGCGGGTGGTATCGGAATGGGAATTTTTGGGGAGGAGGGGGAATCGATCGGGATCTGGGTGACTGGGTCGGTGGTGGCTGGCGGTGCGGTGTGGCAGCAGCAAAGAGGTCGCCGCGACGCGACCGCGACCGGCTCGATGGATCGGTGGGGTTGGTGCGGGGCGCCGGCCGCGTGCGTCGCGGATTTCAGCTCGGTGGGCGGCTGCCTCTGCCGACCGCCGCCCGGTCTCGGCCGCCGTGACGTGTCTCAGCCTCTCAGGCCTCAAAAAGAGGCTTCCGTTTCTTTTTTTTTAATAAGAAAATTTGATCATATATCCTCCCTTTATATAGAAAAGGATGATTTACCCTCCTTACCCACATGTTATTGATTTACGTGAGTCCCACATGTCATTGAGATATGGTGGATAAATTCAACGGATATATGATCAAATTCCCCTTTTTAATACTATCTGTTTTTTAAATCCCGTTGATTTTTATCTTAATATTTTATCATTCGTTTTATTCTAAAATTTTGTACAAATATAAAAAAATAATACATGATCGGAGCACTTTGAATAATAAAACAAATTATAACAAAATAAACTATATTTTAAAAATATTTTTAAATAATATGAATAATCAAATATTGTGATAAAAATAAACAGTAACATTAAAAAAATGGAGATAGTAGTAGACTAAGGCTGGTTGGGATGACCTTACTTATTTACTTATTTTTAGGATTAAAACTTGCTTATTTTAATATAGACTAAAGTTTAGAATAAAAAGCATTTATTAGAGGTTCATAAATGAGGATAAAGTGTGCATGATATTTTTAGTCTCTATAAGCAACATCAAAATGACTTATGGACTAAAAAGACTAAAATTTAGTCCCCACAAGCAAAGTTGTTTTAGTCAAAGTAAACAAGCTTGTTTGGAGTTTTATGAACTAAGGCCTTGTTTGGATGACCTTGATTATTTTTAGGGACTAAAACTTGCTTATTTTGTATGGACTAAAGTTTAGTTCTCTTGTTTAGATGTAGGAATTAAACATCATTTAATGAGAGATTCATAAATAAGGATAGAACATGCATTATACTTTTAATTCCTATAAGCAACTTCTAAAAGACTAATGGACTAAACTTTAGGGATTAAACTTTAGTCCCGTAAACAATTAGAATTTTAGGGACTAAATGAGACTAAACTTTAGTCCGGAAAATAAGCAACCACAATCCAAAGAGGAACTAAATGAGACTAATCCCTAAAAATAAGTAAGGGACATCTAAACATGACCTAAGAAAAGTCTCAATCCTCTACATCAGTTAGTGTTTAGGTATTAAATGGACTATCGTATAGACAAAAATCTCATTAGTCAAGCGAATACACGGAGAAAATAGAAGAAGCAATATCTTCATAAATAAACCGTGTCGACATAGTATAAAAAAATAAGAAACCAATGATATTAGCATTGGACCTGCTAGTGTGTTCTCTTAGATTTTTGTAGGGATCTATTGTGCTCGTATCCCTTCTCTTAGGGATGGTTACACAATAAAATTACCATAGTTGATTCTAGTACATAATTAATTATTATTTTTCTCTATAAAAACTGGCATTTACTGGAAAAGGTAGTATACAGTATTTTTTTTAGTTTTGAAAGCAATACTGCAGTATTGAGCAATACTACAGTATTATATACAAAAGGTGTTTGACAACCCCATCTAAAATCTATGTAGCTTTGCTAAGATGATTCTGGTTATCAAATGGAGGTTGGAATGTAGCTTTGCATGCACTTGGACAACATCTATCGAAGGTCCAAAACAGCTGATCTCATGCCTCGGGCTTCTAACAGTTGCGGTTATTTTTATAATGAAGCTGAAACAAATAGTCTAGATTTTGGTTTAGATTGTAAGAATCGATAGCTGTAGAGTCTAGAAATGAACTAGAATCCAGAATATGAAAAACAACAACTTCTCCATATTCTCATCAGCTAGATACTTAGACTAGCCAGCTATTGAAAATCTCTAGTTGCCGGAAACTTCCCAAAAACTCTAAATATTGACATGTACGGTTGGTGTCACCAGCCTACATGGGTCTAATTCTATATCAGGCTAAATATTTTAGTATTTGTTTATGTGTTTTGATTCACTGCGATTTTGTAAGCTAGATTATGGTTATGAACCTTTCTGTGTTGCATGTTTTTTAAAAAGAGGTACAACGCCTCCGTTTCTCTTCGTAATGGAAAATTTCCGTATAAACAAAATAGTAAAATATGCAAGGTGTAGCATTACCATTATTGATGATCATTTCTTGAATGATAAAATTAGATAGAGTAGCTGCAGCTTCAAAATTGAGGATACACACAGGGCTGGTCTTGGGGCAGTGCCGGCGGTGCGACCGCACCGGGCCTCCGAAAGTAGGGGGTCTCTAAAATTTAGTATACTAATAAGCCTCACAAGTATTAATAAAGCTCAGTTACAAATTAGTCATAAGTCATGGGCAGCAGGCCTGTTAGAAGAAATTGTTTTAAATAATCTAGAGATATTCCCCCTTCGTATTTAAACTTATTAGTGTGAGATTTGTTAATGATACTATTTTTTTCAATATTATTTTGTATCTTTACGGTGAATGGGGGCCTCCATTTTTTGTTCCGTACCGAGCCACAAAAATATCAAGGCCGGCCCTGTACACATGGATGAACTAGTTGAGCGACGCCGTATTTACAACCTTAAAATAATAACATGCCACCACGTGTCAATGACAATAAGAACCTACCATTTTTAATGAGAAAGATTAGAACCACCGGCTATTTTTTAAATGAAAAGACACATCGTTTGCCTTTATTTGAAAGCCCAAAACAGGAGAACAAAAAGTAAATGGTTTTTGATGATGTTTCCAGCTTACAAGATGAGCATAGAACAACTCAAAAGACATGCCAAAAAAACTCCTGCACTAGGCCTCTACTACTAAAATCAGAGCCGTTCAAAAACTAAGGGGCTGTTTGATTAACTAAAAGTAACGTAAACGTTAATGAAATCATTTACAGTATTAAAAGATAATAATATAATAAATTACTGGATTTGTTTAGTTAACAAGTGTAATGTATTCTGATTACATTACAATGTTTGATTGACAAGTGTAATATATTCTATTTACATTACAGATGTTTGGTTAGTAATGCATCAAATTATTACATCTTGAACAAAAATGTCAACTAATTCATAATCTATTATATAACTTTCAAAAACAAGCAAGAAATCTATTAACGGTAAATAACAGAATTATTGTGTGAATAAAATGGTAAATAATTTAAATTAAAAATAATGTAAAACTAAATCAAATTCGGCTAGAGAAATTGGAATAAATTTTTCTGGTCTCAAATGAATTTATTTTTGATTTCATTAAGGATTTTGCAAGTAGAATAGCATTCAATAATATTTCAATGAATAACTTTAATCGAAAAAGTAATCAATTATCTCTTTTCATTTGCAAATTTGAAATTACCTTTTCCATTATGCAATTTAAATTCCTTGAAAAATCCCTTTGGAAATCCCGAAGTAAATTCAAATCTGTGATTTTGTGTTCAAGTTCAGAATTTCTAATTTCGACGCGAATATAAAATTTCTCGATTTTCTGAATCATCGAATATCCTTTTAAAATATTAATGTATTATTTCTTTGAAATCTAAAATCCCCAAATTTATTTTAAATTTCAAACTTTCCTCTTCTTCTCCAAAATCCAAATTCAAATTTTCAGAAATTTATTTCCTTTCCTTTTCCCCTTCTCTCTTGCTTTCCACTTCTTGCTTTCCAGTGGGATATGATGAGTCCAAACTGAATTTTAGCACCATCGCTGCAGATCATACAACATCGGCTTCAAACCGAGCACGGACGGCATTGACTCAAAAAAACCCACGTTTCTCACTGATCCGAAGTTCAGAACAACTACGAATCCCTCAATTTTGATACACACTTTTAAAAAATTACAAAATTAACCATTTATCAGTAATTTAAGTACCCATCTAGGTTCCATGCTCTGTCCGCGCCGATCTAACCCACGGAGCCACCCGATCTACGGCTAATCGGACTAGATCGGCTGATGAAGTGCCAATCTAGGGCTAATCGGTTGATGAAATGCTGACAAAATACTAAATTTGTATTTAAAAAACATGTACTAGATTTGAAATTTGTTTTTAAAATGTATTATTTAAGAAAAAAACAGAGGGAGTAGCTTGTGGTCTGAATCATGGGCTCATAGCACAACTAAACAAGAAGTGTCTACTGGCTGGGCCGAGAACTACAGGTCGTCTGGGGCTGTAGATCAGACCAGGACTCACCTGGTTCGCAAATCTGTAGTAACCGGATCGGTTATTACCGTTTTGAGTTTTTTTTCGCCGGTTACTAGTTTGTGTCTAGTTGAATTTGATTTTTTTTCAAAATTATAAATCACTGTAATAAATTCTATGTGAATTAATATGGTTTTTGGTGCAAACATTTTTCGAAAATATTGAAATTTGATAAATCTATCGGAATAAAAAGTTCAGTTAAAAGAGAAAAAGAGAAAAAAGAAATAGACCGGTGAGCGCATTCCACCCGTTTATTTTTTTCGCCAAAAGGGCATATAATTCTAGTACCAAATTTATTATCAATGCATCACGAGTTTGTTCTATATTTGTAAATTTGTTTAGAAAATTTTCAATATTTTTCATTTTCCTGATTTTTTAATTTTTTAAAGATTTCCTACTTGTTCTAAATTTGATCGTTTTTCGAACCAAATAGATTTAGTTACAAATTACTTTTTTCATCTCATTATATAATAATATAGCATTAAATATAATATTTTATATTGTTTAGATTTATTATAGTATAAGAGACATTTAGTTTCATGGATTAAAGTTTAGGCTATTTCCCTCACATGAAATGTTTAAACATCAATTTGGAGAACTGAACATGGGATAATTATATAAATAATTGCAGAATAGAATGATTATTCACGGGACAAATCTATTAATCCTAATTAATTCATAATTAACAAATGTTTATTATAGCACAACATTATCAAATCATGACGTAATCAGGCTTATTAGATTCGCATTGCGAATAATTCACCGATTATAAATATTTTTTTAAAAAATAATCTACATTTCATTTTAACCAAACACCGTCTGAAATATTCCATCCGACCGGAGACAGATAGAGTAAAATCAAATACAAACGCACGTGAGCAATCAACGCTTGGGCGGGTCAGAAACAGTGGGCGAGAGCGAGGGGGTCAGCACGTCCACGTCAAACTCGCGGGAATCCGAAAAGCGCGGCGCCTTTATCGCTTTTTCCCGCCACGTCAGCCGCACGCGAGGAGACGATGCCGCTCTGCCGACTCCTTGAGAATCTGGCACGGGAGAGCTTATCGCTTAAGGGCTTTTTGGCGGTTGTACGTTCTTATAATCAGTTAATTCAAGTATTTAGTTAGTTGGCTAGAATAACCGGTTGTTGGATGGAAGAGTTTAGGATATAGTGGGTAAATAAAAATCTATAAAATCTGAAATATCTCAAGACCTGAAGGACTAACTGCTTCTTTTGCAGATTTTGAAAATCTAATTTACTCGAAGTATAATTTAGGGGAATTTCTAGATGCTAGACGTATCTAACCAATCAAAAACTTCTCCAAACAGATCCTATATGCATCTAACCAACAACAGAGAATCGCGCGATTAAACAACTCCGTCACATGCACCGTGTCTTCACGTACGTATTAAGTTTCTTTTTTAAAAAAATAGATAGACAGTGTTTTAACCCTAGTAAGCATACATTACACCCTCTCTCTCGTTTGCTCGATGAAACGGAAACAGAAACCAGCAGCTTATCTTCCTATGTACAACAGATGCTCCTACTTGAATTGGTCACCATAAACCAGCAGCTTATCTTCCTTTTAAATCACTACTGGGCGGCTGTTCATTGGATTCCCCCCTAATTACTTTCATGAAGGTGAAAAATTGTAAAATACAATCATTGAACGTTTCTTTCGCAGTTGTTCATCATGGATATGGATGGAGCAGCACGTAGGATCCATCGTGCGCACCGGAAGAGAATTTCTGTGTCCAAATCGTCGACGAATATAAGGCCATGTTTGGAACCTCTAGAGCTAATTGTTAGCTGCTAAAATTAGCTATAGAGGTTCCAAACAGGGCAGCTAATAGCTTAGCTAATTATTAGCCAATTCCCCAGATAACAATAATCCCATTTGCTGGTCCAACCCAGCTAATCCCAGCTAATTGTTGGCTATTGTCCATTCTACCCCTGTCCTCTCTCCTCCCTCCCTCTCCTCCACGTTACAGAAAGCACTTCTCGCATTCGATCCATCGCACGCCGCCCTCCCGTCTATCCCAGTCGCGTCGCCGCCCTCCACAATCGGCCAGCGCACGGCCGTCCAACACCGAATTGCACTGCCGCCCTGTTTCTAATCGTGTCGCCCTGCTTCAAATCACGTCGCCGCCGCCCAGCTTCAACTCGCAGCACCTGGCAATGGATTTCTTCGGGGATGAGGAGGAGTACAGCACGAATGTACTGGCTATCATTCAAAGAAATCATGAATTTGTTCCAGGGGCACTATGGTCAATTAGCTCTAGCAACCAAAGAATTAGCTAGGGGTTCCAAACAGCCTCCAGCTAATAATTAGCTAGCTAATAATTAGCTAGCTAATAATTAGTTGGCCCAATCCAGCTAATAGATTATTAGCTAGCTAACAATTAGCTCTAGAGGTTCCAAACAGAGCCTAATTAATGTGTTGACTGTTCACTTGATTATTTATCTGTTAAATCATATCTTTTTTATTTACATATAATAAATCATAATCTTCCGATTTTTCTCTCTCTCTTGGGTCAGTCGAGGCCATTATGGCCCACTCTCTTTGCCGTTGGCCCCGCCTATTTTATATGGATTTATTTGTTTTATATATTAATTATTAATATATGGAAATCATAAATGTATGAAAATTGACTTGTTTTATATGGAATTATTAATATATGGAAATCATCAATATATAGACTGATCTATTTTATATGAAAATCATTAATATATGGAAATATGGAATGCTGATAATATATATAGAAATATATAGAAATCTGATTAATTTTATATAGAAATAATAAATAAATGGAAAAATGTATTCATGCCACAATATTATTTCCGAAAGTCTCGAAATCCCCTTCTCTTCTTCAATGTCTCCCTATAAAATTGGAGTCTACTGAAAGAATCACACCATCAATTCCAATCCTAGTCTCTTGAACCCGAGTCTACGCCGTGGTCACTCGCTCTGTCGCTACCCGCCCTCATCACAGTAGTTGCATCCATCCTCGTCGTTGATTTCATCGGGTCTGTCGTCCCCTCTCTATCCCCGGTCGCCGCTCTGATCCTCGACAACCGGATCGCCATCGTCACCTTCATCTCGAACCATCCTCGTAACTCCCGCTTGTTGCCAAAATTCTAAGGCAAGTTCCTGAAAAAAGAAGACAACATCTGTGAAGCATTGCTAATATAATTGTTTTTTGATATTCAACATTGCGTAGCGCAAGTTCGATACTAGTTATGGTAAGAGGTCAAACGTTCGACCAGTTTTGATAAATAAACCTATTAGTTTGGTTTAAAATTAAAATTAAATTTTTTATGAAAATTTCTATAAATACTTGGTAATTTACGATGACTTCTGTGCTTTTTTCAACAAAATCAATTTTGAAATATTTTCGGACACAACATGATGTCAAAAATTTAAAAAGGAAAATTAGATAGGCCCAATATCCTATCATTACCATTTTTTTTCTAAAATGACGTTATTAGATTTATAATATTGTATCATTAAATCCATCAAAAAATAACAATGACACGTTATTCTTTTATAAATAAATAATAAATTTTCTTTGAATTTTACCCATTTTTATATTTTTGTACAAACCAATCTGTTACAGATGACAAATTGGACATAAATCGACGATATTTACAGTTGTCGTTTGGTTCTTTTGTTCAAAAGTTTAATCCCATCATATGGATGTTTGAATGTTATTTTGGAGTATTAAATGTAGACTATTTATAAAATCAGTTTATAATTGATGGATTATTCACGGGACGAATGACTAATTACGTCATAATTTAACAATGCAGTGCTACAGTAAAAATTTGCTAATCATGAATTAATTAGGCATAATAAATTTATCTTACCAAAAATCCTTTAAATTAATGTCTAAACATCCGATTTTGATACAGATTAAACTTTAATTCATGAACCAAACGTCTGCTAAACTTACCAATAACTTAGCCAAACCTCTCGACAACCATTCGATTCATTTCAATGAAATCTTTTAATTTCAAATTTCAAATTTAAATTTGGCTAATTTACCGAACAATAAACAGTTGTGCTGATAGCCGCGCGCGGCTTCGTACGCACGCGCGCTCCCCGCCGATAATGGGCGGCAACCGGTGGCCCACGTCGCCGCCGCACCACGCTCCAATGATTCTCTCGCCGCCTCGCCGCCCCCTCGCGTCGCGCCGCCGCCGACGCCGACGCCGCCGCTAGCTGCTGACTGCCCACTCGCGATCGCCGCCGACGCCGCGTCGCCGTCGTCGTCGTCGTCGCGCACCGGCCCCGGGCCCCGGCTGTCGATGCACGCCTGCCTGGTCCTGATTGTGTCGAGCAATGAATCGCTGACATTCGGTAAGACCGAGTCAAAACCATCATGGTTCGTAAAACCGATGGCGGCCAGACAACTATTTCTAATATAAGATATGATTTTTTAATAACTTGTTCGATTTGTATGTACGGTTGTCGTTCTCTAAAACTTATTCCCTAAATTACACAAACTCTATCTCATCCTAAAAATAATTAATCTACAACAATTCTCCTATAATTTCGATCTCTATTTTTTAAATCCTACAAATATGGTCTATAATATATAATAATTTTGAGTAAAACTACGATGCATTCAAATATATGTATTGTCCAACCTATAATAACACGTACGAAAAAAACAATGTACGCGCAAGAGAAAAATATATGCAAATGGAAATAGGGACTTACCAAATTAATCCTATATTTGAGAGAGATGAATTATGATTTAGGGAATGTATTAGGAAAGTGACTTATTTAGGAGAACTCTTGGAGCTTCATTTTTCACAAAAATACCTAAATTCAAATTTAAGTATTTTTACAGGTAATTTCTTGGAGATGCTCTTATAATCATTTATTAGCGATCGATAAAACATAAAAAACATACTGGTTATAACCGTTTTAAGAACTTTAGAGCATCTCCAATAGTTTTTCTAAAATTTATCTCATATATCTCTCATATAGGAAATGATTTTAAAAGATTCTATCTCTACACAACTTCGGTGTCCGATAGCTTCTCTAAACTCATTCTTTATAAGTTTTTTTAGGAGCACAAGTCGATAAAGATAAAACATAAACATATTTGATATAGATTCCTGTTTAGTTCTCAAATATTCCAAAAAAACTAAATTAAATGATTTGTTTGAGTCATTTTCTTATTATGTATTTGTAGGAATTTCAATTGCAATTGATAAAATGATACTAAATAAAGAATAACCAGTGCATTAGCAAGTATGGAGTAATCCGTGAATTCAAAATTTGAGATAAGAAATGAGTTTTATTCCCTACATTTGAGGGATGATGAGAAATGAGTAGGGAATGAAATAGAGAATCTATTGGAAGGTAGTTTTTATAACAAATACTCTAAATTTGACTATAGTAAACTCTTACAAACCTTGATCGATAGGAACCGGTTAATGCGGGGGACTAAAGCTGGTGTTGTCCATCTCTTCACTGAATGTAGCTTTACAACATAAGTATGGTTTAGGCTAGGGTGTGTTTAGTTTAGCTGTGGATTCCTGGAAAACTGATTTCTGCTGTCAGATGTGGGAAAACTGTTGTGAGTTGACAGATGTTGAGAAGCTGAAAGCTGTTTGGCTGAAAAAGCTTTCAACTGTGGATTATGTAATAAATGTTAATTATGTCCCTAAGGGAGTCGGGGGAGAGATGTACGGGGGAGAAGGGGTTGGGGAGAGGGTCTCGGGGGTCGGGGGGGGTAGGGGGCACGGATCTATAGAAATCGGAGGTATACATAGATTCCAAATAACATTGTAGGAATCTGCAGATTTTTTGGAATCAGTTCTCATTTGGAACCCCTTTGGTTCAGATTTTAGATTTTTGTACGCAAATCACTTTCCAGAATCAGAACCAAAAGGACCCTAAGTAACCAATTTGCCTGGATTTCCTTGAGAAGGAATCAAAGAAGCATGGAGCCAACGGTTCTACAATAGTGGCATACTGGCCTAAGCCATTTCCATGGGGAGGTTATGAAGGGAGCGAAAACAACCATCATCTTGATTGCTTGAGAGATTTGGAAGGAAAGAAATATGTGTCTTTTCTAGGGCACAAAATCCATGCCAGCATCATTAGTCGATCGAATTGCGTATGGGTTACGAATGTGGCATGAAGGAGGAGCGAACCACCTCACGAGAATCTTATCTTAGTCCGTGTTTTTTTGTTTATTGATGGCTTTATTTTCTTATTTGTGCTGGCAATATTTAGTCGCCTTGTATTTTTCTCCTTACTTATTTAATATACCACGCCTCTCGGCTTCGGACTAAAGCTGGTGTTGCTAGTAGCTAATGCATGCGGCTATTTTTCATTTATTCCTCGCAATTCCATCTAGCCGATGATGTTATATACAAGGATATATATATATATATATATATATATATATATATATATATATATATATATATATATACGGGAACGCTATTCTACACTATGGGTGTAAATGCTATTCTACACCGATCATTCCAATCGTGCCCACCCCCCACCCAATCCCATCCCCTCCATTCCACGTCGGTGTAGAATAGCATTCTACACCCGTGGTGTAGAATAGCATTTGTATATATATATATATATATATATATATATATATATATATATATATATATATATATATATACTTGCTTTGTCCCTGCAAATTATCAAATCATAGTCGTTGCGTTGCTTTAAGATTCTCGCATATCTTTTCATATATGAACGCTCTTGTTTCATCCTTGTCTCTATACTGTCTCGCTCGCGACTTATAATTTGTGGTCAGAGATTTGTTATTCGCCCAAATTATTAGCAACGCAACCAACCAAACACAAAACAGTCTAGCATCCAAAGGGGAATATGTCAGATCAGATCATGTCGAGATCGTAAGCAACATCCATCCAACTGCAATTAGTCTGAGTCAGCGGACCAATCATTACACACGAATGAATGATGCCGAGCTAATCAGTGAGCTAACTGATTGGAGCGCCCGCGCGCTACCTGTCGCCGGCAGTACCTACGTAGCAGCGAGCGATCGCGACATGATTAGCAGTCAGCTAATCAGTGAATTGATTTCAGTCAGTTAATTAGTCTGCTATGAGATATGAGATATCACATCGATCTGCAGCTAGCTGGTGTGCATATGCATGTAAAGGTCTCCAAGCAAAACCTGAGGTTATCTTTCAATTTTGATCTCCTCTCTGTTTCTTGATGTCTGAATTTTCAGTCTGCCGCTATCTGCTTCTAATCGAACTAATTAAGTACACCCCCGAGTTATACATACAGCCAGTTCACGAGTAATACATAGCTAGCTCTAGCTAGCCAAGAGATGAAGCTACAAGCTAGCCTGCTCCAGCTTCGTTTCATGCTCTCCCTGGACCTTTCGGAGGGACATGGCGGTTGTTGGGACCGGACCCCGGGTAGTCGTTCACCTCCACGTCCATCCTCGCCGCCGCCCTGCCCAGGTTTCGCGCCGCCGACGACGCCGCCCATCGTGTTGTCCTGCAGGGACAGAAGCCATGGTCAAGATTGCTGCCAAGTGTCACAAACGTTACTGCTCCAGAATCTGGCACTGAAAGCGCTGTGCTGTACATATCAGGAATCCAGGATTCATTCCAGAATTGGTTTGAGCAGGTAGCTGCCAATCTGCCGGCATGTGTTCAGCTCTGCGGCAGCTGAGATTAAATCGAAGGGCGGGAGCGGGATAGAGATCACTAGATCAGAGATGAGATGAGAAAGATTACATCTTGGGAGAGATTCAGAGGAGGCGGGTGTTGCTGCAGCTGCAGGCTTCCTGCGAGAGTAATTAGACAAGTATCATCAGAAGCAGCGACAGGAAGAACAGAGCAAGAATTCAGGGAGATCGAACTAGCCGACCGCCGACGGCGACGAACTGAAGCTTACTCGACGTGGGCACCGAGGAGACCAGCGCGGGGAGGGAGAGGAGGAGGAGGCAGGACAGCGCGAGGACGGCGGCGAGGCCAGACCTCCTCGTCGTCTTGCAAGAGAAGCGGAGCTCCATCGCCATGCGCGCGCGCGGCCGCCAAGAATCGGCTGACGAGCACTTGCTGCTGGGCTGTGTGATCCGGGGTAGGAGATGGTGGTGTGAATTTGCTGCTGCAATGGGGTTTTATAGTTGGACCATGCTACCTCCTTCCTCTCTCTCTCTATATTCATAAAAAAGGTCAACTTCTACTACATTTCAGTGATTTCACTACTATTACATGCTTTCTTTAGAATTTTTATTACGGTTTTAAAACATTACAACATTAAAAAACATCATATAAACAATACAAATAATTAAAAATATGATAAAATAGCATTCATAGTAATTTAATTTTAAAAGTAATATAAACTTTACTAACAAATATGTATATGTGTCAATACGAAGCTAGTGGTTATAGATTCACCACCACTAGTTTTTTAAAAGCAAGATTGAAATTGATCAACTGTATATTGATTAGTACTGGCTGAGTGTCCATATGTTGCATGGAAAAAAAATATAACATTAAAAAACAACGTACAAATAGAGATAAATGAAGTTGAAGTTAGATAATTTTAATTTGTTGTGGGAATGAGTAGTGGTGACGGTAGATTTACCAACACTAACTTATTTTAAATTAGTATATATATATATATATATGCAACTACTGGTTTATACTTTGTGTTTAAAATAGGCATGATATATAAGTGTATGGTTCATGCAAGTTAGTAATATGTAAAGCTAAAAATAGAAAATATTGAATTAAGTCCATTATATCCTTCCATAACTACTGCTATGCTTTTAAAACTTCCACTTTAGAAATTTTATAATCTAAGTTTAGAATAATTTGGATATTATATTTGTAGTTAGTAATTCAGTCGTTTTGAATTAATTATATTGTTTTTCCACGCAATGGTATACCTTGGGACATAAAAAAATATACGATCAGTTTTCTCCAGGTACACAATTTTGTTTATTACTACATTTTATATTTACTAGTCAGAGTCCTGTGCTTTGCAACAAAATCTTATTTTATAATAGGGTTTTGCGTAAAATTCATATTTCTACATGATTTTTCAGAAATATAAGGATTTTTATTTCCGCGCAAAATACATAAATTAAAAGACTGAAATATAAATACAATTTTATTTTCTTTTTCTTGTTTTTATTTTATTTTTTTCCTTTTTTCTTCTTTTTTCTTTTTCCTCTTTTCTTCTTTCTTTCTCATGCAGCCAAGCCCTGCGCTGGGCGCATGCATACGGTTGCAAGGGGCGGGGCGCACGTCTCTCCCGGGCCGGGCGGTTGCAGCAGGTCAGGCACCGGTTTTTATAGGGTATAAATTTTGATTGGTTTTTTATGGGAAGTGAAAATGCACGTGCGGGGCTTGCGGACGGAGGACACAGAAAATTAGCCGCTTTATAATAGTAGAGATTTGGAAGTTTGTGCTATTTTTAGTAGTACTAAATATTAAAAAAAAATCAAAGTTCTGCTGCTACCACTGGCATGTAGGCTGCCCACTTAGGCCTTGTTTGGGGAGCTTCTGGCTGGCTAGATACTTCTAGTATCTAGAAGCTCCCCCAAACAACATTTCGGGTAGTCCAGATTTTCAAAATCTACAGAAGCAGTTAGTCTCTCCAAGCCTAGTAGCTGATAAGCTGGCTAACCCCAACTTCTCCAGATTCTGCAGATTTTTATTTATCCACTATGTCACTGAATAAAACCCACCCACCCAACAACTAGCTACTCCAACCAACTAGCTAGATACTCGGGCTAGCTGATTATGAGAATTTGCAGCTCCCCCAAACAAGGCCTTAGATTGACTGGGTATTGCCAATATGGTAGTCCATCTCCTTCCCCTTGATTTTGATTGGTACCATTTTGATTTTGATTTTGATTTTGATTTGTTTAATCCAGAAAGGAAGAGTAATTATCTGCATTAGTAGTTTGCATTTTTGTGTCCTTGTATGTTAATGCAAGGATCTGGATGTTTTATAGCATTTTAGAGCTCTCAATTATTTACAAGTACCGCTTCAGAAAATCATAAGAAAGGTAGACCTATATTTTTTCAATTCCACAACCATTTTCTGACTTTGACACTAGTATCATGGAAAAGGGTAAAAGGACATTACTACCATTCATTAATATTTGGAAATATGTAGAGTGTGGAGTCCACTGTATGTAGAATAAGTAGTATTGATAGGAGCATTATGGTAAGTTTTTAGAAAAAAAATCACCTTTAAAATTAGGAGTTGTAATATTTAGGATAAAATTTAACTGACAAAAGTATGGTTATATACGGAACTATTGCGGAAAATAATTCCCATTGTACGTAAGATTGACTAAGAGTTCATCTAGAGACATTTGACGTTGAAGCTCCCTCCAAGCCTCTCATAACTTCTGACTAGAAGATTGTTTCAGAGACCCCTTGAGCCGTGGAGCCTCTGAATCATGCTTCACCAACAATCTCGGTGGCCTTAAAATCACTTCAAAGTAAGAACCGAAACCAGGCGTTTCAGTCCCCTTCGACAAGACATATATTTTACGGTGTTCATACAACATTTTACTATATTACCCCTATGTAATCCTTTATATATTACGGTTATTGTCGGTTGTAAGTATAAAATAGTTCGATAACATCATATTTGTATCATGCCTATAACTATAAATATCATTCTCTAAAGCGAGGGAGGAATACTTAGAGCTTCTTTGGAATGCAGGAATCCAAAAATATAGGAATAGGAAAAATGTAGGAATATGATAGAAATATATGTAGAAAACAGAGGATTTGAAAACACAGGAAAATTTAGAGATATATTGTTTGGAACACATGAATTAACTAATCACAAGATTTTTTCTAAACATTCATATTAAAGCTACATATATTATCTCATTTGAAGTTTTACGCATTGATTTGCTTTGGACTTAACAAAGGAAAGAAAAAAGAAGTTGGAGTGGATGTTTGAATTCTTATATTTTTCCTATGAATTCTGAGGAAAAGGAAAATTTCCTTCATTTTTCCTATACACCAACCCTCCATTTCAAAGGAGTGAATATTATCAATTTCTATATGAATTTGAATTCTATATTATTCCTCTAAAATTCATTCAAACCAAAGGAGCCCTTATTATTAACATCTTATATAATTCATTGCATTAGATATAAGACTATTATCTGACGTTCCTAGGTTGAACATGTCATCTAATTAATTAGACCAACGGTTGCTGTGGAGTCTTTTTTCCATGCTTATCTGTCCTTTCAGGCTCGCAATAATTCAGCTGTCTGAATATTCTGAATATATATCACATCAATTTTTTTTCATGCGGCTGCCGATGGTGTGCGCGTGCGAATTGAATCATGTCGTGTCACTCGCACGAATGGCTCTGTTTGGGGGCGATACGATCGATGATTGGTTTTCTCACGAACGCTAGGCTAGCTGCGTCAATCGGACAGTACTACTGTTCGTTAGGTACAATTGCCTGGGAAGCAACATTCTCTCCTTCAATTCATGATTGCGATTGGTAATAGACTCCTCCTTGGATTGCTTGTGGAATTCATTTTAGGTTTCGTTCTCAACTCTTTTTTCAAATATAATTTATTTTAGAAATTTTGATTATTTTTATTTTTTCTCTCCCGTTTGCTCTCGTTAAATATGGGTACATTTGAGGAGTTTCTGATGGCTGTGGTTATTTTCAAAATCTAAAGCTCACCTAAATGGTTTATATTTTGGCTAATTTTTTTGAAATTTTTAAATAATATTTTTTAAAAAATCAATTGTGTATAACTAATTAAAAAATCAAAAATAAATATCTGTCGGTTGACCATCGGCCGAACCTTACCACGTGAGTACTAGTTCGGTCGATGGTCGGCCGAACCTTACCACATGAGTATGGTTCAGTCGATCACCGGTCGAACCGTGCTGATGTGACAGCCGCTAGTTGATCAGAACCAGGTCACGTCAGTATAATTCAGTCGATCATCGGTCGAACCATACTGACATGGCAGCCACTGGTCGGACGAACGATACCACGTCAGCATGGTTCGGCCAATGATCGGCTGAACCATGCTGACATGGTAGCGTTCAGTCGAGATAGCCGTTGTGGCCGACCAGGCTACCACAGTCAGCATAGTTCAACCAAACCATGTTGACGTAACCTAATTCGGCCGATGGTCGGCCGACGGGTATCTATTTCTGAAATTCTTTGACGATGCATAATTGAAATATTTTTCAAAAAAAAATCTGTTTTTTTTTCATATTCTAACAAGATACTCACACTAGTTGTTTCTTAAAACCTAAAATAGACCCTAAACGATACCACTCTCACGAGAATAAACGACCCATCTTTTTAAAGCAAGATAAATAAGAAAGAAAAAAATAATTTGTGCTGATTTCTTAATTTTTGTATATACATTTAAAACGTTCTACGTAAGAAATCAGAAAAGTATGATCTAGTTTAATCAAATTCAGGGCTTTACCATGCATTGCACGACGGATTAATTTGGAGAGATTATACTTTATTGCATTATTGCCCCAACCAAAATCTCTGTTACAATATCTTGCAACAAACACAGTGCCACTGACTGACATTTTGAAACTTGAATATATTAAATTTCGTGGAAGTATTTTGAGAGCCGAATATATCACTCTTGCTGTTAATTGTGGTCTAGCTGGTCACTCTCAAGTCAACAGCACGTGTAGATTACAGGGTATTCTACTAAATACTAACACTTAATCTCCGTACATTTAAGAGTTAAAAGTTATCTATAATATCATCTTAATTAGCGATAAAAATTAGAAAAATGTAAAATCATTAAAAAACAGAAATATGTAAAAATGCAATTAAATTTTTCTGTAATTTAGTAGTAGGTCACCCTATCTGTCAATAACACATCAATAACATATTTCAAAATTGTAACTGCGTGAAAAAATTTAACCCTTAAAAGTGATGCTGTGTAACTAATCTGAATAACAGACGTGCTAGAGAGACGGTGAAGGAGATGAAAGAAATAATTAAACCAGTGTTAATTCACTAGTGATGATTATATACAATCAACAAAAAATATTAATTTATACTTTTGAATCTGACGACAAGATCGGTACTTCATTCTAAGAGTGTTTTTGGTTGGACCGTAAATTCTGTGTTGTGAGCTATAGAAAATCTGTTGAGCTATGACCTGTGGAAAAACTGAGATGCTATTTGGTTGAAATAGCTGTGGATTTATGTTTTGATAGCTCATGATATTTGGTTACATTATTAATATGCAATTTTACACGTAAATTATTACAATTATGAAATTTTAGAATGTTTATACTAAAATTATAAATTTTTGAATTACACTAAAACGATATATTTTACTAAAATTTCAACTTTTCAAAATTTGCATGAACTGGTGTGTTATAATAACATGGTGAGTAATTTTTGTTTAAAATTAAACTGTGAAAGTTAAGGTTCCCTGACTTTTAGTTTGTACTGTAAAAAAGCTTGTGTTCGTGTTGGATCTGTGTGATTCACCTTCGAGAAAGATCGATGGTTAGAAAAACTGAGACAAATATAGTTCCAAAGCTGCTCTAAATCCAAGCCAAAGCAGCTAGTCATCGCAAAAGCCAATCAATCAAGCTCGTGCTCTGATGGAATCATCATGAACATGTCACCGTCTGGCTAGCAATGCGATTATTGGACCGTGTGTGAGAGAGATCGCAATGCGATTCCATTCAGATAGACGTTAAATCTCGAGTTGATCTCGACCTGTTAATTAGTCACTGCTGATGAACAGTTGCAGACACTGTTCATGCATGGGCAGAAGATCGAATTACCCATCGATCGAGTCCTGGCCCGCGATCTGTATATATGTTTTTTTCTCAAATTAATTCACTGAACATATGATATTTCATAGTAAAATGAATCTAAACAATAATATCTTGTATTTACCGTTGTTAATACCGGTTTTGCGAGCCTGATCATCACCCACAATTAAGCTGAAAAACTAATGAGCTATCGACCTATCGTGATCAATAATATGCTGATTTGCATGCACTAACTGCAGTCTGTCGTGTCTCATGCGAGTAATTAATCTCCGACTGATTATTCCTGCCTTTGAATTTGGTTATACTGGTTAGATATTTTTTCCGCGTTCAACAAAATCCAGCAAACTTACGTCGACCAAAATCGATGAAAGTTAAGCTAAATACTGACGAAAAACTAGTTTCAGTCGACAAAACGCTAATTTTCTGTCGATTTCTCACCTACAAAAATCGACTAACTTTCGTCGGAAAGAGAAATCGTCAAAAATAACAAATATCCACGCTTAATATAATCGCGGCCTTAGATATATAGTGTCAGTGTGAGCTGGGCCACACAAGCTAGCTAGCTACTAACAAGGACAACATTTTTGACTTTGTTCTTCAGTGATGTAAACTAACTAATTAAGCATAAGAAACTTTAATTTAAGTCGCATGTGATGTGACCATTTAGCAAGGATATAGCCGGCAATGCACACATAAAGTTTGACAATTACCGGCAAAGATGACGTGTTAGTTATGTTTGTATCGAATATGTGTTCGATTTGTGTGTCGAATACGTGTTTAATTTAGTTATGATTGGAGCTTGAGTTATAATAGAGAAAAGATAGAATCCTAATCTAATAAGTATACACACACGCAATTTAGACCACTATTTTAAGGGTGTGTTTGGTTCTGCTGTGAAAAAACAGAAGCTGAACCAAATGAGTTTACTAAAATTGTTTCTGTTGTGAAAAAACAGCTTTTTTCTAGTACAAATTTGGAAGCAGTCTGGACTCTGCTTTTCTGATTTTTAGTAAAGATTAAATAGTATGAATTCAAGGTGTCTTAATTGATCTAATATTATTATTGTTTGTATTGTATTGCACCATTTCATGAGATAATATATGGTTGACGGTTACTTTATAAGATGAACTATAAACTTTTTTATTTATCTAATATATTTTTTAGTTATTTAGTTGCATCAATGTTGAGTGTTTCCTATTTACTCACAACAGTTTTTTCACAGCAACTTCAACTAAATGACTTTTAGCTTTTTCACAGCAGAAAGTTCACAGCAGGCAGCTCACAGCAGTTTTTTCACAGCTCACAGCAGAACCAAACGCACCCTAATAGATACAAACCTATCATTGATGACTGTTAGAGATGGCAACGGGTACGCACCCGCTGGGTATTACCCGCCCACACCCGCACCCCCCAGATAAAAATTCACCCGCTACAAAACCCGCACCCGCTCGCGGGTACAAAACTTACCCACACTCACACTCGCGCGGGTATTTATACTCGACGGGTAACCCACACTCGATTTCAGTCCCGCCATGAATCATAAATCACTGAAAAATGGCATATGCATCTACAAGTAATAATAATTTACACCAACAAATATAGTCTAATAGATCATTGGAGCATATTACTTTCAAACTAATATCAAGTCACCACCAGCATATTACGAATGGGCTGAATTTGTAGGAAATGCACATGGGCTTTTGGGTGTATTTTACCCGCGGGTAAGTGGGTACGAGTACTACGCAGCCGCACCCGCACCCGCTCTACCCGTTGGGTAGAGGTTTTTGTCCAATAAAGCACCCGCGAGTGAAGATATTATTTCACACCCGTCTTCTTATCGGGTAAAACCTATCGGGTACTCGGGTTTCGGGTACTCGTTGCCATCTCTAATGACTGCGTATATTATAACCTACAAATTGCAGTAATCTTTCTAAAGAGAGATATTTGATGATTTGCGCCTTCTAAAAAGCGATCTCAATTATTTACTACTTTGATCATTCACACAAATAACAATTAATCAAACTACACAAACTTTTTAGTAGCAAATTCTCCAATCTTTGTGTTTGTTTGCGTACGCGCGCAGGGGAAGAAGCTGAAGCTTCCCTTCGGCCGGCTTCAACTTAGCCCGCACGTGCTAATTTTCTCAAACTAGTTTCGATCTCACGTGTGAACGGAATTTGTTTTTTGAGCTGGCTTTTATAGTTTGTGGAGCGCCTGGACGACACGCACGATACGATGAAAAAAGTCACCGTGGAATTAAAACGTACGGCATGTCCACCTAGCCATTAATTCTAAAAGATAAAACCAAAACATCAAATTGATTGGCTCACACCGTAAACGGGCTTCTTTGCCCAGTATCATTATAATTTTATGGCTTCATTGCTCATACACACCGCACCGATTATTTGAATCATTTCTTAGATTTTCTGAGAGAAGATGGTGAAATGACTTTTCTGTCATTGTCTTCAACCTCTAATTGGTCACTACATTTTGTTGTAACACATCGTTACCTCCACGCTCGACGTCGCTTTCGTGTGTTACGTCACTTTGATGTGTTACGATAAAATTTAGTGACCAACCATAGGTTGAAGACAAGGACAGAAAAGTCATTTCACCCATCCTTTTCTCTCTGAAAATCTAAGAAATGATTAAAATAATCGGTGTTGTTTGTCTTAGCAAAGAACCACTGAAATTATAATGGTACTAGGCAAAAAAGCCCGTTTACAGTGTGAGCCAGCCAATTTGATGTTTTCACGGTGTCCTACAACAAAATTTCATTTTTTATTATATCTGATCAGCTCGAATACTTGTTAGCTTTGACTTTAAAAACGTAAGATTTGATTAAAAATATTTTATACATAATTAAATTATATATTACAAATGCCTCGTAGATATAGATTTATAATCCAACAATATTATTATAGTAATATTCTATGGTTAGAATTATTTATTTTAATTCTTCTTTAAAATTAACGATCGGATTGTATCTAATCTTTGTCAAGAGAAGACCGACGACAATTATTTATAATATAATTGGAGTTATCAAATCGAATCCGTCTTATCGCGATTGATTGGAAAGAGACGAGCACTTAACCGATGGATTTGACTCGTTTTCTCTGAAGTCAATCACTCCTGCTCATAGTTGAGGCACGTTTGGTTATATGCACTGAATTTTAATTCTTATCGCATCAAATATTTAATTAATATTTTAGATTATTAAATTTAGATTATTTACAAGACTCATTCATAATCGATAGATTATTCGCGAGACGAATCTAATTAACCTAATTACGTCATGATTTGATAATGTGATGCTATAGTAAACATTTGCTAATTATGAATCAATTAGATTTAATAGATTCATCTCGTGAATAATCCCCCGATTCTGCAATTATTTTTATAATTAGTCTACGTTTAATTATTCAAATTGATGTTTAAATATTTACACAGACTAAACTTTAGTCTATAAACAGGATGAAAAGTACTAACGAAGTCAACCGTGCCACTGAGTTGAGGTGGCGTCTTGTCTTTCTGGCTGATATGATGACTTGGACATGAAAGCGTTGAAGCCCGTTTCAATGTATTATTAAGAACCTAATGTTTTTTAGTTAGCTAACTACACCGAAAATTTGTTGGTTATTTCTATACATGTCACTAAAAATTTGATGTTCTCCTATATGCCACTAATTCAATTTTTCTATGTACATATTGCCATGTGCCGTTAGTTTCAATTATTAATCAACATTAGTTTTTTAGGGAAAATTACTCACATGCCATTATAATTTTCAGAAATTGCCTATATGCCATTGTCAGTGACTGTGGCGGCCCCCATCTGTCAGTGATACACTGATGGCATATTGGCAAACCGTGAAAATTGTAATGGCATGGAAAAAATTAACCCTTTTTTAAATACTAAAATTGCTCTCAAGTTATAAAGCTATCCTGGCCGGTCTCAGTTGTGCCAGATTGAACGAGTGATTTGTACGCGTGTGCTAGTTAGAGAAAGTGCTAACTGATCATGGAGCTTAAATCATCCTTTAATTTTAATGAGTTGAGAGCAATTTTGGTATTAAACAAAACTAACATTAACTAACGGTTGAAACTAATGATAATGACATAGATACACACAAAAAAAGTAGTAACATATATGAGAATAGCAAGTTTTTAGTGACATATATAATAACCGATGAATTTTCAGTGGCATATACGGAATTTTTCATATATATTGTTCACTCGTGTTCATGTTCTACACCTAGCCGTTTTTTTTAAAAACAATGAAATAAACATTAGTTTGTTTTTAGAGGGATCATGACATCTAGAGGTCAATAAGACAGGCTAGTATACTATCTATACCTTTTATTTTAGACGTAACTTTAAAATGGTTAATGGCTTCTGTGCCACTGTTATTCTCCGTTTCGCCAAAAATACCATCAAAATTTCGCGAATAGCCGATATGCCATTATTATTACAGATTTACTCCAAAATGCCATTTAGATCCACCCGCAGAGCACTATTTTTTTAAATACCCATATTACCCTCATCTTCTTCCTCCCTCCTCCTCCTGCCCCCGTTCCTCCACAGCCGACACCCCCTACCTCGTCGCCGCGCCGAGGACCGCCGCCACCACTTCGAGGGCAAGCAGGACTTCGGAGGCAGGCGTGAGGGGCTTCGGGGACGGGGCAGGGGTGGAGCTAGCGGGTCGGCGGGAGGAACAGTGGCGGAGGCCCTCGGCCCAACCATGGTGGGAGGCGGAAGTGGCAACAGAGGCCCTCGCGTGGCCATGGCAGGAGGAGGCGGTCGGCTGGGAACGGCGGCGCGTCTCGAATCGGCGACGGAGGCTCTCGGCGCAGCCATGGCGGGAGGCGGCGACCGGCGGGAGCGGCAACGGAGGCCTTTGGCGCGGCCATGTCGGCCGGAGGGAGCGGAGGCAGAGAGGGGCGGAGGCTTGAGGTAGAAGATGAACAATGGGGGTAAAGTGGGAATTTTTAAAATATAGTACTCTGCATGTGGGCCCAAATAATATTTTGAAGTGAATTGTAATAATAATGATATATCGGTTATTCGCGAAATTTTAGTGATATTTTTGGCGAAACGGAGAATAACGGTGACACAGAAGCCATTAACCCTATATAAAATCTAGCCTTATGTACGTATGTTTTTCTTCTTCTTTTCGTTAGTTCTATTCGTGCTCCTGGATTTGATAAAGTTAGATTCGAATGAAACATTTCTGGATTATCAATTTTTGAAGAGTGGAACATTTTAATCTACTCCAGAAAAAAATATATAGTAATTTTCTATGTGATTCAAACTCCTGTATATATATTTCCCTTAAAAAAACCTTCTATCTATCCAAACGAGGCCTTAACTGAAACCTGAGACGACTGTTCGATCGGCAATTGCGTGATAGAAATGTGACACGAGAAATTCTACAGAATTCATCAATCCCAGTACTACTCTCGTCTTATCGTGTTCAACGATGAGTTTTGATAAGATTCTACGCCAATTTACTCACATCCCTTCCACGGTCATTAAAAACATTTACATACGACGATGAGATTATTTTTAATATGTCACTAAAAATTTAATAACAATTTCATATAATATCGGTAAGACAACAAGTGACGTATATGAACCAACCGAGTGAATTTTTGGGTGACAAATATGGAACTTTCTCACGTATGATCTAGGTCTGTTCTCATGTTCTACGCAAGCATCGGCAAAGCTCTTGTGTGCCATTACTGCCAAATCGCCATCTTGCGTGCGTGCATTCTTCTCTGCACCCGGCGAGAATCCCGGCACGACGGGTGCGCGGTGGTCGGCCGCCGGCCGGCGACGGCGACGCATCATGATCGAAGACTAGCCAGCTACGTACCTTCGTGGATACGAGTGTACAAGGTGAGTTGTTGCTACGCAATGCACGCACTTGTAAAAAGAGAAATCTCCATGCCAATAAATTAAACATTGTAAATACACGACTGCGTTTTTAATAGAATTTAGGACTGGTTTAGGAGTCCAGAATCCCGACCCATTCCCAATGGGTCGGGATTCTGGGCTTCCAAACATACACTTAGAGTTTTTTTTCAGATTCTAACAGTTACTTTTAAAATCTACCATCGAAACAAACGGTTCAGAGTTTGAATCTAAATTATAAAAAGGTAGTTACAAAATCTGAAAACATACGGTTGGTACGCCTCTTCTAGAAATCAAAACAAAAAAGATAGGTAATGGTAAAAGAACTTTGTTTTGGGAAGAGAAGTGGCTGAGAAATAAAACGTTAGCTGGATAATTTCTAAGGTTGTATCAGATATCTTTCTCTAAAAATGTATATCTATACAAGGCTTTAGAGAGTCAGTTCAGAAATATGAAGTTTAGAAGGGATTTAATCGGAGATAATTTGATGAATTGGAATAAGGTGAAACTTATGTGCAAAGATATTGTCCTGACTGATAATAATGATATAGTTTTTGGACACTTTCAAAAAAGCGATTTTCAGTGTTAAGTCGCTATACAAAGCTATGAAAGCCCAGATTACCTGGAGGCCATCTGGTGATGTTTGGTTGTTAAAGGTTCCATTGAAAATTAAAATTTTCTTACAGCTCTCGAGGAAGAACAAAATCTTGATTAGATGTAATTTGTTGAAACGAGGTTGGAAAGGTGGGACCAACAAATGTCTATTCTATGAGTTACCAGAAATGACACAACATCTGTTCTTTGATTGTAGTATGGCTAAATTTATTTGGAACTTGGTGAAAGTTTGCTTTGATATAGGTCCCTTTGTAGACATGAAACACATGTGGGAGTCTTGGTTTAAGAAGTTGAAATCTGAGGATAAAAATGGTAGGAGTGGGTTTAACAACTATCCTTTGGGTGATTTCGAAGCTAAGGAATGATGCTTGTTTCAGGGATAAAAAATTAATAACGGAGTGTGTTAGCTTAATTTCTTTCTGAATTTCATCTTGGTCTGTGCTTCAGAGAACGTCGGAAGACAGAGAAAAGCTGGAGCCGGGAACACGCCTTCTCGAGTGGGTGGTAAATGACATTTTCAATATGAAGTATGGATGGGCTTTTGTGAGGAATCAACTCTACGGGTGAACAAGGCGTTTACAAAAAGGATGGAGTTCTCTGCTGGGTTTAGTGTGTGTTAATTACGTTTCGGTTGCTCTGTCAAAACTGTTGGTTTGACATTTCTGTTGCTGGAAAACTTTGGCTCTAACCTGGTTTAGGGCGTCACATCCTAATAATTCTTATGATGTGGTCTATTCGTTTCAAAACTTTCAGTTGGTATGTTTGCAGTGCGTTTATGATTGTGAGGTGTTGCGGTTTGGTCCTGTTTTATAGAAGCTCGGTTATATTTTTTTAATGAAAATGAGAGAGCGTATCCCTCTTTCAAATTAAAAAAACGAAAAATAAAATAGTAAACAAATGATAAGGCTAAAGCTTCTAACATCTACACTATTTCTAGAATCTGAAGATGAAACAAACAATCTACATTCTGGCTTAGATTGTGAGAATCAGTAACCGCTAAATCTGGAAATGAAAGACTAGTTAGTACTAGAAGCATGGGCCCTAAGCATACGTAGGAATAATGGGCCATGGCCCATTTGTTGGTGACGGATGGCCCATAGCCCACTTCTGCGTACTCCGAACTAACCCGAGCCCGGCCCACTCGTGAGCTCATCTCATCTCATAAGAAACCCTCGCGGAGCCGGAGGAGAATTTTGCACACATGGCACCGTATTCGTGGGGCTTCGCCAAAATAACACTCCAACAATGCCAATTGCAAAAATAACATTATAATGGTGGGTAATTTGAACATTCAGCAACAGACTCAAATGAACAGCACAATGAAGCATAATGACTTGCTTCTTCTGGTTTTGCCCCTGCCTGCAGAAAAATCAACCCCTCCCGGCCGCGCGAGACTGGTGCTCCTCTCTTTCTACTAAACAAGAACAACGCCGCCGGTCGCCGGGGTCGCCGCGCTCCGCCTCGCCCCCATCCCCGCGCCGCCGGTCGCCGGGGTCACCGCGTTCCACCTCGTCCCCATCCCCCGCCGCGCCGCCGGTCGCCGGGTCGCCGCGCTCCGCCTCGGCCCAAGAACAACGCCGCCGGTCGCCGGGGTCGCCGCTCTCCGCCTCGCCCCCATCCCCGCGCCGCCGGTCACCGGGGTCGCCGCGCTCCGCCTCGCCCCCATCCCCCGCCGCGCCTTGACCACTACGACACCTTCTCCCCCCGCCGGTCTGTAATCTTTCTCCCGCAGTGCCCTCAGTTCGTGCTCTTCTGATCTCGTGGGAACTGAAATTGGAATGGCTCCTCCATGATGTGTGTGCCGGTGTGCAGGGTACGTAGCTCAGGGCCCCCATTCCCCACCGCGCCGCCCACCCGCCCGATGGATTCCGCTGTGGATTCCGCTGCACAGCTCCGTGTCATGCTGTGTCTCAGATGCAAGATATATCTAAGAAGCTTCAAGAAACATCGTCTTTTTGCTACATGGATGAAGACCATGTGGATGGTACGTTGATGACAGGGGTGGCTCGCAGGGTAGATGAATTAGCTGAAATTCTGGATCAAACCTCCCTGAATTGTCAAGTGGAGGTTATGGACCCTAACTCGCTACTCGAAGCAGGTTACTGTAGTGAGGACAGCGCGCTGCGGGCAAATGTATTCTTTGATGAAGAATTGTCACCTCCACACCTACTACAATTGGAAATCAACCACCGCTGAAAGCAAAAGAAAAAAAAGAAGAGAATGACGCTTACAGAATGGAACTGGAAGCCGAGGCTCCTGGATGGGCAGTCCCTCCACGACGACCTGCTGCTGCACAGTGCACGGGAAGGCAACAACGCCGTGAGAGTAGTGGTGAAGGCGCAGCGGGATGGGGGGCCGAGGCGGAGCGCGACGACCCCGGCGACCGGCGGCGCGGCGTGCTGCTGCACAGTGCATGGGAAGGCAACAACGCCCTGAGAGCAGTGGTGAAGGCGCAACGGGATGGGGGGCCGAGGCAGAGCGCGGCGACCCCGGCGACCGGCGGCGCGGGGATGGGGGCGAGGTGGAGCGCGGCGACCCCGGCGACCGGCGGCGTTGTTCTTGTTCAGTGGAAAGAGAGGAGCACAAGTCTCGCGGCCGGGAGGGGTTGATTTTTTTAGAAGGCAGGCAGGGGCAAAACCGGAAGAAGCAAGTCATTATGCTTCATTGTGCTGTTCATTTGAGTCCGTTGCTGAAGGTTCAAGTTGACAAGATGGTCCTGAAGTAAATTCCTGTGTATACATGTGCTGTTTCAATATGTCTGTAGATTCTGTCAATGTGCAATTATTCAGTGCATGCTCTATGCTATGTAGTTTGGTTAATGATAATAGAAGGTTGTTTGCAAATATTTCTCAATGAGTTCTATTACATATCTTAAAAGATATTTCAACTATTCTATTTTCTGTCTCACATGACAGAGCTTTGCCGTTTTAGTGGTCAGAAGATTTATCCAGGGAAGGGAATTCGATTTATTCGTGCTGATTCACAGGTCAGATTGTTAATGTTTAATGCCAGGATATCTATGCATAGAAGGTTGTAATGAGTATCGGTATATTTGGCAGGTCTTCCTTTTTGCAAACTCAAAATGCAAGCGCTACTTCCACAACCGCCTGAAGCCTGCAAAGCTTACCTGGACAGCTATGTACAGGAAGCAGCACAAGAAGGTATTGTCACAGGATTTTGGTCGGCAATTGTATACGCACATCCTTGCTAACTGGATGAAGTTAAACTTTTCTTCGCACTTATCATTACTTTCTTAAATTTGTTAGTTTGGGCTAAGACGAGCATGATTAAACTGTGTAATGTTGTAATCTGCTTCAATTGCTAAGTTGATTGTTTTTAAAGCCATTAATCCTTGATCCCAGTAAGCATATGTTTCTATAATTGAATGCCATCATCTGTATTCTGGAGTGATTATTTTTGTACTGTGTGTAAACATCATGCTAATTTCTTCAAATAAGCACTTCACAGTTTGCATACACATCTTGGCAGTTGTGTAGTTATGCATTTACAGTGAGATCAAGGAGCACATCGAGAAGACAAAGGATGACAAGAAGGCCAAGAAGGCTGAGGTGGCCAAGTCCCAGAAGAGAAGTCGCAGTCGAAGAGCGCCCCTCCAAGGGGTCCCAAAGGCCCGAAGGTCGGTGGTGGTGGTGGAAAGCGCAGAAAATTTCATGCAATTCTAGGAGGGGGGTCACCCAAGTTCTATTCAATTTGTTTAGATCATAGTATCCATCGAAATCTACTTTGTAGAAACCACTGTTAAATTAGCACGTCTGCCTAATGTTCAATCATCCCCACAGGAGATAATATCATGAAGTTGAATTGCTATGCAGAAAAGGTCTGTTTTTTGCTGTAATGTTACATTATACTTGTGTTTTGTTCGGCTAAGATTAACATCAAGCTATCTGAAGAGATTGCTGAGTATACGATGAATCTGATCGTACGATATTTTGTCAAAGAAGACCGAGCAAACAGGAAGGCACAAGCGTAGGGATGGTAATTTTAGACATGGTTTTTATTTATACTTGTGGTTTCATGTATCTGACATGTTTGAATGTGGGTTTGATTTGAAATCCATGGATTTTGCGGATGTAGATTTGAGAATGTTTCATAGTGTGGATGTGGATTTGAGAATGTTTTGTATGTTTAGATTCGTTTGTCATCCCGTAGGCGATGCGTAATGCAGAGGGCGTTTAAAGAGCAAGCTGAATTGAAAAGTAACCGAGTAACCGACTGTAGTTCTCCCTGACAATTTTCAACTAAGCAAAAAAAAAATTCTTGGACAATATTTTTATATTTTTATTTATAATTATTATAAAGTAAGGATGGATTAGGATCGGATACGAATGAAAACGAATCCGGATAGCACTATTTTTCATATTTTATTTTGAATACAAATACGGATTTCGAATACGAATACAAAACAAATATTTGAATACAAATACATATTCAAATGTTTACTCGGTTTAATTTGAGATGTTCATCGTTTCACAAAATTTCTAAAAGTTCAGAGTATCCAATATACCAAATTGGAATAATAATTAATAACAAACAATGATACACAATAAATCATACACAAACTAAGTTTTTAAATAACGTCAGCTAAAATTCATGTATGATAACTTTCTTAAAACATTTTCAAAATTTTATCATAATATCTATGCATAATATTATAATATCATGATAAGTCTCGTATTTTTACGATTTTATTTTATTTTTTTAGAATTAAAAAATTCTTAAGCTCCACATTACCGATGGAGTGTCGTAACATAGATTTTTAAAATTTCTTTAAATTTAGTGTATAAGAACTAAAATGGACACAAAATAGTGAATATGATTTTTCTATAAATTTTAGTGCATTATTTTAGGTACTTATAGTTCAAATTTCACATATTTCAATTTATATCCTAGAAACACAATTAATGAGTTAAAAATAGCAAATGTATCTAGAAAAATAAAAAAATAGAATGATATATGTTGTATTTTAATTATAAAAAAGTTTCAATTTCAAACAAAGATTTAACCATCAATTTATTTTCAATCATAACCTATTCCTTCTCAAAGCTCTAATTTCTCTCTTAAGAATCTCAAGTTTCTTAATATACTGTATGATAACTTTCTTAAAATATTTTTAAAATTTTATCATAGTATATACATATAATATTATAACACCATGACAAGTCTCGTATTTTTAGACTTTATTTGATTTTTTAGAATTAAAAAACCCATAAGCTCCCTGTTGGTGCATTTTTTGTAACACTTTGACAAACGCGTGGTCTGGAAGATCCGTTTTACTCCAATGCAGATCCTACATTTTTAGAAAAAGGGTTCAAGGCATGCCAAATAGTTTAACCCTGCAACTGATAAAGAGAACATAAAATATGATAACTAGTAGCATGAACTATCGACTATCGAGCCGATGACCGCAACGGGGATGGGATATTCGTGGAATATCATGTCGATCGGCCACCAGGCCGATGACCTGAGATGAAGCAATCGGGTGAGCGTGCCATCGGCCGATAAGATGAACAATTAACCATGTAGGCCGACAAGTGCTTTTTCGATAACTTATAAGATGTAGCGTGGAATCGAAGATAACCCGTCGACTTGTACTACAACAAAAATAAATAAAATGTGCGAGATAACATGTCTATATCATGAAAATCATCAAAATAACCAGAATGGACCTAACCAAGAAAGTAGCTAGTCACGATGATCTTAATAATATATCAAAGAATCGGGCATGCTTTATTTAGATGAACGATATACAACATGAAAGAGATACAATAGCAGGAGATGTCGGACTTAACCGATGAAACCTCAAACTATCCCACCTAGATCACATCAATATAAGAGATCAAAGTGAACTGATGTGGCCTTAGACCTAGCTAATACACCGAGAACAACCGACGACCGTACTGTTTCAATGTTCACCTCAAGAGGTCAAACTTATGCAGTCGTGAGGATACTGATCTAATCGGTACAGACATCGGGTGTGACGGGACTCACCTCTTCGTCAAAGATCGAAACGATGCGGCCCAGCTCCAAGTGCCAAACCCCGTCGGATAAACCTTGGAAGCCAAGGGTAGTGATGCACCGAGTAATTGATTGATAGAGATGTGTCTTTCTAAGATAACTAGAGGTACATATTTATAGTCCGGAGACTTGCCGTCCAAGCACTCTATCTTAACCGATTTCGAATAATCTTCTTCTTTTCTTTTTTCCCGCACCTTATCTCCATCGGCTTCTTTTGCATCTGATCATCTTGTAACAGCATGGACGGGCTTCCTTGACTTTCTTTTATCAGACTTCTTTGATGTCTATTGATCGTGCAACATCTTTAGTGGGCTTGGGCTTTACCAAATCTTGGCGCAACACATGCCCCCAGTTTCAGAGCATTAAGTGACTGCTGATATTTCGAAATTAACAATAGTCATTATACCTACTGCCACGTTTTTTCAAACGTCTATCCGCACGTTCTTTTCAATTTAATTGCAAGCCAAAACCCTTCATATTTTTATACCTTTATGACTTCACGTAGTATTCTGACTTATTGGTTTAATTACCGAAACCCTTCGCCTTTCAATGCTTTTACATTTTGTTAGAGTTCCAACTCTTTCTCTTCCTCTTCCACCCTTCCATAACTGCACTGGGTTAGTTTATAAACTTCGACCATTCTTCCTTTCTTCTTCATGCTTTTGACTCATCACCTATTCCCGACCATCAACATTTTCACCATTCATCCAGTGCTATCTATCGCTCGTCATCTTTCTTCTTGCCAACGTAAGGATGGATACCATTGAGGCGATCCCCCGAGTAAGTCTCTGATCTTTTCACTCCTGACGCACTCATCGCCCCTTATCTTCTAACTCCATTTTTGTTGTGGAAGGGCTTGCAGAACTAGGTTTTCATTCCAATAGTTACACACCCTTTTAGCTTCTTTCTAGGTCCCTTAGGTAATCCCGACCCCACGGATCTCATCAATGATGAGACTCGTCGGATAACCTTTAAATGTTTTCCTATGCGTTCCTCCGACTGAGATTTGGGTTTCGAATCTTTTCCTCCTTCCATCCCCGGCTGGCGCAACTGGTACCTTAGGATGTCAGCCACTTATCACCCCTTTTGGGACAAAATTGACATCGGTCATTGCATCGGTCTTTCTTTGGTTGATCCATACCTAAATGTGCCAATGCTGGCTGCGTCTTATTATTTTGGGAAATTTTGTTGTAGGACACCGCGAAAACATCAAATTGGCTCGCTCATATTACAAACGGGCTTATTTGCCTAGTACCATTATAATTTTGTGGTTCTTTGCCCAGACAAGCCACACCGATTATTTTAATAATTTTTTAGATTTTTGGAGAGAGAAGGTGGGTGAAATGACTTTTCTGCCCTTGTTTTCAACCTCCGGTTGGTCACTAAATTTTGTTGTGAGCAATCGCGATCACGTGGCTTTCCTTAGCCTCTAGTTAGAGGAATTTGTCTTCTTCGAGTGGGCTCCGGTCCTATCGTTGCGTGGGAAAAGCAAGCCTACAGGGGGTACCCATAGTGTGATTTGTTGTCAGTAGAGGGGAGGAGTCACGGCTATGGATTTGATGGTTACCCCAACCGAATGGGGCAGAATGCGGACAAAGACAACAAGGGGACATACACGAGAGAGTTTTTAGACAGGTTCGGGCCCCCCGCAGGATAAAAACCCTACTCCTGTGTGTGTATGGATGAATGGGGGGTGTCTGTATGAATCAATCTCTCAGTGTCGGTCTCGACGTTGTGCTAGGTGATGTAGTGTGCTAAGATGCGATCCCGACGTGATGATCGTCGAGCTTGCTTGTGGTGCTGCTTTTCGGTGTGTTCTATTAGGGCCTCCCCTAATACTTTTATATGAGAAGGATTGGGAAGTTACAAGAATAATCAAGACATTGATAGACAGCGGAAACTACCGCATAACTACTAACATCACTGCCTCTAAATGGCGCTAATGGCTGCCATAGAGACGACAATATTAAGGGTAATTATCGGCGTTGATTAGACATAACCGTTGGGCGAATGGCCCAAGTCCGACCATTGGCATCTTACCACTCGAGCACATTCACTCCCGAGTGGGAGACCTGGCGGTCAGGAAGTCCTTCATGGGCTAGCCTGGCCAGCAGTCGGTGATCCGAGTGAAACCACTCGGTGGGGTACCCTGGATCATATACCCGACAGCAGCCCCGAGCTCTTTTTGGCGTGCGACATGCTCGAAGTGGGTGAGAAGAGCTCCAAGTACCCTTGAGGTATCCATGCTTTCGATCAGTACACCGCCCAGGTGCACCTACCGAGTGCAGCCCCCATAGATGAAGTTCCATCGGAGAATGAGCTTCAGTCTCAAATCATCTTCTTTGGGGGCGTTACCATTGGAGTAGTTGATTTCTAAACCGTGCGACCTCTCTGCGGGAGGAAGTTACCGTGCGGGGAGACGATAGTTGGTGATGTTGCTGCACTTGCTTTTTGCTTGCTTCGTCTTCTGGAGCATGGATCAGGACCTCTTGAGAGATCCTTGGGAACCGTGCTGACGCGATTGATGGCGAAAATGTGCTTCTCTAAACTGGTCGCTTTGGCAGTTGTGACGCTTCGGGATGGGGAACCGCTGGGAGGAAAGTTATAAGTAACTTTATCCGATGCGCTTGGAAGTAGTACTCCATCTTTTGCTTCATCTTCTGATCTCCTGGCACCTTGCAAAAGCTTCCGGCACTGTAACTACGCGGTTTGCTATCGCAATGCCCGACGGTTGTTCAGTTTGAAACCTTTGGCAAGGCCGTTCGGGGTCCCAATGGTGGCGGGCACTCCTTAGAAGCCGGTGGATCACTTGGAAGAGGTCCACGTCTCTTCCATGGTAGAAGAGGTGGTGCAGGCGCTGGAGGATCAGGGCGATATCCCGCCGAAAGCCATCTCGTCGTGGCAAGCGGCCGACAGCGAGACATTTCCATCCACCGATACCCATGAGATTGTGGTCTTCGACTCTTTCTTTCTTCATGGCTTTGGGTTGCCGGTGCATCCTTTCCTTCATGGTGTTCTTCATCATTATGACATTTCTCTATGTAATCTAAATACCAACTCCATTCTTCATCTTGCAATCTGTGTGGAGTTGTGTGAATCTTTTTTGGGATCGATCCCCATTTCAATCTTTTTCGCCACTTCTTCTGCTTGCGACCTCTTTGGAGCAAAGTGGTCGGGAGATGCAGGCTTCAACTTCATGATGGGAAGGTGGCAGAGTACATCTCCGTCCCTCTCCCTTCTTCAAACAAGGAGTGGCACTCGGGTTGGTTTTATGTTGCCAACCATGAGCCGTCCCTTTCTTTGGAGATTGATCAAGTGCCACTAGTGACTACCGCTTGGACCGACCGGTGTGCGGTTGAGGAGTAGGGGCAAGTTGATGAGCTGGTGACCTTGGTCCGTCATCTTCGAGAGAGGAATCTCTCGGGCTTCTAGGTTGTGCTCAGCTTCTTGCTTCATCGGGTAACGCCACTGAAGCAGCGGCTCCAACCCGGGGACGAGTTCTCGGGACTCGAAGATTCAACTAGGGAGCCGGTTGAGGGAATGCCATTGGAGGAGGCAGTGGCAAGGGCGCGAAACATTTTCAATAGCAAGGTCAATGCACAAAGCACCACCTAGTGCCACCCCTTTCACCTCAACTATCCTCGACTGGAGGTAATGTTGTTTCCTCATGTTTCTTCATTGCTAGAAGTTATGATTGATCTCTAGGTCTTGAATATGATCTTGTGCAGAGTTGGTGCACCTTAATCTCTTTGGCTCCACTGCCAGAGCACCCCTTACCTGTTGGGCAGAAGCGTGCTGGGCTGGATGGTGGCGCACCCAGTAGGAAGAGTGTTGGGGATATGATCCAGGGTACCCCACTGAGTGGTTTCATTCGAATCACCGACTGTTGGCCAGGCTAGCCCTCGAAGGACTTCTCGACTGCCAGGCCTCCTACTCAGGACCGAATGTGCCCGAGTGGTGAGATGTCAACCCACAATATTATCGTCTCTATGTGTTGGGCCGGAAACGACGACCAGAGGGGGGGTGAATGGGAGCTTTTAAAATTTGGGCTAAAAACAACCTTCTGATTTTTAATTCCGTCTTCTACGGAACAGGCTTCGAACATAACCTTCGAAGTTCTGGTTCGGAGGTAATTTATAGCTCCGAACACACGCTTCGCAAGGGAGCAAAAGTTCAAAGTCAAGAAGACTTCGCTCCACCCACAACCCCGAAAAATCTACTCTGCTAAGTCAGTGCAGGCTCCGCACACAGGTTGCTTCGAGCAGGCTTCGCACTTCACCCTTCGCAAGAGTGGACTACCCTCTGAGGACTTCGACCAAGTACTTAGCGTCAGCAACTGGTGCTGGGCTTCGTACACCAAAGGTCTAAACGCACACTAATAGACTTCGCTAGGGGCTTAGACACGATAAGAAACACGGGCTTCGATCAGGGCTTCGCTAGTAAGCAGCGAGGTCTAGCCTCCTGTTACACAGAGCGAACGCACCCTGAAAAGCACACTTCGCACAAAACACACTTCGCCTAGATAGGCTTCGGTGCACTACTACTAGCGAGGTATACAAACAAGCTCAAGCAGAAACTCAACACAGAAGCAGGGCTTCGCTGCTTGAACAAGGAACACAATAAATGAACTCACATGATGAATACAAAGTGTGGTGTCTAGTACAGGAGCTCAACAGTGAATGCTCAAAAGTGTTAAATGTTACCTACCCAGCCCCACTATTTATAGCCACTATTCACCCAAGTGAATTGACTACTTTACCCCTAGGGTTTACAATGGTTTTGTCTCTATAGAACAGAGGGGTACAAAAGGTAGTCAACTTTATTTACAGGCTTCTCTGTCAGCTTTGCAGAGGGGACAGCGTCAGCTTTTTGCAGAGCAGACACTATCAGCCTTTACAGTCTTTGACCTTTCTAAAGCCCCCCTTCGCACGCGAGGGGTGCGGTAGCTTCGGTGAGAAGCCTTGAGCCTGATGACCTTCGCTTCACCGAAGACAGCCTCCGATACAGTGACGGTTTTGAGCCGAAGCCGTCAAGGCCCTTGGGCCTTTGCACCACCACCTTCGGAGTGGACCACCACGGCTTCGTAGCTTCTCCTAGCTCAAACTCCGTCAGTCCATGTACCGAAGCCATGCATGGCCGAAGTACCACAAGACAACCACACTCCGAAGCCCCACCTTCGGAGTACCACCCTTCGAAGTCCCTCCTTCCTCCAAGGCCTCCGCATGAAGCATTCCATGAGCACTTCATCGCAGTGTCTCTCCCCGTGCACACTCCTCGACAAGCCTCACCCGGACCATGCCTTCGATGCACCTCGACTTCTGAGACCTTCGTCGGGTACCTTCGAGTGTCTCCCTCCGGAGCACACTTCGAACACCTTGCCTCCGCTGAGGACTTAGATCCACCATACTCCGAAGTCACTCCTTTCGGAGTACCCTTCGAAGTGCCTCGCCTCCGAGGACTTCATCTCGGAGTACCTTCACTCGGATCCACGCTCCGCACTTACTGCCTTCTTTTGGCGCACCTCGACCCGAGGACCGACCTCGACCCCTTCGCAGCCCTCGTGACGGAGCTCCCTGCTCCCCTAGCATCAAGCCTCCCACTTGACCCAGGTTCACTTGCTACGAACCGTCCGTCGCATCCGAAGTCCCCTACGCACCACAGACAAGCAGACAAGTGTATCTAGTACTCCAGAGACCTCTCCAGGTAAGCACCCTTCGGCACACACTCCGGTGTACCGCCCAAAATACCGAGACCTTTGGTACAACCCCAGTCATCGTGTACTGTCGGACCCTTCCGACAGATACACTCCGCTGCAACAGTTGCAGCAATCAAACCCACCGAACCCTTCGGTGAAACAGCCTCCGAAGACCTTCGGAGATCCAACCTCCGAACCCCTTCGGAGGGACCCCTTCGAATCAGAGGATAAACTCTGTCAATCACTCATCATAGACTCCGAAACCAACCTTTGGTTTCTCAATCTCCCCCTTGATGAGTGCATTGACAATCAGATTTAAGTTCAAGAAAATTTCAAGAATTTCAGCACACAAGTGACCATAAAAACTCAGAAGCGAGCCAAATCATGTCACTTGATAAAAAGAATTTTCCTCCCCCTTTTTAAAAGAGTAAAAGCCCCTTCGGCAAATCTCCCCTTTTTCAAGATAAAAACTCCCCCTGAGTAATTTTACCCCCTTGCTGCAGAGAACTCAAATTCCCCCCCCCCTTTGGCAATGCAAGCATCAAGGAGCATTCAAAAGATGCATAGCTTTGAAATGGACAGAGTTGCAAAGACATATGAAGCAAAAATATGCCAATATTAATACCAATTATCATGTGCTCAGCTCAATTTAACATTCTCTAAAAACATGATGACAACATATGAATTTATCATTTTGAAATAAAAGCATCACCACTTAATCAAGGTAACTAGGTAAGTAAAAGCAAGGACTGCGCAAAGCTAGTCAATTTCTACTCTAGACAGACAAGTCCAGTTCAAGTGGAGCATTTAAAAGCAAACTTGAAGATCAATGAATTTTGTTGTTCTTTTCATAATGCTAGGGGTTATTTGTTTGTCCACCTTATACTTTCCAATCAGGCCAAGCCTAGGCATGAAAGCCATCAGAAGCTTAAGGCAATGATTTTGGCAGACACTACACTATTCCAGTTCAGACCAATGTGCAATGGTAAGCAGTCTAGAATAGAGTAGTGCGACAAACAAACCGACCTGGATCTTTTAACTTGAAGCATGTAAATCATGGATTTTTGAATTTTGATTAAATGAATAATTTATTTAGCATTTTATGAATATCCATGAATATGTAGAACAATTTGTCAAGTTGCAAAAATTAGCATCCAGAGAAAAGGTGTCTTGCTATCAAGCAGATAAAAGATAGCTAAAGCAGTCTTGCCTAAACATGCTAGTTTCAAGACTAAGCAGTGAGCACAATTTAAGTTTGGGAAAGAAAACATCATGCACATTAATGTTTTAGATATATTAAATAGAGCTGAGCTGACACGATTTCATGAATTACATTCAGGCATATAAGTGCAAAAGATGTAAATGCAATTTCACATATAACTAACAAATGCACACCAATTCAAAACAGCTCCCCCTCACAAAATGCCGTAAGGGTGATAAATACCAAGTTCCCCACGCAAGTAGGCAAATCGAGAAGCATCGAGGGGTTTTGTGAAAATATCGGCTAGCTGGTGTTGGGTATCAACATATTGAAGTTCAATATCACCCTTCTCATTGTGATCTCTGAGAAAATGATATCGCACATCAATGTGTTTGGTTCTGGAGTGCTGAACCGGGTTGTTTGCAATACAAATAGCACTAGTGTTATCATAGAAAAATGGAACACTCTTATAATCTAACCCGAAATCCCGCAAAGTGGAAACCATCCACAAAATCTAAGAGCAACAGCTAGCTGCAGCAACATATTGGGCCTCAGCCGTCGATTGTGCAACACTAGACTGTTTGTGGGAAGACCAGAAAACCAGTGAAGTACCCAGAAAATGACAAGTACCAGAGGTACTCTTCCTATCAATCCTACACCCAGAAAAATCCGCATCGGAATAACCTCGAAGACATAAAGAGGAAGATGCTGAATACCAAATGCCGAACTCAAGGGTATGTTTGAGATACCTTAGAATGCGCTTTACCGCTTGGCGGTGCGAAGCTCGTGGTGAAGCTTGAAAACGAGCGCACAGACATACTGCGAAGTGTATGTCCGGCCTCGTAGCAGTCAAGTAGAGGAGGGAGCCGATCATGCTTCGGAACTCCTTCTGATCTACAGCTTCTCCATCTTCGTTAGGGTCCAATGCTACAGATGTAGCCATTGGAGTGGCGAGAGGCTTCGCATCGGCCATGTCGAATTTCTTGAGCAGGTCCTTGGTGTACTTCGTCTGGTGGACGAAGGTATCTTGTTTGCTTTGCTTGATTTGCAACCCAAGGAAAAAGGTGAGTTCACCCATCATGGACATTTCAAACTCCCTGTTCATGGTATCTGCAAACTCGGCAACCAAAGCATGAGAAGAGCCACCAAAGATGATATCATCCACATAAATCTGAACTAGGAGGAAATCGTTGCCATGCTTGAGAGTGAATAGGGTTTTATCAACAGATCCCATCAAATACCCTCGCTCAAGCAGAAAAGACTTAAGTCTATCATACCATGCCCGAGGGGCCTGCTTGAGTCCATAAAGAGCCTTATGAAGTTTAAGGACTTTATGTGGGTATTTGGGGTTTTCAAAACTAGGGGTTGTTTTACATAAACATCTTCACCTATGAAGCCATTAAGAAAAGCACTTTTGACATCCATTTGATAGAGTTTGAATCCTCGGGATGTCGCAAAGGCAAGCAAAATCCTAATGGCCTCAAGGCGAGCAACAAATGCAAAAGTTTCAGTAAAATCAATCCCTTCTAGTTGAGAATAACCCTGAGCTACGAGTCTAGCCTTGTTTCTAACTATAGTCCCATCCTCCCCTTGTTTATTTTTGAAAATCCATTTTGTTCCAATGAAATGAACATTTGGTGGAGGATCAACTAAAGACCAGACTTGGTTTCTCTCAAAATTTTCAAGTTCCTCATGCATGACATTGATCCAACTAGAATCAGAAAGTGCATGACTAACATCTAAGGGCTCGAAAGAAGCAACAAAAGCAGAATTAGTGAAATGAGCATGAGAACGTGTTACCCTTTGATCAAGCTCACCAATGATCTGCTCGGGAGGATGCATCCTTTGAACATGGTGTGGAGCCTCGCGGCGGGATGCAGTCTCCCCCTCAACTTGTGCGTTGGAGTGGTCCAAGATGACCGATGTCGAGGTAGTTGCTTCAGGACCTTGTGCCGAAGTGGTCGAAGCGGGGTCAGCTTCGGGGGTTGATGTCGAGGGTAGTAGGGGTTCATCCTCGAACTCTCCGGGATCTTCTTCTTCGAAGATGGTTTGCTCCATGTCGTGTTCATTTGCCTGTTCAAAAGCAGAACTAACAGAGGGGGTTGATTCATCAAAAGTCATATCACATGACTCGATGACAGTGTTAGTCTCCAAATTATAAACACGATAAGAATGCCCATGAGTAGTGTAACCCAAAAAGATCCCGTCAGAAGAACACGACCCAAATTTATCCAAATTACCACGTTTTAGGATAAAGCAACGACAGCCAAAAACTCGAAGATGAGTAACCTTGGGCTGTCTCCCAAAACGTAGCTCATAAGATGTCAAGTTTAAAATTGAGCGCAAGAATATTCGGTTTGAGATGTAACATGCAGTGTTCATGGACTCAGCCCAGAATTTTCTAGGAGTCCTGTGCTCATCGAGCATTGTCCTAGCCATCTCAACCAAAGTGTGGTTCTTCCTCTCAACAACACCGTTCTGTTGAGGAACCCGCGGAGCAGAGAATTGATGTTCTATGCCATGCTCCATGCAAAAGTCAACAAAGAGACTTTTCTTGAACTCAGTGCAATTATCACTTCGAATGAATTTCAATGCACCAGGGAGTTCAGTGAAAAGTCTCAAAGCCAAGCTCCGAAAGTGTGAAAACACTTCATCCTTGCTGGCAAGAAAGAAGACCCAAGAGTAGCGAGAGAAATCATCGACAATAACTAATACATACCACTTGCCGCCTAAAGAACTAACCCGAGAAGGACCTATAGTGTCCATGTGGAGAAGTTCTCCTGGTTGTTCAGTCATAACAGTGGTGACTGGTGAATGCGAAGCGACAATCATTTTTCCATGTCGACAGGGAGCACAAACTAAATTCTTCTCAAACTTGAGCTTGGGCAATCCTCGGATCAGACTTAGGGCACTCAGACGAGCGAGCAACTCAAAGCTCATATGCCTTAGTCTCCTATGCCACTTCCAAAGCTCAGAAGTAGAATGTGCAACAAGACAGTGAGAAGAACCAGATGACTTAGAAAAATCAGCTCCAAAAACTCTCCCAACTCTAAAGATCTTACAAACCACAACGCCATCAGAATTGAGTACTTGCGAAGTATCACGATGAAATCGCACTTCGAAGCCCTCATCAAGCAACTGAGATACAGACAGCAAATTGTATCCTAGGTTTTCAACCAAAGCAACATCTTTGAGAGTGAAATTCGAGTTAATTCTTACCACACCTTTATCTTTCACTCTACTCCTTCGATTGTTCCCGAAGGTGATATGTTCCCTTTGCTTGGTTGTGGTGAGGCTGGAGAACCATGCTGCATCTCCGGTCATATGGCGCGAACAACCGGAGTCCATGATCCACGTGCCCTCCAAGCCTCGGTCTGTCGCCTACACATGATAAGAATATCAAGATCGCTCAGTGCTGGGGTGAGTGAAAATATGACGAGGCATCCAGCACTGAGTGACACGAGTAGTAGGCACAGTAAAAGCAGACTGTCTACGCACATGATAATCGGAATGATGCAAAGTGCGAGGTCTACCTACATGCTATGATCGAACAACATGATGAGGTCTCCTACTCTGACGAGGTACAAAGCTACTCGCCCGGGGTCTACCACCATATGGAACATGGTGAACACCTCAAGGAGCAAAACCTCTCCGAGAAGCACGAGGAGCCTCAAAAGCAGGACGATAGTAAAACTCAGACTCATGCATACCTAAGGATGGGTAATGCATGTCCTGGTAACTAATCGCCTGAGAGCGTCGCATATCCTTAATGCGACGAAAGCAGAACCCAACCAAATGACCCGCCCGCTGACTAGTAGGAACAATGAAAAATTCTCCTAGGGGCACTCTCATGGGTCTTAGGAGCAACTCTCACAGGCTCCTTGGGCTTCTGCTGAGTGGTTTTCTTTGGAGGGATTTTCTTGGCAGGAGGAGTGGTTTTCTTTGGTGTTCGGGTAGGCTTTTTGGCTAATGGAGTGTCTAACAGAGCTCTCTCTTTCTCTAGGGTAGTGGGAGAGGTAAAAACAGTTTTTTTCCACTGTCTGAAGGAATCCTCTCAAAACCCAAACCTAGAGCTAACCCTGCTCTGTCAGCACACATCTTGGTTTTGGCCAAAAGCAAATCCATCCTACCCTTTCCCTCAGTGCATTTATTAACCACGGAAAGAAGGTACTCATTCTCGGTCATAAGGTTTTCAGCTCGCTCTCTAACAGTGCCTAGCTGGTCCTTAAGGGTAATGCACGTGTCACAAACAGACTGCACATCCTTAGAACTACCGGCCCTCTCCAATCTAGCCTCTAAGTCATGAACATGCTTATCACGTAAATTAATGCTCTCGCGTAATAAAGAACAATTCATGCATTCAATTATATCATGAGGTCTAGAATCAACCACCAAAAGCTGCTTCTGTGCAGTCTCAAGCTCAGATAGAGTTTGAGCATGTACAGAACGCAACTGAGAAAGCTCACCCATGACAACAGTACAAGATTCACATTCAGCATCATTAACTTTAGACTTAAGCATGGCATAATCAGTAGAAACATATTCTAGCCTAAGTCTAAGGTCTTTTCTTTCTCTAGCGGCTTGTACAAGTAATCTATCCTGACCAAGAACTACTTCATTCAGTTCATCTAGTTTAATTAAAAGCTGGTCAGAGGATAGTGGTACCTCAGATGAGTCAAGCTCATCGCCGCTGTGATCGTTGTCGGCCATGAAACAAAGGCCGGTGAAGTCTCGTCCCTTCTTGTCCTTCTTGTCCTCCTTCCTTGGGGACTCCTCCTCCTCAGAGCTCGACTCCTCAGTTGAGGAAGTGTCGATGTCACTGAGAGCAGCAACAAATGCTCTAGAAGCGGCTTTGGCTACTCTCTTAGCCACCTTGCCGCGCTTGCCCTTCACAAAAGGCTTCCTCTCCTTTTTGTGGTATTTAGGGCGCTCACTCTCGTCTCTCTTTTTGAGCTTAGGGCAATTGGCCTTAATGTGAGAAGTGTCGCCACATTCAAAGCAACCACTAAAACCACTTCTCCTCTGATCCCGTCTCTCATGATGAAAACGGGTGAACCTTCTGGCAATGAGAGCAAGCTCATCATCATCCAGAGTGTCCACCTGCTCCTTTGTGACGGAGACCAGGGAGGATAAAGCAAAACCATCTGTAAGAACACAAGTACCAGATGTGCTTAGTTCTGCAGTGGTGCCACGGCTAGTGCTAGAAACCAATGCCAATGGCTGTGGCAAGGAGTTTCTGTGAACTGCAAGAGATTCCTTGGCAATCTTTGTGGACTTCAGCTTGCTGAAGAGCTCATCACAGGTCAATGTGTCATAACTTGCAGACTCCTCAATGCTGGATATCTTCACTTCCCATATGCTACGATCAAGAGCATAGAGAAGCTTGATAGCCCTATTATGATCATTGTAAGCAAGCGTCCCGTTGGACCGCAAGTTACTCACTATCGCATCAAAGCGAGAAAACATGGCATCTATAGATTCACCAGGTGCCTGCACAAACAGCTGATACTGTTGATTGTATGTGCTTTGGCGCCTGGCCTTGATCTGTGTAGAGCCCTCATGAAAAATAGTGAGTGTTGTCCAAATTTCCCTAGCAGTCCTAAGGTGCTGCACCCTATCAAACTCACTCCGGCTCAAACCAATGAACAGTATATTTCGGGCTAAAAATTTCGGGCTTTTAAAATTTCGGGCTAAAAACAGCCTTCTGATTTTTAATTCTGTCTTCTGCGGAACAGGCTTCGAACATAACCTTCGAAGTTCTGGTTCAGAGGTAATTTATAGCTCCGAACACAGGCTTCGCAAGAGAGCAAAAGTTCGAAGTCAAGAAGACTTCGCTCCACCCACAACCCCGAAAAATCTACTCTGCTAATTCAGTGCAGGCTCCGCACACAGGGTGCTTCGAGCAGGCTTCGCACTTCACCCTTCGCAAGAGTGGAATACCCTCTGAGGTCTTTGACCAAGTACTTAGTGACAACAACTGGTGTTGGGCTTCGTACACCGAAGGTCTAAACACACACTAAAAGACTTCGCTAGGGGCTTAGACACGATAAGAAACATGAGCTTCGATCAGGGCTTCGCTAGTAAGCAGCGATGTCTAGCCTCCTGTTACACAGAGCGAACGCACCCTGAAAAGCACACTTCGCACAAAACACACTTCGCCTAGACAGGCTTCGGTGCACTACTACTAGCGAGGTATGCAAACAAGCTCAAGCAGAAACTCAACACAGAAGCAGGGCTTCGCTGCTTGAACAAGGAACACAATAAATGAACTCACAAGATGAATACAAAGTGTGGTGGCTAGTACAGGAGCTCAACAGTGAATGCTCAAAAGTGTTAAATGTTACCTACTCAGCCCCACTATTTATAGCCACTATTCACCCAAGTGAATTGACTACTTTACCCCTAGGGTTTACAATGGTTTGTCTCTACAGAACAGAGGGGTACAAAAGGTAGTCTACTTTATTTGGAGGCTTCTCTGTCAGCTTTGCAGAGGGGACAACGTTAGCTTTTTGTAGAGCAGACACTATCAGCCTTTACAGTCTTTTACCTTTCTGAAGCCCCCCTTCGCACGCGAGGGGTGCGGTAGCTTCGGTGAGAAGTCTTGAGCCTGATGGCCTTCGCTTCACCGAAGATAGCCTCCGATATAGTGACGGTTTTGAGCCAAAGCCGTCAAAGCCCTTGGGCCTTCGCACCACCACCTTCGGAGTGGACCACCACGGCTTCGCAGCTTCTCCCAGCTCGAACTCCGTCAATCCGTGTACCGAAGCCATGCATGGCCGAAGTACCACAAGACAACCACACTCCGAAGCCCCACCTTCAGAGTACCACCCTTCGAAGTCCCTCCATTGTCCAAGGCCTCCGCATGAAGCATTCCATGGGCACTTCGTCGCAGTGTCTCTCCCCGAGCACACTCCTCGACAAGCCTCACCCGGACCATGCCTTCGATGCACCTCGACTTCTGAGACCTTCGTCGGGTACCTTCGAGTGTCTCCCTTCGGAGCACACTTCGAACACCTTGCCTCTGCTGAGGACTTAGATCCACCATACTCCGAAGTCACTCCTTTCGGAGTACCCTTCGAAGTGCCTCGCCTCCGAGGACTTCGTCTCGGAGTACCTTCACCCGGAGCCACGCTCCGCACTTACTGCCTTCTCATGGCGCACCTCGACCCCTTCGCAGCCTTCGTGACGGAGCTCCCTGCTCCCCTGGCATCAAGCCTCCCGCTTGACCCAGGTTCACTTGCTACGAACCGTTCGTCGCCTCCGAAGTCCCCTGCGCACCACAGACAAGCAGACAAGTGTATCCAGTACTCCGAAGACCTCTCCGGGTAAGCACCCTTCGGCACACACTCCGGTGTACCGCCCAAAATACCGAGACCTTCGGTACAACGCCAGTCATCGTGTACTGTCGGACCCTTCCGACAGGCACACTCCGCTGCAACAGCTGCAGCAATCAAACCCACCGAACCCTTCGGTGAAACAGCCTCCGAACACCTTCGGAGATCCAACCTCCGAACCCCTTCGGAGGGACCCCTTCGAATCAGAGGATAAACTCTGTCAATCACTCATCACAGACTCCGAAACCAACCTTTGGTTTCTCAATCTCCCCCTTGATGAGTGCATTGACAATCAGATTTAAGTTCAAGAAAATTTCAAAAATTTCAGCACACAAGTGACCATAAAAACTCAAAAGCGAGCCAAATCATGTCACTTGATAAAAAGAATTTTCCTCCCCCTTTTTAAAAGAGTAAAAGCCCCTTCGGCAAATCTCTCCTTTTTCAAGATAAAAACTCCCCCTGAGTAATTTTACCCCCTTGCTGCAGAGAACTCAAATTTCTTCCCCTTTGGCAATGCAAGCATCAAGGAGCATTCAAAAGATGCATAGCTTTGAAATGGACAGAGTTGCAAAGACATATGAAGCAAAAATACGCTAATATTAATACCAATTATCATGTGCTCAGCTCAATTTAACATTCTCTAAAAACATGATGACAGCATGTGATTTTATCATTTTGAAATAAAAGCATCACCACTTAATCAAGGTAACTAGGCAAGTAAAAGCAAGGACTGCACAAAGCTAGTCAATTTCTACTCTAGACAGACAAGTCCAGTTCAAGTGGAGCATTTAAAAGCAAACTTGAAGATCAATGAATTTTGTTGTTCTTTTCATAATGCCAGGGGTTATTTGTTTGTCCACCTTATACTTTCCAATCAGGCCAAGCCTAGGCATGAAAACCATCAGAAGCTTAAGGCAATGATTTTGGCAGACACTACACTATTCCAGTTCAGACCAATGTGCAATGATAAGCAGTCTAGAATAAAGTAGTGTGACAAACAAACCCACCTGGATCTTTTAACTTGAAGCATGTAAATCATGGATTTTTGAATTTTGATTAAATGAATAATTTGTTTAGCATTTTATGAATATCCATGAATATATAGAACAATTTGTCAAGTTGCAAAAATTAGCATCCATTTTAATCCCGCGCATCCATTTTCATTTAAACCACCCGCCTCGCCCGTGGCCATCCGATCACGATCCAACGACAGATCTGGATCCGGCGCACGCGCACAGTGCGCGGGTTCACGGTGAATCCGGTTCACCGTGGACCGGCGCCTGGTTTTTGATTTAAATTTAATTCCAGAATTGGTTTCAAACTTCTAAAATTCATATCTTGTTCATTTTAACTTCAAATTTAACCATTTCAATTCCAGAAAATTTATAATTTTATTCTCTACACGTTAATGCAATAAAAACAGTAGGTTTATTTTGAGTATTTTATTTTTATTTAATAAAGTATTCAAATACACTTTAGGATAAACTCAAAATTTATCCATTTCAATTTTAGAAAAATTTATCTTTTATCCTCTTCATATTGGTGTAATAGAAACAATATGTTTATTCTGAACTTTCTATTTTAAAATTAATTGGAAGTTTATAATACATTACTTTACATTATTATTCTTTTTTAGAGAGGCCATAACTCCATTAAAGTTCATTTTAAAATGCTTATAAAATAAACTCTAGAAAGTTAACCACTTTATTTCCCTTGGTTCAAACCAAACAAAACCTATATGTCTATTGTGTGATTTTTGGATTGTTTAATTGAATGTTATGTTTAATTTATTTATATCGAGAAGACTACGACGCCACCGAGGAGCCGGAGTATTACCCGAAAGTTCCTCCGTCGCCTTTCGCTGAACAAGGCAAGTCACCAAACCAATCTTTTGAGCATATTGAACCCATGTTTTATTAAACTATCGCTAAAACACATAGGGTATACATGCATTAGTCAAATGAAAGCCTTACAATATATTTATTAAGATCCCCCGATCTTGATGTGCAACCCAATCCATGCTATCTAGCCTAAACTCCTTGTCACCATATTATTAGTATTATTAGCTAGTGTCCAATGTATCGGCACAATCGCTATAAGTTAAGAATGAGTCGTAGCAACTTGGTTCTACTATATGATCCCCGTTATTCTTGTCTTTGGAATTCTGTCGGTGATGGAGTTGTGGTTGTGAGTTAATGCATGGTGGGTTCCAGGTGCAAGTTAGGGTATTGGTCGGTAGCACGCCGGCCCCCTATAAGGACCGGTCTCCGGGATCCATTGCAATACACTTCCGTACTAACCACAAGTCTAATGGGTAAGTCGTAACTAAGGTATGGGGTGTTCCAAACCTAGGCCACCACTTGGAGATGGGTCAAGCAGCACCTACGGGTGGCTTGTACCGACGTGGCGCAAAAGGGGGTGCGGCGTTAGCCGGGATGCGGCCCGGCACACCGGCGAAACCTAGAGCGGGTGGTTATCGCTTGGAGCATTTCATGATGAGGTTTTGGCACGAGTTCCCGTGGTATGGGTCATCTCGTTACACTTTGGTATATGGGATGAGTGCGTGCCTTGTGGGTACAGTAGTACACCTCTGATCAGAGTCATAAATCTTTTAGAAAAGCCGAGCCCACGATCAAGGGTGGGTTGCGTGATATCCCACAGTTAGTTTACTTATAATGGATGTGCATAATGATTTGACATGTAAGGACTGTTGCGCGAGGAGGGAAAACGTACTCCTCGAGTTAGACGATATTATGATATTCATGTTTATTATTCCGCATGATTAAATTTGACTATACTAAATGCAACAACTGAAAAATGTACTTTTCCGCACTTTTAGCCATTATCCTTCCTTTGTTATTACCTTGCATTACTATTGCATTTGCGGTGGCTTGTTGAGTACTTCTTGTACTCATACCCGTTGGACACACTATTCAGAGGATACCTACTACGAGGAAGATGGTCTGGAGTAGCGACCCAGTCAAGAAGAAAGATCCTGAAGAGGGTGTTCGTCATGCAGTTTATTTTTATTGTTTATTTAAATTTTACTCCTTTGTAATAGTGTGGTCTGTGTACCACGAATGATTGCTCATATGTACGTGTCGCATGATGAACCTCTTGTATTATTGTTTTTCTTTGGAAACTCAATAATGTTCCGATTTGATAAATCGGGGCGTCACAGTACATTCGCCGATTCTCGAAGAAGCGCCACGTCGTCGCCACCATCACTGACGTCGACGTGAAATCTACATTCTAGGATGGCTTGAGGAAGTCGTCCAAGCTGTTCCGCCATCTAATCATGTATGTGCTGGCTAATACTGGCCACATGATCACCGTCACCGAACAGTTCGCTACTGCCAAAGACATCGAGCGGGAGCAGATGCTCCTGAAGACGCACGACATCAACGAAGACCAGAAGGAGGAGGGGCGTCGTCGATTGCCCGTGGCCCGTCGGTCACCCACGGCTCACCGATTGCCCACCTTCAAGGATCGCGCCTTCCATGGTCGGCCTCACCTTTCCAATAAGAAGAGGAAGGAGAAGGAGATTATGATCGCCAATCGTGGCACTCGTCCGCGAGTCCGAAATGACGCGACCTTGAAGGATCTGTAGGACAAGCATTGCATCCTTCACCCTAACGACAATCACACTACTCAGAACTGCTTTCAACCGTAGAACCAGATGGTGAGAGAAGCCGAAGCGTCTCGCCGACCTGACAAGTGTCGTCGGGACACCGAAGAAAGAAGACCCGAAGATACTGAAGACAAAGAGGGTGCCCCTTTTGGGAGGAATGACTTCCAGGAGCCCTCCCGAACGGTCTCCATGATATTCATAGGCATGGTGGCCTCCGAGACGAAGCGCCAACAGAAGTAATGACTCTCCATGTCAACGCCATCAATACCGAAGCATCAGAGCGTCTCCGGTGGTCTGAGGTTTCAATCACCTTCGACCCTGTCATCTTGAAGGTTCGCCTGAAGAAGGTGCTGATTGATGGAGGGAGCGGCCTCACCATCCTATTCAAAGGGACACTGGGGGCTCTCGGCATTGACAACTCGCACTCCAGAAGATTGACACTCCCTTTGATGGGATTGTCCCAGGTGTTGATAGCAAAAATGACATTAATGGTTAAGATTGTCAAAATGTCAATTTTGGTAATTTGGGCCGAAAATACATATGTCCTGGATCGGGCTGAAGCCCTATAGGGTCGAAGGCCCATTAAAGTTGTGGGCTTCAGAAGCTTCCAGTAGGCCTGCTACCTTCGGCCCGAAGGCCTTCAGAGGCCCTCCTCGCCGAAGCTTCGGCCCGAGGAGCAGGCTTCGACGGGCCTGGCCGAAGGCCCACTTCGGGCTGAATTCCAGAGATAGATTTTTGAGTCTGTTTCTAGCTAATTTTATCCCTACGCATGATTAGGCCAAATCTTAACAGATTAATCTTAGAGATTAAAAGACTAGCCCCTATAAATATAGGGGTGAGGCCGGTTCATTAAACCCCCAACACAAATCAACACAAAGCCCTATCTTTGAATCGTACCTTTACTTTTCTACAACCTTCATGGGTTTGCTTGGAAGCCCTCCGATGACCACTTCGAAACAGTGGTAATCCTTGTTACTTCGCTTGTGAAGTATCCGTTAATCTACATAATAGATTGCTATCGCCTTATTACTTTGCTTGTGAAGTATCCGCTAATCTGTGTAACAGATTGCTACCTTCGCTCTCTAGTGCAACACTTAGCGGAATTCGGTCCTCAGGCTGAATTGGTACTTGATTTCTGTCCTATTGCAGGTTTCCATGCTTGGAGCCACTTCGCCGGAGGTGTCTGGAGACAGGAGGCTGGTTTCGGAGGCTGCTAGAGCACCCTTCTGCTGGAATACTGCTTCGACTACCCGTGCCGGATCGTCACGCCGTTGTCGATTTGACCGAGTCCCACTCGCTAGCACGCTCCACAACAGGCTTCATCGAGACAGGCTTCACCACGTTCGCACCCCGCGTCAGATGAAGTCACGCCCGCGTGATGCGTTCGAGTTATTTTATCGTGCTAGAGACTTTGCGCCGAACTCTGTTGTTCGGAGGTGATTGTCGCGTCGAGATCTGTTCGGAGCTCGCCTTCAGCCAGATCAGTCCGAACGTCGAAGGCACCCTTCAGCAGGACCCTTCGTATTAGACGCCAAAGGTACCCTTCGGCGATACCCTTCGCACTGTACACTTCGAATCAATTAGGCTCCGCCCGGCTTGCTAATTTATTCTGTTTAATATATTTCTTTCAGCTAATTGGGTTATTTCTGTGTGATCTAATTACCTGGCGACTCCACCCCCTTACCACGATTAAGGGTAGTCGAAACACGACGTCAGTATTGTGTTACGCTTAGGCTTGTCCCTAAGTATCCGCACACTTTTGGATCGTTGAACTGACCCAAGTGCAAGGCACGTTTTCATGTCAAAACCAGGGAAGGCGTCCCTTCCCCTCAACACGGTCACCCTGCAGGTGACGTTCGGTGTTCGGGACAACTACCGTACTGAGCATGTCAAGTTCTACGTGGAGGATTTTGAGACTGCGTATCACGCCATCCTCAGAAGACCTTCGCCCACTAAGTTCATGGCGGTGCCTCACTACACCTACTTAGTACTCAAGATCCTAGGACCACGTGGGGCCTTCTCCATGAAGAAGGAAGTTACCACCTCGCACGCATGCGAGCAAGACAACCTCGCACTGTGCGAGGCCGTGGACATATCTATCCACATGATGGAGATACTCCATGACGCCAAGACCGCATCGACTGATGGACTCGAGTTCCCGTGTCCTGCACCGTCGCCGACTGCATTGACTCCATTGTTGGTCGATGTAACACCCCAAATTTTCAATACAATAAAAATATTATTAAATTCAATTTCCTGGAATATATATTTCTGAAAATACTTTTAATACTCTTTTATACCCTTTTGAACTACAACATAGAGTAGATGGCCAAATTAGGAGGTGAAACTTTTTGAATATGATCCTAAGCCCAAGATATATTTTTGAGAATTTTTATAAATTTTTACCAACCTTGGAAGTAGCCCTAATATTTTAATCTATTTCCTGGAATTATTTTTATTCAGAAATGCTTTTAGAACAGTGTTGGGCCCTCCCCCTCCGTTCTCTCTCTCCCAGCCAGCCCAACCCGTTACCTCGCGCGCCTTAGGCTGACAAGCCGACCCCACCTGTCGGCGCCGATTTCCTCCCCTCGCGCGCGCATCCGACTGCCCGGCCCCACCCGTCAGTTGCCTCCCTCGCTCGTCCGCGCTCGCTGGCCAGTGAACCCCACTCGTCAGGCCCGTCGTCAACCTCGCGCCACCTCCCCCAAATCGCGCCGGCCGACGACCTCGCCCTCGGATCCGCCTCGCCGGCCCGTCCCCCATTAAATCGTCACCATTACTCGGTCCCCCGCGTCGCGTCGACCGTTTCCCCCCGTTAAAACACGCCTTTAAGCCACGGGATCACCGCTACCGTGCATGGCCGAGCCCTCGCCGGCGAATAAAACCTCCCCCTCGGCTTTCCTTGCATGCAACCCTCGCCGACGCCACTATTTATACCCCTGGCCTCCGCCGCGTTCGACCCCCACGCCCAATCGCCGCGAGAACGAACAGAGCGCCCTCCATTCGTCTTTTAGCGCTTTCCCCCTGCTTCGCCTCCGGCCGCCCCTCGCCGTCGCCTCGGACCACCCCGGCCCACGCCTCCGCCACCGTCGTGACCGCAAGGACGTCCCCTACCTCGGCCACGCCTCCGCTGGTCAAGGAGATCGCCGGATCACCGTCGCCGTCGAGTACCCGAGGAACCTTCCGCGTCTACCCTCGCCACCGGCCACGCCCCGTCGACCCCTCGCCTCGCCTAAGGTACCGTCGTGACCGCCGTAGTGCCCTCTTTCCATTTCTAGGCTTAGCTAGGGCCGCCGTCGCTCGCCGTCGTCGGAGAAGACGACCGGCACGGGTCGGGTACCCGTGCCGTGTCGGATCTGATCCCGACCGTGCGATCGCGATCGGGCGACGCACGTGAGCCCACGTACGCGATCTAATCCGCACCGTCGGATCTGGTCATAGCGTTACGTTTTAATCTCGCGCGTCCATTTCCATTTAAAACCCGCGTTCGATCTCGTGCGTCCACGTAGTACCCTTTCGCACGTTTTAATCCTGGCCGTCCGTTGTCACTTAAAGCGCCCCGCCTCGCCCGCACGCGTTGGATCTGGATCCAACGGTCCAGATCGACCCGGTGCACGCGCACAGTGCACGGGTTCACCGTGAGCCTGGCTCACCGTGGACCCGAGGGGTTTAAAAATTGAAAATGGATTTCAGAAATACTTTTAAACTTGTAAAATTCATATCTGGCGCATTTGAACTCTAAAAATTGCCATTCCAATTTCAGAAAATTCATAATATTATTCTCTACATGTTTATGCAATAAAAACAGTAGGTTTACTTTGGACTTTTCATGTTTATTTAAATGGACATTCAAATACCCTTAGGTTAAAAATGTAAATTTAAATTATTTAAAATCCAGTAAAGTTTGTATTTATTTATTTCCTGTTGATCTGAACAAATCACTAAGTTTTCTATAAGACCTTCATTTAAAATCTATTAGAGAACTTAAAAATAACAATAACCACTTTTAAAACCCTTTTTCAAGGGACAACACTTTAGTTTAATTTCTTTTAAACTGAATTTCAGGACCCTAACAACTTGATCTATTTTAATCAAACCAACTTAACCCTATGTGATTATTATGTGATGTTATATTGTTTGGTTGAATGTTGTATTCATTTTATTTTACTTTATTATATTAAAAAGACTACGACGTCGCCGAGGAGCCGGAGTACTTCCCCGAAGTCCCTCCCTCTCCTTTTGCTGAACAAGGTAAGTCACCAAACCAATCTTTTGAGCATATTGAACCCATGCTTGTTTGAACTATCGCTAAAATCCATAGGTTATACATGCATTAGTCAAATGAACCCTTACATTATATTTATTTAGGATCCCCCGACCTTGATGTGCAACCCAAGCCATGCTATCTCGCCTAACCTCCTTGTCACCATATGATCAATGATATTAGCTAGTGTCCAATGTATTGACACGATCGCTATAGGATAAAAAAATGAGTCGTAGCAAAATGGTTCTATTATATGATCCCCGTTACTTCTTATCCTTGGAAATTCTGTTGGTGATGAGTTATGGTTGTGAGTGTATGCATGGTGGGTTCCAGGTGCAAGCTAGGGCATTGGTCGGTAGCACCCGGGGCACTATAAGGACCGGTCTGAGGGATCCGTTGCAATACACTTACGTACTAACCACAAGTCTAGTGGGTAAGTCCTAACTAAGGTATGGATTGTTCCAAACCGAGGCCACCATTTGGAGATGGGTCAAGTTGCACCTGCGGGTGACTTGTACCAATGTGGCGCAAAAGGGGGTGCGACGTTAGCCGGGATGCGGCCCGGCGCGCCGGCGAAACCTAGAGCGGGTGGTTATCGCTTGGAACATTTCATGCCGAGGTTTTGGCATGAGTTCCCGTGGTATGGGTCATCTCGTTTGGGATGAGTGCGTGCCTTGTGGGTACAGTAGTACATCTCTGATCAGAGTCTTAAATCTTTTCGAAAAGCCGAGCCCGCGGTCAAGGGCGGTTTGCGTGACATCCCCCAGTTAGTTTACTTTGAATATGTATGTGCATGATGGATTGACATGTAAGGACTGTTGAGCGAGGTGGGGCTGACTGTACCCCTCGAGTTAATTGATGTTGATGATATTCATGTTTACTTTCCGCATGGTTAAAATATGATTACACTAAATGCAATAACTGAAACTGTACTTTTCCGCAATGCTGGCCATTACCCTTCCTTGTTTATTATCCTGCATTATTATTTGCATTCGCGGTGGCTTGTTGAGTACTTTTTGTACTCATACCCGTTGGACCCCACAGAGGGTGTTTACTACGAAGACGGTCTGGAGTAGTGACCCAGTCGAGAAGAAACATCCTGAAGAAGATGTTCGTCATGCCGCTTTTTAATTAATTTCATTTACTGTTTTTATTAAAACATTGATGTAATAATTATGGTCTGCGTACCATGGATATTGTCGTATGTACGTTGTCGCATGATGAACCTCTTGTATTATTGTTTTTCTACTGAAATTCAATAATGTCTCGATTTGATAAATCGGGGCGCTACAGTCGAGTACAAATGTATTTGGCTATCAGAAGATGACCCCTCCAAGACAGTTCTGATCGGGGTCATCCTGGATCCTAAATAGGAAAGCACACTCGTCAGCTTCCTCTGCTCCAATGCTGACATCTTCGCTTGGCAACCCTCCGACATGTCAGGCGTACCCCGGGAGCTGCTTGAGCATGAACAGCACGTCGACCCGGCTGCACCACCAATCAAGCAGAAGATGTGTCGCTTCACCGAAGACCGCAAGAAGCTCATCAAGGAAGAAGTCACCCGCCTCCTAGCGGTCGACTTCATCAAGGAGGCACAACACACAGACTGGCTGGCTAACCCATACCTTATGCAAAAGAAGAATGGAGAATGCGCGTCGACTACACCGACCTCAACAAGCGATGTCCAAATGATCCATTCCCGCTACTGTGCATTGATCAGGTCATTGATTCGACCACCGGCAACACCCTCCTGTGCTTCCTAGATTGTTACTCAAGCTACCATCAGATTGGCCTGAAAGAAGAAGACTAGAATAAGACCTCCTTCATCACTCCATTCGACGCCTACTACTACACTTCCATGACCTTTGGGTTGAAGAATACCAGAGCCACTTACCAACGGGCTATTCAGCATTGCCTGGTCGATCATATTAGTCGCAATGTGGAGGCTTACGTTGATGATGTGGTGAAATGAATCATTTTGTAATATATCCTAAAGTGCATTTGAATATATTATTAAACAAAAATAAAATACCCAATATAAACCTACTGTTTTTATTGCATTAACATGTAGAGAATAAAATTATAAATTTTCTGGAATTGAAATGATAATTTTTGAAGTTAAAATGCGCCAGATATGAATTTTATAAGTTTAAAAAAGTTTTTGGAATTTAATTTAAATCAAAAACAGCCTCGGGTCCATGGTGAACCGGCCTCACGGTGAACCCGCGCACTATGCGCGTGCGCCGGATCGAGATCTGCCGTTGGATCGCGATCGGGCGGCCACAGGCGAGGCGGGAGCGCTAAGTTATTGCGGACGGCCAGTATTAAAACATTGAAACGGTACACGATGGACGATCCAAATTAAATGCGGGTTTTAAATACCAACGAACGCATGAGATTAAAATGTATCCCTTTGCTATGATCCGACGGACCAGATTAAACCGGACACGTGGTATAGTTTGAGTCATCCGATCGCGATTGCACGGTCGCGATTGAATCCAACACGGCACGGGTACTCGACCTGTGCCGGTCGTCTTCTCCGGCGACGGCGAGCGGGCCAGGGGCCACGACGAGCGACGGCGAGGGGTCCTAGGGGCTAAAACGGAAAGAGGACACTACGAGGATCACGAGGGTACCTTAGGCGAGGTGAGAGGTCATCGGAGCGTGGTCGGCGACGAGGGTAGACGGCAGAGGGGTTCAGGTTCCTCGTCGGCGATGACGTTCCGGCGGGGTTCATCGTCGGTGGAGGGGTGGCCGAGGTCGGTGAGGTTCTGGCGGTCACGGAGGTGCGGTCACCTAGGGCGGAGGAGTACTCCGGCGACGGCGAGCGGCGGCTGGAGCGAGGGCGGCGGTGAGGTGCTAAAAACTGAAGTGAGGCGCTCTGGTTCATTCTCAACGCGATCATGCGTGCGGGCCGGACGAGGGAGGGGCCGGGGGTTTAAATAGAGGCGTCGGCGGGGGCAGAGGGGGCGCAATCGGGGGAGGCCGAGAGTAAAACCTCTCTTCAACGCCGGCGACCTCCTTCCTTGCATGCGTGCGCTCGATCCGGGATGATGATGCGTGGAATAAAGGGGGAAATGGTCGGCGGAGCGCGGGGGATCGAGTAATGGCGCCAATTTAATGGGAGGGGGGCTAGCGAGGCGGATTAGGGTTCTGGACGGCGAGGAGGGGGGGCTTTGGGGGAGGATCCTGTGGGGAAGACTGATCCGACAGGTAGGGGCCACCGGGCAGCGGGCGCGGGTGTGGCGACTGGCGGGTGGGGTCAGGCTCGGCCGCGAGGGGTTGGGTTGGCGCCGACAGGTGGGGCCGGGTTGTCGGGTGCGCGCGAAGAGAGAGGGGGTCGCTGACGGGTGGGGTCCATTTGTCAGCCGGGGGCGCGGGGAGGAGTGGGCTGGGCCGGCCGGGGGGGGGGGGGAGAGAGAAGAGGGGGAAGGGGCCCATTGTTGTTTCAATTCTTTTCCGAATAAAAATAATTACATAAATTGGTTTAAAATATTTGAGCTACTTCCAAGGGTGATAAAAATTTGTAAAAATTCTCAAAAATATATTTTGGTCTTGGGAACTCATACAAAATTTTCTAGCCCCTGATTTGGTCACTTCAACTAGGTTCTAGTTTAAAAAGGCTAAGAAGGGCATTAAAGGTGTTTCCAAAATAAATAATCTCGGAAAAATATATTAAATGATATTTTTATTTCTTTGAAAATTTGGGTTGTTACACTTGTGTCCTGCCTTGAGCACCACATTCTGGGCGATCGTTTATGGATGGTAGGCGCAGCCCCTCATTCCAGCAAAGCCTGAAGATCTCGTAGTTCCAATGGAGGTTGAAACGCGAGTAACTATGACCATCTTCACTGTTCTCCCTCCCTTCCGACCTCCTTTGGTATTTCCTGATGAGGCCCGATGAGGTGACATTGCTGCCGATTCGTTTTCCTTCCCTTGCATGCCGATCACCACTGTAATGCGCATGCACCATATTGATTAGGAACGGGTGACCGTCGATGTTCATGAGATTCTTCCTGTCGTCGAACTTGATTCGGCCTTGCTCCACGACCGTCTGGATCTATTGCCTGAACACTTTGCACTCAATGGTATGGTGCGACGGGGAGTTGTGCCATTTGCAGTACTTTCTTTTCTTTAGCTCCTCGGCAAGCGGTATTATGTGGCTCGGTGGTAGGTGAATCTGTTTTTCTTTAAGCAACAGGTCAAATATTTGTCGACCTTGTCGACGTCAAAGTCTTATCTCTCTTCCTTTTTAGTCGGCTTCACCCATGGGCAAGCAACCTGCTTCTTGTTCTTGGACCAGTCGGCCATACTGACCTCTGCATCTAAGTCACTGCTCTCATCAGAGTCCGAGTGGTATATCTAGGCATATGCCACCTTCTTATGATACCTGTCCCTTTTGGCCTTTTGGAATCGGCTCTCATGTGCTGATACCCTTTGTAGTAGTTGCAAAAGGCTCTCGAACTTGTGTGATGAAAACCTCTCCTTGATTGGGTTCAGGAGTCCTTGAAAGGTCAACTCCGCCAATTGACTATCGCTGAGGCTCAAACTAGAGCATCTACTTCGTTCATCCTAGAACCTCTAGACATAATATTGTACCGACTCGTCCATTCTCTGTTTAACGGATGTAAAATCGGTAAGCTTCATCTCTTGGATGCCGGCGAAGAAGTACTTATGAAAATTCTTCTCTAAGTTGGCCCATCCTCAGATGGAGCCCACCAGAAGTGAAGAGAACCACACAAAGAACGATCCCGATAGGGAGAGCGGGAAGAACCGGACCCACAATGCCTTTGTCGGCTGATGCCTCTCCGCACTGGACGAGGAAACAGCTAATGTGCTCGATCGTGGAGATCGAGTCTTGTCCCTAGAACTTGGTGAAATGGGGTACCTTATATCAGCTAGACAGTGCTACTCGATCGAACCATTCCGGATATGGCCGCCGATACATGTACGTCTGTTCTTTGGGCTTCAGCCCAAATTGATCTCTAATGACCTCCGTGATCCGATTAACCCAGTCATCTTCTTGTTGCCCCGACGTAGGATATTGGCTGGGCGTTAGAGCCTGTTGATACTTGTTGGCATTCTTGTTGGTCACACGCTGATACACGCGTGGCCTGGGAGATTTGGTTGACTCTAGTGTAGGCCCTACGTCTTAGAAAAGGGTTTAGGGCGTGCCAATCAGTTTGACCCTGTAATTGATAAGGAATCAGAAAAGATAGACATTAGTAGCATAGTCGATCGGTTGGCAAGTCGATGACTATGGCGTAAAAGATAAGACCGTGAACCAGCGTGCCGATCAGCCAAACGGTCGATAGCCCAAGTTGGCCCAATCGAGCGAGTGTGCCATCGGCCAATAGGAAAGACAATATGTATATATAGGCCGATGTGCACCCTTTGACAGTGAACATGATACGGAGATGAATTAAAGATAACCTATCAGCTTGTACTCTGATAGAAATAAATAAAGAATGCCAGATAATATATTTATATCATGGAAATCATCACAATAACTAGATCGGACTTAACCGAGACAGTAGCTAGTCACGATGATATGAACAATATATCAATGAATCGACAAACTTTATTTATATGAACAGTATACGGCATGAAAAAGATATGATAGCAAGAGATGTCAGACTTAACCGATAAAGCTTTAGACTATCAAACCTAGATCACTTCAATCTAAGAGATCAAACCTAACTGATGCAGCCTTAGACCTAGCCAAATACACTAAGAACAACTGGCGACCGTGCTATTTCACCGTTCTCCTCAAGAGATCAGACTGAACCGATGCAACCGTGAGGGTACTAACCTAGTTGGCACGGACGTTAGGGGTGGTGAGACTCACCTCTTCGCCAAAGATCAAACTGATGCAGCCCAACTCCAAGAGCCCGAGTCGTGCCGGATAACCTTGGGGCACAAAGGTAGCGATGCATCGATTGTTGATTGAACGAGAGTTAACTAATATAACCTAAGTGATACATATTTATAGTTCGTAGACTTGTCGTCCAATTAACTTATCTAGCCGATCCCGGATGAATCTGCAACCACCTGTTGCTCTTATCTCCATCGGATCTCCTTTCGATCCCGCAGCTTTTGCGAATGGACTCCTTTGACTTTCTTTGACCGAATCTTCCTTGACCTTCTGTTGACCGCACGCCTTCCTTGGTGGGCCTTGGGCTTTACCAATTCTTGGCGTCAACAATACTGCTCCGGTCGGACAACATTGTTCTCATACCGCCATTCGTCACTATAGGGTTGTGCACCATAATATGTCGTCCGGTGATACCTAGGAGGGACGGCATCGAGTGCCGCCCTTGGCGGCACGAGGTTTGACAGTGTGTTCCTCGCGATGCCATATGTCACTAGTGGCACCCCTTGTCTTGGCAACCTTGGGTCGAACGTTGGGCACGATGCTAGCGCATTACTCTCGATGCCATATGGTGCACTCTGTGGCATGCCCTGTGCGGGGTCTACCAAATGAGTCATCTTGTTGCGCCCATTCCCCCCCCCTCTGGTCGCTACTTTCGGTCCTACAAGTGGTATCAGAGCCTGGTTAGGGTTTTTCCATACCTTAACCGGTTCTAAACCCCAGTAGTGATCATGACATCTCCTGGCAAGGTCCCGTCCTTGGAAGCTTATGGCTATAATTATTGGAAGACTCGCATGCGAGCCTATCTCATGAGCCAAAGCTCGGACATCTGGGATATTTGCGTTCACGCTACGTTTGTCATATTGCCAGTTGCTGAGCGTGATTCTCCTGGTATCATCGCCCAGCATGTGAACAATAGCAAAGCGGTGAACATCTTGTTTTCTGGTTTGGGTCCCACTGAGTTTGAGCGTGTGAGCCATCTCTCCACTGCGAGAGAGATCTGGGCGACCCTCCAGGCACACCATGAGGGGACAGCTCAGGTCAAGGCTCGGCTCTATCAGACCTACCGGCGTGAGTACGAGAACTTCACACAAAAGCCGGGTGAATCTGTTGAAGCGTTGTTTGGTCGTTTTCAGTCGATCATAAACAAGCTTCGGGACAACAAGGCTGAGGGTGTTCAGTTAGTCTCAGATCACGAACAGGCACTCAAGGTTCTCCATACCTTGGACCCAAAGATCTGGGAGATCAAGGTATCCTCTATCATTGAGAGCACTTCTTATGATACCTTGACCATTTCTGATTTGTTTAGCAAGCTGAAGGCCACCGAGGTTGATACCCAGTTGAGATCAAATCTCACTGGCTCTGGATCAAAGTATCTGGCCCTTGCTACACCTTCTATTGATCCCTCTTCTGTGAGTTGTGTTGGGTTCTCTTTGATGTCTATCACTGAGGATCAGCTTGAGTCGTTGGGAGATGATGATTTGTGTCTTTTTAACAACCGGGTGCGTCGTGTCTATGATAAGAGGATGTTCAAAAGACACGGCACAAAGACCGGATGCTTTGAGTGTGGTGATCCAGGACACTTCATCGCCGACTGCCCCAAGCGCAATGGCCACAAGAAGGGCACCGGTGGTGGCTTCCACGACTCCGGCAAGCACGACAGCTCCTCCTTCAACAAGGGCAAGCCAAAGACCAGATTCTTCAGAAAGGCCCTGAAGGACTACCGGCGAGAGAACAAGAAGCGCGACAAGGCCTTCTTCGCTGAGATGGAGAAGAGCTACTCCAAGCGGTCCACATCTTCTTCCTCTTCATCGAGCTCAAGCGATGAGGAGATCATCATCAGGAAGGGGAAGGACAAGGACGATCCAGCAGGCCTTTGCTTCATGGCCTTCGGGGACAGACCGAAGAGCCGCTCACATCAGCGCCGAAGATCCCGCAAGAGCTTCTGCTCAATGGCTCTTGGGGATAAGGAAGAGAAGAGCTCCTCCGATGACTCCGACGACGACGACAACGAAAAGGTATCATCCTATGAACGTGAAATCGTTGATTTACTTGAAAGCAATCGTCAGGAGTTAAAGTATCGGGAAAAACTGCTTAGAGGGGCTAAGAAGAGGATAGATGAGTTAGAGAGTGAGCTTGCCGTGGCCAACGGCAGAATTGAGAGTCTATCTTCTTCCCCTTGCTTGGGTGATAGCAGTGAGTGCCCAAAGTGTGAGGTGCTTCTGTGTGACCTGTCGACTCTGAAGTCCAGGTACACAGAAAGGGTTGATGAGAGGGACGCTTTGGCCACTGAGCTTGAAAGCGCTCAGCTGGAGCTGAAAGTTGCTCAAGCCACTGTCGTCGTACCCTGTGCTGATTGCCCATCTCATCTTGCTAGTTTAGCTGAGCTGAAAGCCAAGGGCGATGAGCATCTAGGTGATTTGGAGAGGATGAGAGCTGAGCTAGCGCAGACTAGGCTAGAGCTTGAGACATTGTCAGTTCCACCCACTGTCTGTGAGAACTGTCTGTCTCTTAGAATGGAGTTGATTAAGCTGAAAGCCGAAAAGTCTGTCCAGATAGATAGCGAGTGTGAGACCTGCTTGTCTCAGGTGGAGGTTCTAGCTGCCTTGAGAGAGGAGCTAGCTGATTCTCAGAATGAGAACTTTTACCTCTGTTCTATCCTGAGTTGGATCAGTGCCAGAGAGCCTCAGCTCGGCATGATGATCCAGCAGTTCAAGAGGCAGGATGGGTTTGGGGTAGGTTACACCTATACCAAGGCTGACTTTGAGAGTGCCATTAGCCGGGCAGTGGAGTGGAGTAAAATGACTCCTGAGCAGAGATATCCCAAGACCCATTCCACTGAGTCTTCCCAGGCTTGTCAGCCCAAGGATGGAGTGATCCATGAACCACCCAAAGCTCCACCCAAGAAACCCATCTGGGTTCCAAAGCCCAAACTTCTCCACACTTCTCTAGACTCTCTTCCTGGACCCTCTCAACCCAAGAAGCCGACACCAAACACCACTAAGCCCAAGAACCCCAAACCTCAACCACATTCCAAGAAGCCCACTTACCATTGCGAGTATTGTCAGAGAGACGGGCATCTTGCGGAGTTTTGCTTCAGGAGGAAGCGGGTTGAGAGAGCAGAGCGTGCTCGTGGTGGTCAGGAGCAGTTCTACCAGCAGGGTGGTAGACTGAGAGTTCCTCGACGCGGGGAGAGGCTAGAGGCCAGGCCGCGTCGTGTAGGTGGTGGTAGAGGAGACGACTTTCTTGCTCGTACTCCAGTTGGTGGTGGTCGTTCCGGCAGAGCTCCAGGCCGTTTTGGCTACGGTCCTGGACCTCGTGGCCGAGGCTTTAGGCAGAACCGAGGACCGCGCTTTGAGCCGTGTTTTGGTCCAAACTTTTCTGATGATTTCTGCTTTCCGTCTTTTGAGCAGATGGCTCGACACTGGTTTAGCTCTTTTGCTAAACCCGGTGCCGGACCATTTGCTCCCACTTACAGCCACTGATTGTGCAGGATCGGGGACTGGAGGACGTTTGGATCATGGACTCAGGGTGTTCTCGCCACATGACGGGACATCGCAGATGGTTCTCCAGTCTCACTCCCCCGAGCTCCAAAGAATACATCACTTTCGGGAACAGTGGTCAAGGGAAAGTAAGTGGCATTGGCTCAATTCGCATTTCAGACCATTTTTCTTTGAAGAACGTTGCTTTGGTTGGAAACTTGAACTTTAATTTGATTTCTGTTTCGCAACTTCTTGAGGATGGTTTGGAGGTGCGTTTTAAGAAGGGCAATTCTTCTGTGTTTGATTCTAGAGGGTCTTTGATTTGCCAGATCTTACCTTTCGGTAAAGTTTTTCGGATTGACTTCTCTAGTTCTTTTGGCCCTTCTCGCTGTTTGATTGCTGGATCCTCCTCTGAGCTCTGGAAGTGGCATAGGAGGTTAGGTCATTTGAGTTTTGACCTGCTAGTCAGGTTGAGCTCTATGGACCTCATCCGAGGATTGCCCAAGCTTAAGATGGAGAAGGATCTAGTTTGCCATCCCTGTCGTCATGGGAAAATGGTTGCCGCTTCTCACTCACCTGTGACTCAGGTGATGACTTCGTATCCGGGCGAGCTTTTACACATGGACACTGTTGGTCCAGCTCGAGTACGTTCAGTCGGTGGGAAGTGGTATGCACTTGTGATTGTTGACGACTTTTCTCGATTCTCGTGGGTTTTCTTTTTGGAGTCTAAGGATGAAACGTTTCAGTTTGTTCATGACCTGATTTTGAAGCTGAAGAATGAGAACAATGGTCGGATGCGAGCAATTCGCTCCGACAACGGCTCTGATACCACTTGTAGGACCGAAAGTAGCGACCAGAGGGGGGGTGAATGGGCGCCTAAAAAAATTCTTTCGAATCAATGGCCTGCTCCCAACACCCAACGCACCTCGACAGACTTAGCAAGGAAAAGTAAACAGATCAACAGGACCTAAAATGATCTAGCCTAAAAACGACCGGTGTCCTAATCGAAAAGACACCAACACAGTGCTTAAAGGCAGATTCAACAGATTAATTAACTCACAGGCATTTAATCAAACCAACACATATGAAGAAGGTAAAACATGATGTTCTAACCGAAATGAAACAGTGCTCAGATTAAAACACCATAATCAATATCATCTATCAAAACAGCGGATGAATCAACAGATATAATGACAACACAAAGATTAAATCAACAGATAAAATATATTCATGAAAAATACTTTTCAACAGTATGCCATCACATGTAATAGGATGTTACGGGAAGTATTGAAATAATATTGATCGTACGTGAAACATGGCAACACATGAATATTTAATTAGCACGCAAATCGAGAAATGCAATTAGTACTAATCATGGTTTGGCTGAAGCTTCTCGGTTCATATGACTTTGATGATTTCCTCGGAATGTGTGCCCGTGCAAATCCAGCCGTATCCTTTAGATTTCTTCACGTGACTAGCAACAAACTGCATTTGCTGTATCGTAGGCTGCAGCTAGCTTCTCCCTGCCGTGCGCAGCTAAAAAACAGACTAGCTGCAAGCGTTGCTGTCGCCAAGCGGCTGTGCTGCAGCTAGAAACTAGCGATAGCACTAGAAGCTAGCCTGCGCTGCACTGCGTAGCTAGCATGCGGCGACGAGAAAAACAAAACGAGGCGCAGATGGGAAACCAGAGAATAAAAAACGCTCGGGAGAAGATAAATCGAACCACGGCGGCGGCGATGTCCAGATCCGAACGGAACACCGGCGGCGGAGAAGATGAACACCCAGGAAAAAGATGACCCAATATTTGGAATTAGTAAAGTGTGTTTGTAAAAAAAAAGGGGTGCCCTAACCCTAGGCTATTGGGGCCTATTTATAGGCAGCCCATAAAATGGAGAAATGCAGAAATACCCCTAGGGTTTTTTACAGACGCTAAATAAAAATGGAAAAGACCGAAATGCCCTTAGGGTTTTTTACAGACTCGACTGACAGACTGTGGGCCTAAAGGCAAAATAGTAAAAACCTAAATAAAGGTAACTTGTCCTGATGCGGGGCTTTCGTAGCAGCTACGGCTTCGCCTCAGGATGGTCAGATCCGAAATCAACGGTCGTCAGTTTTGCGCCGAAACTGACAAAGCGTCCACTGTCTTCGCACCGGGTACCCGGATTGAGCCGGCCCGATTCCGCGGCTCCCTCAGCCCGGCAATCGCTCGCCGCCCGTGTACCTGAGTCAATCCCGGTCAACAGTCCAGTGGATCCTCTACTGCTCCTAGCCCATGTACCCGGATTGGGCCAGCCCGACTTCGCGGCCTCCTCTGCCCGACAGTCGCTCGTTGCCCGTGTACCTGAGTCACACGCGGCCCAGACGCAGCAGATCATCTCTCTCTTTTCAGTCCTCTTTGACTATCGTTGACAATGACTCATCACATCTGGAGCCATGAGGCCCACGCTATTCAGCATGGCTCCTCAATCTCCCCCTTGATGAGTGCATTGTCAACACTTCTCTTAATCTGCTTTTCAGTACCTGTGAACAACTGTGGAAACAAGAAAACAAAGCACAAGAAAACAGAGAAGAAGAAAATAAAGTAAAAGTTTAACCCTAATGACCAAAAACCGAACAAAAGCAAGAAACGGTCATTATGGTTAACCAAAGGTAAAAGCTCAAAACGAGTGCAGTCTCAGAAACATCAACAAGGATATCAAAAGAGTAAGGACAAACGGGACTAAAACTCCCCCTGAAACAAATCCCAGAGAAAGCCAAAACTCCCCCTTAAACTCTTATACCAAAAACTTCTCCCCCTTGTTGACAAGTGAACTCATCAAGCACTCTAAAAAGACACTGACTCCCCCTGAAATGCAACTCCCCCTCAAAATATGCAATGAATGCAACTGGGGTGCAGGTGGAGTGCAGAAAGCATGCTTCTCAGATATGATTGACTGCAATTACAACATCTAACAAGTATAGCAAAAGACATACTGTCTAAGACACATGGCATGATCAGTGCAACAGATGATATCTAAAGAAAGTCATTAGCACGCATTTTTCAGTTTTTGCAAACAAAGGCATCACCACATTCTCCAGTTAACAAGCGAGGTAAAACATGAGATGCAGAAGCTAACTGATATCTACCAAGATAAGCATCGTCCAAAACAAAGTGCTTCAGCAAACTTGTTGTCTTTTAAATGTTCAGGCTTTTTCATTTTCCTTTTTCATTTTCATTTTTGCCAAGGGTTATTTGCATGTCAAACCTTATGCTAACCGACCAAGTCAAGCCTAGGCCAGAACTGGACCATCAGAAGCTTAAGACATTGGTCTTGGCATACACTACAATGTCCTAGTTCATACCAAAGTGCTATGGTAAGCAGTCCAGAACAATGCAATGCGACAAGGCAAACCCACTTGGATCTTTTCAACTCAAGCATAAAAAGGCATGGAATTTTCACTCATTTGATTTTTATCATTTTTATAGCACATTTTCCATGTTAAAGCATAAAGATGTCCAAGTTGCATATCTGCATCTATGTGATGAACTAGCTACAAGGCATGTAACAGATAGCAAAAGCACTCAGCCTACACATGCTAGTTACCGGAAGCAATGGTGATCATTTTTCATGTTTAAAGCATAAAAGCCATGCATATGACAGATATCAGACATATCAAGTGAACTGAACCAACGCATGATCATTGACAAGTAATCAAAAGCATGTACCAGCTAGAATAAGTAAAGCAGTTCAATCATATAACAGAAGCAGGCTCAAAAGTGTGATATGTGAATATGTATGATATGAACACACACCAAAAGACTCAAGAAAAGAGTAAAGAAGAAAGAAAACTGACGCAAAATATCCTAAAAAGGATACACAACACCCAAATCCCCTCGTAAACGCTCAAAGGTAGACTGATCTAGGGGTTTGGTGAAAATATCAGCCAACTGATGATGGGTATCAACATGAACAAGGTCAATGACACCTTTCTCATATTGATCCCGCAAAAAGTGAAAGCGCACATCAATGTGTTTGGTTTTTGAATGGAGACATGGGTTTTTCCCTACACTAATTGCACTGGTGCTGTCGCAAAACAAAGGAACTCTGGTAGGAAAGAACAACCCAAAATCTCTCAAAGTGGAAATCATCCAAACCAACTGTGAGCAGCAGCTAGCAGCAGCTACATACTCAGCCTCAGTGGTCGAAAGAGCAACTCCAGATTGCTTTCGAGAAGACCAAGAGACAAGAGAAGAACCGAGAAACTGGCAAGTACCGCCAAAGATAATATCGTCCACGTATATCTGAGCGACTAAAAAATCTGAAGCATCTCTGAGCAAGAAGAGAGTCTTATCCACAGAACCCATCACAAAGCCCTTCCCCAACAAAAACTGCTTTAAACCGGTCATACCAAGCCCTGGGGGCTTGCTTTAACCCGTATAAAGCTTTCTGCAGCTTAAAAACATGTCGAGGAAACTTGGGGTTCTCAAAACCGGGGGGCTGCCTAACATAAACCTCCTCCTCTATGTACCCGTTCAGAAAAGCACTCTTGACGTCCATTTGAAAAAGCTTAAAACCCTTCGAAGCGGCAAAAGCTAAAAGAATGCGAATGGACTCAAGACGGGCAACAGGGGCGAAGGTTTCTTCAAAATCAATACCTTCCTTCTGGCAAAAACCCTAGGCAACTAGTCGAGCTTTGTTGCGCACCACAACCCCATCTTCACCTTGCTTGTTCTTGAACACCCACTTGGTGCCTATGGGGTTGCATCCTGGTGGCAGCTCTACTAGAGTCCAAACCCGATTGCGGACAAAATTCTCAAGCTCTTCTTGCATGGCATTAATCCAGTTCGAGTCAGAAAGAGCATGAGAAATGTCTCTGGGCTCAAAAGATGCAACAAAAGCAGATTCAGCAAACACAGCAAGAGAGTCAACAGACGAACGCAAGGTTCTTGAAGACACATCACCGATGATGAGCTCTGAGGGGTGATCACGCTGAACTGCTCGGGATCCCTGGTGATCTGAAGTCACCTCACCGGAGTCAGCAGCTGGCACCTCTGGACTCGACTGAGGGGGCTCGATCGAAGTGGAAGAAGTGATCAGAGGTCCGCCCTCGTCCTTAGTCGAAGTCTCAGAAGGTGTGGGCTCTGCAGGAGGTGCAGAAGGCCCACCCTCATCAGTAGCTGGAGTATCCTCATCTTCCTCGAAGATGGATTCTCCGAGCTCACCATCACCAGAAAGCTCAAAAGAAGGAGTTAAAGAAGGCAAGGACTCATCAAAAGAAACCTCGCAAGTCTCGACAAGCTGCTGGGAGTCGAGGTTCCAAACACGGAAGCCTCGAGAATGCAATGCATAACCAAGAAAAACACCATCCCAGCAACGAGACTCAAACTTGTAGCAGTCCGAAGACCATGATGCCCTCGACGACTTTCTTGATCAACCCCTACAGAGTATTGACCAATGCCCCAGATTAGTTGGACAGCTAGTGGCGAATCGTCTGGTCGACGATTTCTAGGAGATTGGCCAGAAAATTCTCCGCTAGCTGGCCACCTTCTATTGCCAATACTGGTCTTGGCAACAAACTCTTCTGTACGGGACCCGTCTGATTCATGCCATAAGTCTGCAGGCATGACTTATGGAACTCCTCCACATGTCGTTGCACCTCTAGTCTTTATTCTTCAGTTAGGGCTTTCATGGTGATCGGGATGATGTTGTTGTCGTTGATCTCGCTCGCCATGGCTGGGTTGTTGGAGATGGTCCCATCGGGCGCGCCAAAAAGCTTATTGGTGCGTTTTTGGTCACACTTTGACACACGCATGGCCTGGGAAATCCGCTTAACTCTAGTGCAAGTCCTACGTTCTTAGAAAAAGGATTCAAGGCATGTCTATCAGTTTGACCCTACAACTGATAAGGGAATAGAAAATATAAAAATTAGTAGCATGGCCTATCGGCTATCGAGCTGATGACCGCAACGGGATGGGATATTCGTGGAATATCATGTTGATCGGTCATATGTCCAATGACCTGAGATGAAGCAATCAGGCGAGCGTGCCATCGACCGATAAGATGAATAGTTAATCACATAGGTTGATGAGTGATTTTCTGATAACTTATAAGATGTAGCGTGGAATCAAAGATAACCCCCATTGGCTTGTACTCCAACGGAAATAAATAAAATGTGTCAGATAACACATCTATATCATGAAAATCATCACAATAACTAGATCGAACCTAACCAAGACAATACCTAGTCACAATGATCTTAATAATATATCAAAGAATCGAGCATGCTTTATTTAGATGAACAATATACAACATGAAAGAGATACAATAGCAAGAGATGTCAGACTTAACCGATGAAGCCTCAAACTATCACACCTATATCACATCAATGTAAGAGATCAAACTGAACTGATGCAGCCTTAAACCTAGCTAATACATCGAGAACAACCGGCAACCGTACTGTTTCAATGTTCACCTCAAAAGATCAATCTGATGTAGCCGTGAGGATACCGATCTAATCGGTACGGATGTTAGGGGTGGCGGGACTCACCTCTTCACCGGAGATCAAAACGATGCAGCCCAGCTCCGAGTACCGAACCCCGCTGGATAAACCTTGGAAGCCAAGGGTGGCGATGCACCGAGTAGTTGATTGACAAGGATGTGTCTTTCTAAGCTAACTAGGGGTACATATTTATAATCCGAAGACTTGCCGTCAAAACACTCTATCTTGACCGATTCTAGATAATCTTCTTCTTTTCTTTTTCCCGCACCTTATCTCCATCAGCTTCTTCTGCGTCTGGTCATCTTGTAACAGCATGGACAAACTTCCTTGATTTTCTTTGACCGGACATATTTGACTTCTGTTGACCGTGTGACATCTTTAGTGGGTCTGGGCTTTACCAAATCTTGTCGTCAACGGCTCCACATTACCGATGGATGTCATAATATAATTTTTTTAAATTTTCTTTAAATTTATTGGATAAGAACTAAAAATGGACACAAAATAGTGAATATGATTTTTCTATAAATTTTAGTGCATTATTCACAAATTTTAATTTAAATCCTAGAAACACAATTAATGAGTTAAAAATAGCAAAGGAATCTAGAAAAATACAAAAAATTCCATAATATAAGTTATTTTATATATTGAGTGTGAAAAAATTTTCAAGCTCAAACAAAATTACAAATATCTTATTGTCTTGTATTGTTAGAAAACTCTCACTAACTTAAGTATTTCGTAATTATATAAAAAATAAAAAATACATATTAATATTCACTAATTTAAGTATTACATAATTATATAAATAATAAATAAATCATTAATATAGTAATGTCATGTCATCTTGAGTTCAAGTTTAATTTGTGTGAAATACTAAAACGGATACGGATGTATCTATTTTCATATTCACATTCAACAGAAATTTAGATAACTGTTTCCATATCGATATTTGTAAAACGAATTCGGATGTTTCTAAATGTCATCCATATTTAATTCGAATACGAATACAGATATTCATATTTACAGTTATTCAAATACAAATACGAATAATTCAGATATTTTGACATCCATATCTATCCCTAAACAAAATAACCCGATATAATCTTTTAGGACTAGGTCCTACGTGTTTTCCTTATTATTGTAAACGACTAGGTTCTCCGTGACATTTTTCGGCGAAGAAAAAAATTTAGGGTAATATTTGCATATTTCTATTTATAATTACTTTAAAGCTAAGCTAATAAATAATAAAATAAGGAATATTTGATGATTTGTCACCTTTAAAAAGTAATCTTGATTATTTGTCACTTTGGCTCATTGTCATAAATTCATATGGTCCCACATTCATCTACGCAATTGGCAAATAATCAAATGGCACATATTTTTAGAGCAAATATTAAAATCTTCCATAAAATAATATATATCTTTAGGACTAGGGCTACTTGTTTTTCCTTATGGTAAAAAAGAAGTGTTTTGCAATGGAAAATAATATCAGGCTAAATTTTCCAAGAATTTTTTACTAATATTTTTTTGAAAAAAAATCTTATTAGACGATTCAAAAAATTATAAAAATAGACACCTATCGGCCGACCATCGGCTGAACCAAACATGTCAGCCTTGTTTCGGCTGACCATCGGCCAAACCAGGCCACATTAGCCCTGTTTCAGCCGACCATCAGTTGAACTATACCACGTCAACATGGTTCGACCTATGATTAGTCGAACCATGATGACGTGGCAGCCACTAGTCCGTATCAATGGCTAGCTTGGCCGAACTAGGCCAACCATGTTGATGTGGCTTGGTTCGCCCAATGATCGGCCGATAGGTATCTACTTTTGCAAATTTTTGAATCGGCTAACTAGAATTAATTTTTTTTCCAAAAAAATATTATTTAAGAAACATCTTGCTGGAACGGTACAATAGACAACTATAAAAAATCTGATTATAATTAAATACCACCTTATCTTGGCTAAGTTTGTCTGTTATGAGTATCGTTCGAGCGTCGCATGCACATATAGTAAATATTCATATTCGTACCCATGAAAAAATTATATCCGTACCTATACCTGTTACTCATTATGGATAAGAAACCATGTACATATCTGATACCCATGAGTATACATGCTCGTGGGTATACCTATTTATCCACGGGTTGCGTGTGTTGGTATTGAAGCAAGCGAAGACTAGCGCATGTCCAACACGATTGAGGTGGAGGCTAGCGTGAGGTGGCAAGCGGAGGCCGCGATTGGAGGGAAGGATAGCGTGAGGGGAGAGGGTATGTCCTGCGATGAGTGGTGAGGCCGACGGTGGCCGACTACAATGGAGTTAATGTGCAGTGGTGGCTAAGTTGAGAGCGAGAGGAGAGGAGAGGAGAAGAGAGAAGTATGGTTAGAGTTAGAAGTTATGGTTATCGAGTAAATAAGTGGAGCCGATATAGTTAGTTATATCCATCTAAATTTATTCGTTCGGTATAAAGAAAATATCCGACTTTAATAGAGTTTTTATCAGCAAATAATTAGGTAATCGAACACAATTGACATTTGTATTATTCGTGGCCTTACGTACGAGCTTACATGGATGCGGCTAACAGTTAGACTGTGATTAATAATTATTGATGTAGTTAAACTGAACCGACAATATTATCTCTGATTCATTTATAAATCATTTTAGTTTTCTTTAGCTCTCTTTTGTTTTTAAACATGTTGACATTTTTGTCTTTTTCTTTCGCTTTGCTCTTTTGAAATCATATTTTCTCTCACACACGTTAACTTATATTTCATAAATTATTATAAAAATAAACAATAAAATTGTTTGAGTTAATTTCTTAATTTTAAGCATAAATATATTAGCCCTTATGTAAGGAATATATAATCGGACCGGCCGGTTGGCCGGTTGGCTGGTTCGTTGGGTTAACCCAAAACCAACGGCTCGAGAGCGACCTGCGGCCGCAAAAGGTCTGGTTTGTCTTGCCCGGATCGCCGATCGCCTCTTCGTCCTCCTCCGTTTGCCTCGTTTCTCGCGCCCCTGTCCTCCGCCGTCCCGTCTCGCTCGCTCGCTCTTGCCTGCTCTGTGCACCGCTGCGTCGCCTACCGGCATCGACAAGCCCGTAGCAGCAGCGGCGAGGTGGCGGAGGTAGGGAGGGAGCCGGAAGGGAGGTAGGGAGGTAGGGAGGGAGAGAAAGAGAGAAAGAGAGAACCCTTGCCGTTGCTGCGACCGGGCGACCGTCCAGGTAAGCGCTTCCCCCTTTCCGACCAGGAGCCGTGTCTCACGTCGCCGGTGTAGCAGATGGCCGGCGGCGGAGCTAGGTTTCCAACTTCCCGTGGTTTCCTCCCCCGCCGCCTGCTGCTATCTTCTACTCCAGTGGCGTGATCCATTGCCCTGCATCAACTACTTGCTCTATCGACTTATCGAGTCTATTCGACACGCTGCAGCTGCAACAATAGCTTAGTGGTTGGTGCTGGAGTGGCAGAGAGTGGTAAGTCGTTGCACTCAGCTCTGCTCTATATCCAGAATCATTTGCCACAATTTGTTGTACCTAGGGTACTTCTCGCTATGATCATGAGATGATGAGATATTTCCCCTCTTGCTGTAGCATGAATAGTACCCATGGGTACCCTAAGAATGATTTAATATTTTAAAAGGTAAGATTAGATAGCACTCGCGCCGGTATAATTTATATTACAATACTCACGCGGGTACTATTCACATGGGTAGGGATCCTCCCTCCTTTACCTCCTTTTTTAATAGGGCTTGAGACCTGCTATGTTGAGACAACAATACAACATTGACGGAGTTAATCAACCAATCTATGGAAGCTAATTATATAATGATAAGACAAACATTGTCCAGCAGTTGCTTTCAGCTTCACCCTGTAATTACTAATCTCATGCTGCCTTGTAGATACAATCCCTTCCTCTTATAAGCACAATGGTGGGCAGCGCATTTGGAGAAAGGAGTAGTGGTAATCATGGCATTCTTCCGCGATGTCATATGAACAGTGATTCATTGACAAGGCAAAGCAGCTCTCCAACTGAATCAAGTCCTCTTGGGGTACTCCATGTTTGATTTCCATGATTTCCATTAAAATTCTTTGCCCCAGGACCCCTGCAGATTTGCATGCATAGTTCCATGCTCAAGGATAAGGACTTGCACATTATGATGGTAGTTCACCTGCAAAATAAACTTTCAAGAATAAGTATTTCTCATTACTAGACTGCATGCGATGTGAACCTGTAGATAGCTAAGTTCAGTGATCCATGCAATTTGGATAGATATTCAACAGCCTGGTGTATACCTTTTCTATTATAGAATAACAGGGCAATAGGGCATCACATGCAATGAGTCCAAATAAGAAAGTTGTGGTAGATGTGAATGAAGTTTCATTGCCTCTTGCTAATCTAAGTAACTGGATGATGTATCAGAGTTCTGATAGAGAAAACAGCATCCCTATAAAACATGGCAACTATGGCATGTCAGAAGGCAACAAAAGTTCTACTGGATTCAAGGGACTGCAAACACCAATCAACTTATTTGAAGATGAATGCATTTTCTGCCATTCATTTAGAACTAGTCAGGTGATCTATCTAGCCAGATGTTATCTTTTGAGAAGGCTTCTTAATTTCCCTTACTGAAATTAAAAGACCTCATTTTCCTTATATATTCCAGTTTCATGGTCCAATGGTACATTATCGAAAGGGAAAGCTTGTGTCCAACGACATGGATAGTACATCAGATCTCATCTATGTCCATAAAAAATGCATGGAGTGGTAAGTTTCTTTATACTTTTAACTATACTAGTTGAGTGCTCGTGCATTGCAATGGAAAAAATCTAACATTAAAAGAACAACATGCAAATAGAGATGAGTGAAGCTGAAACTAGAGAGTTTTCGTTTGCAGACTCATCACCGCTAACTTCTCTAAGTAATATAGATGCTTATTCATCACAATTTAGATTTATCATCATGCCCATACAATGCATGTTCAAGATACAAGGATGTTAGACCATTCTTTATAAATGTTTAGTATTATACCTTATTTGTTTGTTCTATAAGGAAACCATGCACTTGTCATATTCAAACTTTTTTAAATTTTGTCCAAAAGAAGCCCAACGATGCATATACCATAGTTGTCATGGTGTCGCCTAATCATCGATTAGGTGACGATTAGGTGTCGGGGGCTCGGGGCGGTCGGCACCGGACACCACAGCTGACGACTCACCATAAGCTAGTGTGGCATCTGCCTGCTGATGCCAGGCACATCTGCTTCAGATTTTTTTGTGTGTTCTGGGCTTCTCGCAACGGGCTGAATGTGTTCTGCACTTCTGCATTGGATGGCCCAAGTTCTCGCCTAGAAAAACCCTAGATCACCTAGATCTTTCCCTTCCGCCTCCAGTTCTCTCGGAGTCCAACAATCCCACTGCTGCCTGCATCGCCGCCAGTTTCTCCGCTACTTGTGCCGGCGCCCGCCGGCACCCGCCGTTCCCTCCTCCGCCGCCGGCCTCTCCCTCCTGGCACCTGCCGCTCCCTCTGCCATTCGTGCGCACTCCCGACTCCTCTGCGTCGAAGTGAGTGCGCGCTCCTAGCTCCATTGCATCGAGCACTCGAGTTCCTCTGCTTTTCCTGTGGTATCCCTCTATCGCCTCGCCGCACGCCATACTCACCTAAAAGGTGTGAAGGTAGTTTGGCGCTTCGCCTCGCCACGCCGCCATAACAACTATGGCATATACAATTTCTAGATTTGAGGATAATTCTTTTTTTGGCATTTTTACTTTACATTATTGAACATATTTGCTTGCATTTGGTGCAATGGCATAGGCACTAGCTAGTTGATCTCAAGAAAGGGCCAATTTATTTTGATCCACCATTTTTTTGTGAAGGGCTCCAAGAGTATTTTACAGAGGTGATACTATTGTGAACTTAGAGATGGAAATAAGTCGTGCCTCAAAATTAAAGTGCACCAGATGCATGCTTCCAGGCGCAGCCCTTGGTTGTTATTATCAGCATTGCAAAAGGAGTTATCATGTACCATGTGCATTGATGACATTGGATTGCCGCTGGGATGTTGTAAGCTCTTGAGAATTTGTTGCCATTGATCCTTTTTTGTAATATTCGTCGCTAGTCTGATGTTCAGTTCAACTTGCCTAATGTTTTCATATGGCAGGATAATGGTTCAGTTTTGTGCCCTGAACATGCAACTAAGGCATTACCATGTGATGAGATAAGCTCACCAAGAAAGGAGAGTGGCAATTTCCCTCAGAGGTTTGTGAATATGGGATTTTCTTAAGCTTCTTGCATTCTTGGATGTATGTATAGAATCTCTGGTATTTGATTAATAGTTGATCCTTCATTTATATAATTTGGGTTTTGATTTGGTGTTCTAGCCAATTTTCCATCAAAGAAAGGAAATCCACTGATTGTGAAAGGGAAGATCATCAATTGGATCAACATAATACATCAGGTTCTTCTTTGCCTCAAGGGTATATGACCTTTCTTCCCCTGCCTTGGCAGATAAATTTTTAGTCAATTTATGAAATAAGTAATAGTTATTAAAATTCTTTCTTGTATTCCATCTTTCCAGCCAAAGTTTAGCCAAACAAGGAATTTCTGCTGCTCATAAAAGAGAAATAGATCAATTTAACACTTCATGTTCTTCCTCCTTTCCTCAGGGGTATGCAATCATTCCTGACCCTTTTGTGAGACACTTTAATGGTTCCTGATCTTTTGCCAATTGTGGTCTTTCATACCACAAATCTGTGTTGTATTTGATCATTCCAGCCAATATTTGGACAAAGGAGTCTTCAATGATGGTCAGAAGGAAGAAAAGCAAATAGATCACCTTTACACAGAAAAAAAATGCCCTTCGGATATGTGGGTTTTGCTTGGTACAGCTTTAAGTCCATCTGAAAAGGTAGCATAAGCACAAAGTATCAAACACCAATTTTTTCTTTGATAGGCAACACCTTTATGGGCAAATATTGCAATACTGTAATCCTGCTTTATGGATAAATTCCTCATAGCAGACAATTTGCTATATTTATAAAGTTTGCTCTTGCCCTCCTGTTTGTGATAAACATGATTCATGTTTTTCAAGCAGAACAACTTGCAGGACTTTGCATCTTGGACAAATGCAACTGTGGTCAATGCATGGACTGAAAATGTGACTCATGTTATTGTGGGCAAAAGCGCTGGTAGTAAATGGAGCAAATCATATGAGGTCCTGATGGCTCTACTGTTTGGGAAATGGGTTGTCACAACTGACTGTAAGTATTAATCTATACTCCCTCCTTCTCATTATCTCCATCATCTAACAACTTGACACGATGACCAAGACGAGAGATATGTACCTTAAATTCTCTTCGTATGTTGTGTTTCTTGCTTTGTTTTTCCGCACTCTTAACCTACATGTGCATGTGACAATGTGGAGTACTAGTAAAATAAGAAACAAAAGTGGAAGTCAAAGCTATGCATGTAGACTCTAAATCAATTCACACATAATACGATGTGCTGCTTTAATGACTCAACTATTAGATGATGTAGATTATGGGAAATCTGAAAAACGCTTAGATGATAGAGATAATGGGAAAGAGGGAGTATTTACTACAGTTCCTCTTTTCCTAGGAATTGCATCTCCCTAATTTGACCTTATTTTTGTACATTTATAAATTTGTTTGGTATGCCCAAGTATCCCAAAGGCCATTCAGGTTTTATCATAAAATCAACAGAGTTTTATTTATTCCTGAGCTGAAGCACATCACCTTGCTCTTTTAGGGATTGTTGATTCCTTCGCAAAGTTGATCCCATGTCCAGAATCTTCCTATGAGTTAGGATTTGGACATGACTCGCACACATCAATTGGTGGACACAAGAAAGGAAAATTTCAAGCTTCTGGAGGGGTATGCTGTATATGCACACACTTCTGGCAACAAGATTTAACACGATTACTCTATATGGTGAAAACTATTGTAGGCTGTCATTTGCATAAGTTCAGGAATTTGATTTGCAAATCTTTTCAGTAGTATTTTCCTAGGGCAAGTCTAGAACTGAGTACAAGGATACATAATAATACTGTTATTGATGGCTGCTCAATGTCAATGTATATATCGAGGGATTGAGATTCTGATGCTTCCTGGTACCTATGGTCTTGTTTGTTTTTGTTTTAGTTTAAGATTATAGTAATCCAGCATATAGAAAATATATACCAGTTTATTGGATTGTTATAATATGTATCTTGGATTATAATTAGCTAGCATAATAAATTTATTTCTTCATTTCAGTTTATGAAAATAAGCTAAATTATTATAATCTCAAGCTGAAATAAACTTGCTCTATCTTTTGCCAGCTTTGTGTCGCAGCATTTCATTCTTTTCCAGGAATTTTGTGCACCGCCACATCTCCGTGATGACAAGTGAGCTTTTGCAGGCACAGAAGCTGTTTACAGGACTGTATTTCTACCTCAGCACCTACATACACCCTATCGACAGAGAGCAGATGCAGAACCTTATTGCAGCTGCCGGAGGGCAAACAGTGGAGAGAGACCTGCGTGAAGAAGTGGGGAATGTTCCGGCGAAGCCCTACATCATCTACTACAGCAGTGCTCCGAGGGAGTACAACCCGAACTTGCTTGATGATCTCCGCAAGGAGATGGAGGAGCTCGCGGATTATGTTAAATATGGAGCGCAGGTGATCTGCCATGAAGAGGTGTTTGATGCCATTGCCGCTTGTGATGCGGACATTCTCCGCCGTAAGGATCACTGATTCACTTTGCTAGCTTTTTCTTGGCAGTGCCAATGTTCGGCAGCATCGGATCTTTGGGTCGAAAGTTGGTGTTGTTTACCTTTTGTAAGGGCAGTCTATGCTTACTTTATTGGCACTAATCTGATTAGTGTGGTAGTCACCTTCTAACAATCAGGCATATGTGGTCCTTGAAATGCTAAAAACACAGATATTTTATTGTGGCAGGAGCCACCAAATTTGACAGAAATTTGGGAATAATGGTCGGAGAATGAGGATGGATGGGATTATCCCATCGAATTTTTGGTTGGATGAGATATCCTATTTTTGTTGAGTGAATGGTATCATTTTATATTTTGTTTTTTGTTTGGTTAGATGGAATGTGAAAGAGATATTCCTCATTTGCTCCGTCTGGCTTACATTAGGCAAAGCAAGGAATTATTTTCACTTGTGATAGGATTCGCGTGGCTGGAATGCAAAGCTTTGACTGGATTGCCTTTCAGAGTCTATCGTTGCCACGACAAGCTATCTATTTTGTGTAGCTATATGTATTGTTCTCAAGCAAACGCTTGATCTTTGCAAATACATAAATTTGTTTCTTAGATTGATTGCATAGCGCGAACGTAAGAGAGGCTAGTGATCAGCAAGCAGTTCCACGCTGGATGGATGGCTCCATCTAGGGAAAAAAGTGGGATGAGGGTTGCAACTCCTCTTCGAGGTGGACTGTGTGTACCGTGCTACTCGTGAATCAAACAATTCTATGATCTCATTTAGTATAACCCCGTCTATCCTACATACAAACCAACTAATTTTAAAAACTAAATAGGATAATCTCATCCGACCTACAAACCAAATAATTTTAAAAACTAGATAGGATGATCTCATCCAGTTTCGTCCATCGTACCTACAAACCAAACAATTCTAAAAACTGAATAAGACAGATCTCATCCTAACCAAGCATGCAGGTTGCAACAGCCGCAACTTGCGGGTTATGGTGGCTAGAGTTGGAAATGAGTGCAAAACCCACATGCTAAGGGCGTCTCTGTTAGAGTGTGTGTGTCTGTCGTGTGGGCCCCCCTATGTGTGGGCCCCTCCTGTAAGGCTCTCCTTCTTCTATCCTCCCAACCCTAGGGAGAGGAATCTATCCGGATCTTCCTTCATGGTATCAGAGCCTTAGGCTCCCCTCCTTCCCCCCTCTTCTCTCCTGCCGCCGCCGCCTCCATGGCCAGCGAGCCTCCTCCGGCGAGCCCAGTCTTCTCCTTCTCGTCACCGGCGACCTCCTCCTCCCCTTTTCCTGGGCTGGGTACCGCCACCATGGCCGGATCCGCCACCCCCCGCCCGGATCCGATGCCGGGGCGGCCAGATCTGGCGCGCCGGCCTTCCTCCGCCCGGATCCGACGCCGGGGGCAGACAGATCGGGCGCCTCCGGCTTCCCCCCGCCTGTTTTCGCCGCTGCCGGTCTACCCCCGCCTGGTTTCGCCACCGCCGGCCTCCCCCCGCCCTGCCTCAATGCCGGCGTGGCTGGCTCTACCGCCGCCGGCCTCCCCCCGCGCTTCTTCGCCGCCGCCCCGCCCGCTCCGCCCAGACCCGACGCCGGGGCGGCCGGATCTAGCCCCGCCGGCCTTCCCCAGGCCTCTGGGGCGCCGCTCCCCCTCCCCCCGCCACGGCCATGGCCTGGCCGACCATGGGGGGCCCCTCTTGCTGCCGCCGGCCTCGCCGGCCTCCCCCGGGCCTCCGGGGCGCCGCCCCCCTCCCCCACGCCACGGCCATGGCATGGCCGACCATGGGGGGGCCCTCTTGCTGCCGTCGGCCTCCCTATGGCCTCAGTGTCGCCGCCCCTTCCCCCTACCACGGCCTGGCCGAACTTGGGTGGACCGCCGCCCCTCCTCCCCACTGTCGTGGCCTCGGGCTGGCCGGCCCCTACCGATGTGGTGGCTGCCGACGCCGCCCTTGCTGCCGCCCTTTCCACTGCCAAGACCGCTGCCGCTGCTGCTCGGGCGCGCGAGCGGGCAATCGCTCTTGCTTGGGAGAATGCACGCCAGACCGCTGATGCACTGGCCCAGCATGTTGCTGAGGCCGAGCATCACCTCAGGGGTGCTGACCCCACTGCCACTGCGACTCTAGCTGTCGCCGCAGATTCGGGTGCCACACAGCTCCACGCCTAGGCGGCCGGTGTCTAGAACATCCGGGCGCTTGTGCTAGTCACCCTTGATCCCTCCTCGTCCTCCTACGCGCGCTGGCGCGATCTGGTGCTCCTCACCCTCCAGCTCTATGCCCTGGATGACCACGTCCTCGTCGATACTCCGGTGGTCGCCTAGGGGTCCGTATGGCGGCGCATGGACAGCGTGGTGCTGTCATGGATCCTTGGGTCCATCACTGTCGAGCTCTAGGACATCGTGCGGGAACTTGGTGGCACCGCTCGGCAGGCTTGGGTTGCGATCGAGGGGCAGTTCCTTGGCAACCGTGAGGCTCGTGCTCTCCAGTTGGACGCTGCTTTCTATACCTTCGTCCAGGGGGATCTCTCCATCTCGGAGTACTGTTGTCGCATGAAGGGGATGGCGGATTCACTTCGTGACCTAAGCGAGCCTGTTGCGGACCACACTCTTGTCCTCGACATCCTCCGCGGTCTTGGCGACAGCTACACCCATCTCCGGACATGGATCACCAAGACAGTGTTGTTCCCCTCCTTCCACAAGGTTCGTGATGACCTTGTCCTCGAGGAGCTAACCCGGGGGCTCGATCCCACATCTACTACCGCGACTGCTCTTGTCACCTCCGGCTCTAGCCGGCCGGCCTCCCACCCACCGCCGTCGCCGGCTCCCTCCCTTCTTGATACTCCTCCCGCCGGTTCCACCACTGGCGGGGGAGGCCGTGGTGGCGACCGTGGTGGCAACCGTGGTGGCGATCGTGGTGGCGATCGTCGTCGTCAGGGAGGGGGGCGCCGTGGTGGTACCAATCGCGTTCCGGCTCCTACCTCCACCACACCAGCCCCTACCGCCGGGAGTGCGCCCTGGTCATCCTTCTCCAACCCATGGACGGGGTGCATTTCCATGTGGACGGGACAGTTCACTCCTAGGCCTCCTACCCCACCTGCGGCCATGCTCACCGGGTGGCCGGTCCTGCCTGCTCCTTCGGCGTGGGGCCCGTGGTCCGGTGGGTGGGATCAGATGGCCCTCGCGCATTCCTTCAACACCATGGCGTTGACTCTGCCGGCCGCCACGGATTGGGTGGCCGACTCGGGTGCTTCCTTCCACACCACTCCTCATGATGGTATTATCTCCTCTCACAGGCCCCCCACCCATCTCTCCCTTCTTCCATCATGGTTGGGAATGGCTCATGTCTTACGGTCACCTCCGTGGGTGATGCGACTCCTTGTGGGTCTTTTCGCCTACAAAATATTCTTGTTGCTCCTGACATTGTTCATAATCTTCTTTCCATTCGTCAATTCACCACTGATAATTCCTGTTCTGTTGAATTTGACTCTTTTGGTTTGACTGTGAAGGATATGGCCACCCGGCGTTCTCTTCTCCGCTGTGACAGCACCGGACTCCTCTACACACATTGTCTTCCACCTTCCACTGCTCCACCCTTATCCGCCCTTTCCGCCACAACGTTCTCCACTCTCTGGCACCGCCGGCTTGGTCACCCCAGTGTCGACATTTTGGCTCAGCTTTGTCGTAGCTCCTCTATTCCTTGTACTAGGGCTGCTAGTAAGCATATTTGTCATGCGTGTCAATTAGGTCATCATGTTCGCCTACCTTTTCCTATTTCTTCCTCGCATGTTGTTCATGCATTTGATCTTATTCACTGTGACTTGTGGACCTCTCCGATCATGAGTATTTCTGGTTATAAATATTATCTGGTTGTTCTCGATGATTTTTCTCACTACTCATGGACATTTCCTTTGTGGTCCAAGTCGGATGCCTTCCCCACGCTCACTCACTTCTTTGCTTGGGTTTCTACTCAGTTTGGGGTTACTATCAAGGCAGTCCAGTGTGATAATGGTCGTGAGTTTGACAACTCTGCTTCCCGGGCTTTCTTCCTCTCGAAGGGAGTCCAATTGCGCATGTCCTGCCCCTATACCTCCCCTCAGAATGGCAAGGCTGAACGCATGATTCGTACCACTAACAATGTTATGTGCTCCATGCTCTTTCAGGCTTCGGCTCCCGCTCGCTTCTGGGCTGAGAGCCTCCTTACTGCCACCTATGTGCTCAACCGGCTGCCTTCTAAGGCCACGTGCGCTCCCACCCTCACCATGCCTTGTTCGGTACCCCACCTTCCTACACTCACCTTCGTGTTTTCGGGTGTGCTTGCTATCCCAACACTTCTGCCACTGCTCCTCATAAGCTTGCGCCCCGCTCGACACTGTGTGTGTTTCTCGGCTACTCCCCCGATCATAAGGGGTACCGTTGTTTTGACCTCTCCTATCGTCGTGTTCTTATCTCACGACATGTCATCTTCGCTGAGTCCGTCTTTCCTTTCTCCGTTGACTCCACCCCCACCACCAGCCTTGAGTTGGACTCCCTGTTTTCTACTGACCCGGTGGTTCAGCCACCTTTGTCTTCTGCAGGTACATCACCGACTGTTCCAGCGGCTCTCCCGCCATCTGACGAGTCGTGTGTGGTAGCAGAGCCAACTGTCGTGCCGCCCGCGGCCCCCGTGCCCCCGGCTGTGCCACGTGCGGCCACTCCCCACCAGCTGGCGTTGCCCTCCGCGCCATGCGCGGCCCCGGCGTCATCCTTCGTGCAGCATGCGGCCCCTTCCCTGTCGCCTCCTGCGCTTGGGGTTGGCCCGCCGCTGACGTCGGCGCCGTGTTCCGCCCCGAACATGGCCCTGACCGTGCCCCATGTCCCCGCGACACCTGCCTCGCCACGCGCGGCCCCGGCATCTTCTTCCCGCTACGCCAACCCTGTTCAGGTCTACCAGCGCCGCCCGACGGGTGTTGCACCGGCCCGCTCTCGCGCCGAGACGCCGGTGTACCACCCGCCCATCCTTCACCACGATCCCCACCACACTCACCCGATGGTGACTCGGTGGGCTGCGGGGGTCCTTCGTCCAGTTGACCGCCTGGTCCTCTCCACCGCTGCGGCGCCACCGGTCTCTCCCATACCCTCCACTGTTCATGGCGCCCTGGCGGATCCACACTGGCGCCACGCGATGGAGGAAGAATATGTGGCCCTTCTGGCCAATCAGACCTGGGACCTGGTGCCTCGTCCCTCTAGTTGCAATGTGGTCACTAGCAAGTGGATCTGGACACATAAACGTGAGGCAGATGGTTCGCTGGATCGCTACAAGGCTCGCTGGGTCCTTCGGGGTTTCACCCAGCGCCCTGGAGTTGACTATGATGAGACTTTCAGCCCAGTGGTGAAGTCTGCTACTGTCCGGACTGTTCTCTCCCTGGCACTCTCGAGGTCCTGGCCAGTTCACCAGCTCAATGTGAAGAATGCCTTCCTCCATGGCACCCTGACGGAGACTGTGTACTGCAGGCTGCAGCCAGCTTGCGGGCTTTGTGGATCCTGCTCACCCTGAGCGTGTTTGTCGGCTCAACAAGTCTCTGTATGGTCTGAAGCAGGCTCCTCGGGCTTGGTACAGTCGGTTCGCCTCCTTCCTGGTGTCTTTGGGGTTCAGCGAAGCCAAGAGTGACACTTCTCTTTTTGTCCTCCACCACGGTGCTGACTCAGCCTACTTGCTGCTTTATGTGGATGACATTGTTCTCACTGCATCCAGCCAGTCTCTGCTTCAGCGGATTGTCTCCTCGTTGCAGTAGGAGTTTGCCATGAAGGACCTTGGTGTGCTCCATCACTTCTTGGGAGTGATCGTGGAACACCGCCCTGGTGGCCTCTTCCTTCACCAGCGCCAGTACGCCTTGGATGTCCTTCACCGCGCAGGGATGACTGACTGCAAGCCCTGTTCCACTCCAGTCGATGCTCAGTCTAAGGTTTCCGGTACCAAGGGTGCACCAGTGGATGATCCCACGTCCTACCGAAGCATTGCTGGCGCCCTTCAGTACCTCACATTCACTTGGCCGAATATCTCCTATGCGGTGCAGCAGGTGTGCCTTCACATGCACGACCCACGGGACCCGCACCTTACCGCTATGAAGCGGATTCTCCGCTATCTGCGCGGCTCCCTCGACTTTTGGCTTCACCTTCGGCGTTCTCCTGTTGCTGAGCTCGTGGTTTACACTGACGCCGACTGGGCGGGCTACCCGGACACGTGTCGCTCCACCTCCGGCTACGCCGTCTTCCTTGGTGGCAACCTCGTGTCTTGGTCATCCAAGCGGCAGCCTGTTGTCTCCCACTCCAGTGCCGAGGCTGAGTACCGCGCGGTTGCCAATAGGGTGGCCGAGGCATCTTGGCTCCGGTGGCTCCTCGGGGAGCTCCATAGCCCCCTCGCCAGGAGTACTTTGGTCTACTGCGACAACATCAGCGTCGTCTACCTCTCCACCAACCCCGTCCAGCACCAACGCACCAAGTATGTGGAACTCGACCTCCACTTCGTTCGTGATCGTGTCGCCGTGGGAGATGTCCATGTTCTACATGTGCCTACCACCTCCCAGTTCGCCGACATCTTCACCAAGGGCTTGCCTTCCTCCACCTTCTCCGAGTTCCGCTCCAGTCTCAACATCCGCTGCGCCGGAGTTTTGACTGTGGGGAGTGTTAGAGTGTGTGTGTGTGTCTGTGTCTGTCGTGTGGGCCCCCCTATGTGTGGGCCCCTCCTGTAAGACTCTCCTTCTATCCTCCCAACCCTAGGGAGAGGAATCTATCCAGATCTTCCTTTAGTCTCCAACAAGGCTAAGTCAGCTAGCTATTTAGTAGTACATGTCAGCATAAGTTCTATGTGGAAGAAAGAGAGCCAAAAACCATCCGAGCAAACGAGGCACAAATCGTCGGCTTCATCGCCCGCTTCCATCTATCCCACACGCGTTTTCCCTCCCATCTGATCTCGTGAGAAACATAAAAAGCTAGCTAAATAGATAGCATAGTGTGGTTTATCTTTTGTAAGGACAGTCTATGTTTACTGACACATCTAATTAGTGTGGTAGTCAACTTCTAACAATCAGGCATATGTGGTCTTTGAAATGCTAAAAACATAGATATTTTATTGTGGCAGGAGCCACCAAATTTGACAGAAAGTTGGGAATACTGGTCCGAGAATGAGGATGGATGGGATTATCCCATCGAATTTTTGGTTGGATGAGATATCCTATTTTTGTTGAGTGGATGGTATTATTTTATATTTTGTTTTTTGTTTGGTTAGATGGAATGTGAAAGAGATGTTCCTCATTTGCTCCGTCCGGCTTACATTAGGCAAAGCAAGGAATTATTTTCACTTGTGATAGGATTCGCGTCGCTGGAATGCAAAGCTTTGACTGGATTGCCTTTTTCTTTGCCATGACAAGATATCTATTTTGTGCAGCTGTATGTATTTCTCTCAAGCAAACGCTTGATCTTTGCAAATACATAAAGTTGTTTCTTAGATTGATTGTATAGCGCGAGCATAAGAGAGGCTAGTGATCAGCAAGCAGTTCCACGCGGGATGGATGGCTCCATCCAAGGAAAAAAGTGGGATGAGGGTTGCAACTCCTAAGGAAATATTCTTCGAGCTGTATACCACGCTACTTGTGAATCAGACAATTCTAAAAACTAAATGAAATGATCTCATTTCGTATAACCTCGTCTATCCTACATATAAACCAAACAATTCTAAAAAATAGATAGGATGATCTCATCCAATTTCATCTACCATAGCTAGAACCAAACAATTCTAAAAACTGGATAAAATGATCGCATCCTAACCGAGCACACACGTTGTAGTAGCAGCTTGCCGAGTGTCGGCGGTAAGTGGTGGCTAGAGTTGGAAATGAGTGCAAAACCCACGTGCTAAGGGCATCTCCAACAAGACAGAGTCATCTAGCTATTTAGTAGTAAATGTCAGCATAAATCTTATGTGGAAGAAAGAGAAAGCCAAAAAACATCTAAGCTGGCGATTACTTCATCACTCGTCTTGCTCGCGAAACGAGGCACAAATCGTTGGCTTTGTCACCTACTACCATCTATTCCACACACATTTTCCCCTTCTATCTGATCTCGTGAAAAACACAAAAAGCTAGCTAAATAGATAGCATAATATAGCATTATCTATTAGTATCAGCTATATGAATAACATGGAGACTTCCTAGCTACCTGCTAGCTAGACTATTGCGGACACCCTAAATTGAAATACACTTAAATCCGTACCTACAAAACCTATGAATTCTAAACCAAATCCATCTCTAAATCTACCAGGTATCCTAAGCGAAAAACCGACTAAACCTACGGTTTTAAAATCAGATCTGTCTGATCTAACCCTACCCAGATACCCAAATCTACACACCTATGACACAAATTTAAACCCAAAACCTATCCAAATCCAAACACCTATAACACAAGCCCAAACCCAAACCCATACCTAATACCGATATCCACGAGCAAAATTGACATACTAGTGGTATGTCCAAAATATCGTTGCATTAAAACTTAAACAAAGCTGATACAGTCCAGAATTTTAAACAAGTTAAATCAGGTCTAAACCTTCAACATTCAGGGGTCACTAGACCAAAATATAATGACAATGGTCCAACTGATTGCAGCCAACGAATTATGAAGGGCGGATTTTCCCAGCTCCACCACTAGAACTGCCACAAATGTCGGCCATCGCAGGAGCTTTGCCTCCCAGAACAACATGAATGTCCTGTTCAGAGGAAATGGAGTTTAAGTGATTACAGAGTCATTTTGTGCGAATGAACTACAATACTACATATCCAACCCATGAAACTTCTAGTCTTTTAAATGCAGGAAACCTAGTCAACAGCTGCAAGTGTAAACTTACATCAGAAAAGGGAGCTTGCATCATAAATTTTATAGTTTTTAAGAAGGTACAAGAAGATACCATAGCTCATAGTGTTAATTTGTGGTATTTCTTAGTACCTTCATTCGTGTTAATTCGTGATACCTCTTGGAACCTTTATACTTGAGAGGTACCAAAAGTTATACTAGAAAATGTGGTATCTTATGATACCATGGTAAAAACTACCGACCTGCATATCTATGGAATTAAGACTGCAAAATAGAACCACACTATTGAAGACAAGCACCGAAAATGACTATTAGGACTCCCAAACCTGACCTTGTTTTGTCTTTCACTACCATTTGGGCTGGCAGAAGGAAGGGCAGGAAGGGCAGGTATCTTCTCGATTGCATCATAACGGAGGATAAAATTGTCCTGTAGCCAACTTATGGTCAGATATACTTTTTCTGCTCTGGAAAAAGGCTACAAATATCATAATTTCTTTCAGATGCACAACCTTACGAGTTGCAGCCAAAGTGTTTTCATCCATATAAATGTAGGACCCTTGTTCATAATTTGCAGTTTTGACAAGAGGGATCTCGTTAGGAATTCTTGTAAGCCACAAACGCTGCTCTTTGTGGTAAAACCAGCCTCTATTATATCTGAGAAAATGAAAGCATACCAGATCATTTTTTTTACAAAAAAAGGCAATTGAGAAAACAATATATGGCAGAAAAACAATGAATAGAAAAATATTTTTATGTATTAAACTATTAATAGGCCAAAAGCATGATTGAAATGTCAAGAAGGACAGGACATTCATTTATAGTTTCATCAGTCGTAGATAAGTTTGGGGGAAGATAAAACATAGGTAGGATGACTAGCAGACGGTACAGTAATAATCATGCAATTAACAAGAAAGCCTGACCGCCCAGGAGCCCAGCCAGCAAAAAGACAGTGATTAGAATATCCAATCAATGTTGATGCATCTTAGGACAAAAAACGAGACACAATAAGTAAGACAACTATTCTGCTCATATGCTAATATATAATATTAGAATGCAGGTTATAAATTTGGTGAGTGGTGACAGTATGGGGAATGATACTAAAACTGTGCAGAACTGCAGGTTTGTGCTTACAGTTCTTTTGCAGCATGTAACTGAGCTACATCCCTTGGCATACTGCACAAAAAACATAGTCAAATAATGCATACCCTAGTAATACAGAATTCCCTGTTAATTAAACTAATGCATAGCCCAGTAATACAGAATTCCCTGTTAATTGAACTAAGTACCTGTAGAAGATGTAGAATAGTAAAGGGAGGCTAAACTTCTTAAAATGCAATGGCTGCAGAGGAAGACAAAAATGTAATGTCAAGTATCACGAGATAAATGGTAACCTAAACGTTGAGGTCTTGAGGATCTTACTTGCAGGGTTGGAGGTTGCTCAGAAGAGTAACAGGCTGGAATTTGATAATCAGCTTCTCCTTTATATGGCTCATTTGACCATGGTGAACCAAAAGTCTTGTAAAGAACATCTGAAGAGTTCATATCCAATCCTAGTGTTGACAAATCAATCCCTAAAGAAAGAGATGCCACTGGATCATCCTCTTTCAATTTCATTGCACTCACTAATCCAAGCAAACCATATTGATGAGATGCAGTATCAGTTGATTCAGTTTCCTGAAAAGACTCGAGACTCTGATCCTTTTGAGACTGTGGGCCTGAAGATGATTGTACCCTAAATGAATTTTGAGCCTGCAGTTCACTGTTTTGCTGCATAAGTTGTTCCTGAGTCCTCGAATTAAAATGCGGGATTGGAGAATTTACTGGCCTTGTTCCAATATTTTCAAGGCCAGTATTTTGAACCTAGTAAACACAATCACAATGTTTAATCCACATTTAAAAAGCTCAGAAGGCCCCTAATCATGTTTTAGGGTTCTCACCTACTGTTCCCCATAAAGAAAAGGTAAATGGAAAAACTGGGTTGTGTTCACCAAGAGTTGTCTTTTCAATCTTCACTATTTGCTGATGATGTAAAAGGAAATACTATTACAGGCTGCTTACCGAATTAGCAATCTGCTTATGCTGTTGAAGGGGTGGATAGCTGCCACCTGAGTTAAAGCCAGATGATTTGCCCATCTGTAGAATCATATGTTTGGAAATTTGAGGAAAAGAGGTAAAACTGTTCTCGGAATCAAATAACAAAAACATGTACATGATATTGTTGTGCTTGCATAATGCTTACATTCTTAAGTAGATGATCCCTGTGATGCAAATTTGTACCTTATATCCAGAGAAACATAGCATGAGGTAATGTCCAACACAAAATAACTCAAGACATAATCAGAAGAAAAGAAAATTTATAGAAGTCAAAATTGTTAAGGCCCATATATATATATATAAGGCCCATATATCATCTAAGTCATCTAGGCCCATCTCATGGCTATATATATATACATCCACCTTAATGGTGGGATTATCTTCTCTCTAATTGAGGTTAGTAACATGGTATCAAGAACTAGGGTTAGGGTTAGGGATCTCTAATCCCGATCTGTTTTTTTTCCTGTTTCCACCTCCACCTTGTCTCCCCGAGCCGCCGTCGTGGCTCCTCTCCCTGCCGCCGTCACGGCCCGTCCGGCCGCCGTCGCGCCCCCCCCCCTCCAGCCGCCGTCGCAGCCCCTGCGGAGCGTCCCGACCGCCGCCGTCGCGGCTCATCTCCTGGCCACCGTTGCGGCGCCTCCGACACGTCGCGGGCTGTCCCATCAGGACCTGCTTCTGCCTCGGCCTGCTCCTGCCTTGCCGTCGCAGGTTGCTTCTGCCTCGCCGTCGCGGTCGTCCAGCCACCGTCGGGTCTCGCCGTCGCGACTGCTGCGGGCCCCAAGCCGGCCCCCGCTGCTGCTGCCTGCCCTCCGCTGCTATTCTATTTTTCATATGTTCTGTGTTCTCTTTTTTTGTGGCTTCCATGACTCAATCTAGTGCTATTGCCATCCCTATCAAACTCGATGGTCACAATTATCGAGAATGGGCTTTTTCTGCGAAAACTGTGTTGAGAGGTTATGCCCTTGAATCTCACTTGACTGATGCTCCTCCCATTGATAAGTCAACAGATGGTTCTGGTGCTGTAGAAATCAAGACGTGGCAGAATAATGATGGCAGAGTTATGAGTGCCATTGTCACAAGTATGAAGAAGTCCTTGATTATGAGTCTTGAGCATCACAAGACTGCTAAGGAGATGTGGGATTATTTGCAGCGCCGGTATGTTCAGAATAGTGGTGCTCTGCTACATACTCTCATGACATGACTTCATGGTCTTCAGCAGAATTATCTCTCCATAGATGAGTACTACACTGTCTTTGATCGCTTGATGGGACCATTGCTCTCCATGGTTCCTCAGTGCACTAGGGGATGTTCAGGCTGTTGTGATCAGAAGAACAAGTTCATTGAGAAGTTTCTTATGTATCAGTTTTGTCATGGTCTCAGATCAGACTTTGAGTCTATCCGTATGCAACAGCTCAGTAACCCTGTCACTCCATCCATTGCTGATGTTTTGTCTGCCCTGATTGCTGAAGAGACCCGTCTTCATTCACTTGCGTCTGCTCCAATATCAGTGCCCCACAGTGTACTTGCAGCATCTCAGAGGTCCAGCCCAGCTACAGGTGGCCCTTCTGAGGGTACTCTGTGTGACCATTGCAAGAAAACTGGTCATCGTTCGGAGAACTGCTTTGTTCGGTATCCAGAGAAGTTGGCTGAGTATCGTGCACGCCGTGCCCGTGGGCGTAGTACCTCCAAAGGTTCTGTGTCCATTGTGATGCCTCCCCTGTCAGTGTTGCTCAGTCATCTTGGGTTCTTGATTCAGGAGCTTCTTTTCATGTGACATCTGATCAATCTCAGTTGGTTGCTTGCAAGCCGGTCACTTTGCAACTCTTAGTTTTCTGTACCTAATGTTTCCTTTGTACCACAGTTGTCCATGAACCTTCTTTCAGTAGGTCAAGTCACAGACCATAATTGTTTTGTTGGATTTGATGACTCATCTTGTTTTATTCAGGATCGTCGAAGCGGGATTGTGATTGGGACTGGCCATCGCCGTAGAGGTGCCCCTAGCCTCTATGTTTTGGACACCTTGAGGCTTCCTTCTTCCGCTGCTTCTACCGCTCAGGTGTCATTCGTTGCATCGTCACCTACCTCTTCCTTCGCCAAGTGGCATCATCGTCTTGGTCATCTATGTGGGTCTCGGTTATCTACATTAATAAATAAAGGTTGTTTAGGTCCCACATCTATTGAGTCTAGTTTTCATTGTAAGGGTTGCAAGCTTGGCAAACAGATACAACTTTCATATCCCTCTAGTACTTTCTATTCTGCTAGACCTTTTGATCTTGTTCATTCCGATGTATAGGGTATTGCCCCCTTTGTTACAAAGGGTGGTCATAAGTTTTATGTCATTTTTATTGATGATCATTCTCGATATACTTGGATTTATTTTATGAAACATTGTTCCCAATTGCGTTCCATTTACCAGTCTTTTGCTCGCATGGTTCATACTCAAGTTCTCTACCTCCATCAAAAAATTTCGCTCTGACTCTGGTGGTGAGTATTTATCTGATACTTTTCACCAGTTCTTGACCGCTGAAGGCACCCTTGCTCAGCTCTCATGTCCTGGTGCCCATGCTCAGAATGGTGTTGCTGAACGCAAACATTGCCATCTCATAGAGACTGCTCGCACCCTTCTGATTGCCTCTTTTGTTCCTTCGCATTTCTGGGGCGAAGCTGCTTCCACTGTTGTTTATCTCATTAACCGACAACCTTCATCCAAACTGTCTAGCAAGAGCCCCGGTGAAGTCCTTTTTGGTACTCCTCCTAGGTATGATCATCTCCGGGTGTTTGGGTGTACGTGCTATGTTCTGCTTGCACCTCGTGAGCGAACTAAGTTGACAGCCCAATCCGTTGAGTGTGTTTTTCTAGGATATAGTCCTGAGCATAAGGGTTATCGTTGTTATGATCCTTCTTCTCGTCGCATACGTATCTCTCGTGATGTGACTTTTGATGAGAACCGTCCCTTCTTTTATAACCAGTCTACCCAGTCATCCTATTCTCCCATAGAGTCCACATCGTTTATGTGTCTCCCTCCACCCAACGATCCTTCCTCACCCACCACAGTTGCACCTCCACATTCTAAACCACCCATCATACATGTTTACACTCGTCGTCCCACTAATCCCATAAAGTCTCCATCAAATCCTAACTCGGCCAGTCCTAATGTGCTTGTTTCTGATGATTCTAACATACTTGATGAGTCACATGCTATCTCTGATGAGTCACAGGTTGGTTCGAGATACAATCTACGAGATCGTGCTACTATTGAGCCTCCTGACAGGTTGGGTTTCCCATGTGTAAGTGCCATCGTTGATGAGCCATCCACTTATCAAGAAGCTTCTAGTAGTCCGGAATGGCAACTTGCTATGTCTGAAGAGTTTGCTGCCCTGGATCGTACTGGCACTTGGGATATTGTTCCATTACCCTCACATGCAGTACCAATTACATGCAAATGGGTGTTCAAAATTAAGACCAAGTCAGATGGCACTATTGAGAGATATAAAGCTCGTCTTGTTGCTAGAGGTTTTCAGCAGACTCAGGGTGTGGATTATGATGAGACCTTTGCTCCTATTGCCCACATGACTACTGTTCGTACTCTGATTGCCGTAGCTGCTACCTGTTCTTGGACTATATCTCAGATGGGCGTCAAGAATGTTTTTCTTCATTGTGATTTGCATGAGGAAGTTTATATGCAACCACCCCCGGGCGTTGATGTACCCTCTGGACATGTTTGTCGTCTTCGTCGCGCTTTATATGGTCTTAAACAAGCTCCACGTGCTTGGTTTGAGCGCTTTGTCACTGTGATAAGAGCTGCTAGTTTTTCTCCCAGTGATCATGATCCTGCCTTGTTTGTTCATCTCTCGTCACATGGACGCACTTTGCTTCTTTTGTATGTGGATGATATGTTGATAACGGGTGATGATGGGGAACATATTTCTCAGGTGAAAAAGCAACTTAGTGAGCAATTTCTGATGTCTGACCTAGGACCTCTCAGCTATTTCTTAGGGATTGAGGTTTTACATTCTGCCAAGGGCTATTATCTTTCTAGTCCAAATATATTCGAGATCTTATTTCTCGTTCTGGAATTACTGATAATTGGACGGCTGTAACACCTATGGATCTTCATTTACAGCTTCGTCCTACTGATGGCACACCTCTTGAGGATCCCTCTCGATATAGGCACATTGTGGGCAGTCTTGTTTATCTCACTGTTACCAGACCTGACATTGCTCACATTGTCCATATTTTGAGTCAGTTTGTGAGTGCTCCTACTTCGGTTCATTTTGGGCATTTACTTCGTGTGCTGCGATATTTACAAGGGACATGATTTCAGTGTTTGTTTTATGCTCATGATAGTCCGCTTCAGCTTCATGCTTACTCGGACTCCACTTGGACGAGTGATCCGATAGATCGCCACTCTATCACTGGTTATTGCATTCTTCTTGGTTCTTCTCCTCTTACATGGAAGTCCAAGAAGCAGGCAACAGTGCCTCGCTCCCGTACAGAGGCAGAACTTCGAGCACTTGCTACTACCACATCTGAGATTATATGGCTTCGATGGTTGTTGACAGATTTTGGTATTTCTTGTGTTGATCCTACACCTCTTCTCTGTGATAATACTGGAGCCATACAGATTGCTAAGAATCCTATGAAGCATGATCTTACAAAGCACATTGGTGTTGATGCATCATTTACTCGGTCTCATTGTCATCAGGAAGACTATTGCTCTTCAGTATGTGCCATCCGAATTACAAGTTGCAGATTTCTTCACTAAAGCACAGACTCGAGAGCAACATCGGCTTCATTTGCTCAAACTCATGTTTCCGATCCACCTTGAGTTTGAGGGGGGTGTTAAGGCCCATATATATATATATATATATATATATATATATATATATATATATAAGGCCCATATATCATCTAAGTCATCTAGGCCCATCTCATGGCTATATATATATACATCCACCTTAATGGTGGGATTATCTTCTCTCTAATTGAGGTTAGTAACAAAAATAACATTTTGGTCTGATTTTAGTCAAACAGATTTCACAAATAAAATTGCAAAACATGATGAAAGCATATCAATGATGTTAACTAACCCAACTTGAGTGAAAATGGTAAATTTATGAATGCCAAAAGGAAAATTGGAAGAGGATCAACACCATGGAATGTGGTTTGAAGATAAAAACAACAGAGGAGTTGATGAAATACTAAATAATATCTTGTATCCCTGAATTATAGTTCATACTGAAAGAGTATGGCTGGGAATAGAATTGTTATTGATGAGGAGCCAATGCTCAGATACATATATATAGAGGCAAGGGGATAACTACCTATAACTGAATAGATCTAATCTAGGAGATAAGAGATAGAGATAGAGATAGAGATAAACCCCTTGCCAACAGATATAATAACCCGGCCAGGGGGATAAGGGTTGGCCGAACTCCCCTAGAGCCCACACACAACATGACACGCTAACACGCTCCCGCAGTCTGAACGTCGGTGCTTAGCCACGGACATTCAGACTGGACCGAAACTCAATGAACATCGAAGAAGGCAGCCCTTTGGTGAAGACGTCGGCGAATTGGGATGTCGTGGGGACATGAAGGACCCGAACGGCACCCATGGCTACCTTCTCACGAACGAAGCGAAGGTCGATCTCGATATGCTTCGTTCGTTGATGCTGAACTGGATTGGAAGACATGTAGACCATACTGATGTTGTCGCAGTAGACAAGTATGGCTGGGAATAGAATTGTTATTGATGAGGAGCCAATGCTCAGGTACATATATATAGAGGCAAGGGGATAACTACCTATAACTGAATAGATCTCATCTAGGAGATAAGAGATAGAGATAGAGATAAACCCCTTGCCAACAGATATAACAACCCGGCCAGGGGGATAAGTGTTAGAGTGTGTGTGTGTCTGTCGTGTGGGTCCCCCTGTGTGTGGGTCCCTCCTATAAGGCTCTCCTTCTATCCTCCCAACCCTAGGGAGAGGAATCTATCCAGCTCTTCCTTCATGGTATCAGAGCCTTAGGCTCCCCTCCTTCCCCCATCTTCTCTCCTGCCGCCGGCGCTGCCACCTCCATGGCCGGCGAGCCTCCTCCGGCGAGCCCCGTCTTCTCCTTCTCGTCACCGGCGGCCTCCTCCTCCCCTTTTCCTGGGCTGGGTACCGCCACCATGGCCGGATCCGCCCCCCTCCCGCCCGGATCCAACGCCGGGGCGGCCAGATCTGGCGCCGCCGGCCTCCCTCCGCTCGGATCCGCCATCGGGGCGGACAGATCGGGCACCGTCGGCCTCCCCCCGCCTGGTTTCGCCGCCGGCGGCCTACCCCCGCCTGGATTCGACGCCGGCGTGGCTGGCTCTGCCGCCGCCGGCCTCTCTCCGCGCTTCTTCGCCGCCGCCCCTCCCGTCCCGCCCGTACCCGACGCCGGGGCGGCCGGATCTGGCGCCGCCGGCCTCCCCCAGGCCTCTGGGGCGCCGCACCCCCTTCCCCCTGCCACGGCAATGGCCTGGCCAACCATGGGGGGCCCTCTTGCTGCCGCCGGCCTCACCGGCCTCCCCCAGGCCTCTGGGCGCCGCCCCCCTTCCCCCCGCCACGGCCATGGCCTGGCCGACCACGGGGGGGGCCCTCTTGCTACCGCCGGCCTCCCTATGGCCTCTGGAGCGCCGCCGCCCCTTCCCCCTGCCACGGCACTAGCCTGGCCGAACCTGGGTGGGCCGCCGCCCCTCCTCCCCACCGCCGTGGCTTCGGGCTGGCCGACCCCTACCGATGTGGTGGCTGCCGACGCTGCCCTTGCTGCCGCCCTTTCCACTGCCAATACCGCTGCCGCTGCTGCTCGGGCGCGCGAGCGGGAAGCCGCTCTTGCTTGGGAGAATGCACGCCAGACCGTTGATGCACTGGCCCAGCATGTTGCTGAGGCCGAGCATCACCTCAGGGGTGCTGACCCCACTGCCACCGCGCCTCCAGCTGTCGCCGCAGATCCGGGTGCCACACAGCTCCACGCCCAGGCGGCCGGTGTCCAGAACATCCGGGCGCTTGTGCCAGTCACCCTTGATCCCTCATCGTCCTCCTACGCGCGCTGGCGCGATCTGGTGCTCCTCACCCTCCAGCGCTATGCCCTAGATGACCACGTCCTCATCGACACTCCGGTGGTCGCCCAGGGGTCCGTATGGCGGCGCATGGACAGCGTGGTGCTGTCATGGATACTTGGGTCCATCACTGTCGAGCTCCAGGACATCATGCGGGAACTTGGTGGCACCGCTCGGCAGGCCTGGGTTGCGATCGAGGGGCAGTTCCTTGGCAACCGTGAGGCTCGTGCTCTCCAGTTGGGCGCTGCCTTCCGCACCTTCGTCCAGGGGGATCTCTCCATCTTGGAGTACTGCCGTCGCATGAAGGGGATGGCAGATTCTCTTCGTGACCTTGGCGAGCCTGTTGCGGACCGCACTCTTGTCCTCAACATCCTTCGCGGTCTCGGCGACAGCTACGCCCATCTCCGGACGTGGATCACCAGGACAGTGTCGTTCCCCTCCTTCCACAAGGTTCGTGATGACCTTGTCCTCGAGGAGCTGACCCGGGGGCTCGCTCCCACATCTACTACCGCGACTGCTCTAGTCACCCCCGGCTCCAGCCGGCCGGCCTCCCTCCCTTCTTGGTACTCCTCCCGCCGGTTCCACCACTGGCGGGGGGGGGGGGCCGTGGTGGCGATCGTCGTCGCCGGGGAGGGGGCGCCGTGGTGGTACTAGTCGCGTTCCGGCTCCTACCTCCGCCACACCAGCCCCTGCCGCCGGGAGTGCGCCCTAGCCATCCTTCTCCAACCCATGGACGGGGCGCATTTCCATGTGGCCGGGACAGTTCACTGCAACTCCTCGGCCTCCTACCCCACCTGCGGCCATGCTCACCGGGTGGCCGGTCCCGCCTGCTCCTTCGGTGTGGGGCCCGTGGTCCGGTGGGTGGGATCAGACGGCCCTCGCGCAGTCATTCAACACCATGGCGTTGACTCCACCGGCCGCCACGTATTGGGTGGCCGACTCGGGTGCTTCCTTCCACACCACTCCTCATGATGGTATTATCTCCTCTCACAGGCCCCCCTACCCATCTCACCCTTCTTCCATCATGGTTGGGAATGGCTCATGTCTTCCGGTCACCTCTGGGGGTGATGCGACTCCTTGTGGGTCTTTTCGCCTGCAAAATATTCTTGTTGCTCCTGACATTGTTCACAATCTTCTTTCCATTCGTCAATTCACCACTGATAATTCCTGTTCTGTTGAATTTGACTCTTTTGGTTTGACTGTGAAGGATATGGCCACCCGGCGTCCTCTTCTCCGCTGTGACAACACCGGACCCCTCTACACGCTTCGTCTTCCACCTTCTGCTGCTCCACCCTCGTCCGCCCTTGCCGCCACAGCGTCCTCCACACTCTGGCACCGCCGGCTTGGTCACCCCGGTATCGACATTTTGGCTCAGCTTTGTCGTAGCTCCTCTATTCCTTGTACTAGGGCTACTAGTGAGCATATTTGTCATGCGTGTCAATTAGGTCATCATGTTCACCTACCTTTTCCTATTTCTTCCTCGCATGCTGTTCATGCGTTTGACCTTATTCACTGTGACTTGTGGACCTCTCCGGTCATGAGTATTTCTGGTTATAAATATTATCTGGTTGTTCTTGATGATTTTTCTCACTACTCATGGACGTTTCCTTTGCGGTCCAAGTCGGATGTCTTCCCCACGCTCACTCACTTCTTTGCTTGGGTTTCTACTCAGTTTGGGGTTACTATCAAGGCCGTCCAGTGTGATAATGGTCGTGAGTTTGACAACTCTGCATCCCGGGCTTTCTTCCTCTCGAAGGGAGTCCAATTGCGCATGTCCTGCCCCTATACCTCCCCTCAAAATGGCAAGGTTGAGCGCATGATTCGTACCACTAACAATGTTATGCGCTCCATGCTCTTTCAGGCTTCGGCTCCCGCTCGCTTCTGGGCTGAGAGCCTCCTTACTGCCACCTATGTGCTCAACCGCCTGCCTTCTAAGGCCACGTGCGCTCCCACCCCTCACCATGCCTTGTTCGGTACCCCACCTTCCTACACTCACCTTCGTGTTTTCGGGTGTGCTTGCTATCCCAACACTTCTGCCACTGCTCCTCATAAGCTTGCGCCCCGCTCGACCCTGTGTGTGTTTCTCGGCTACTCCCCCGATCATAAGGGGTACCGTTGTTTTGACCTCTCCTCTCGTCGTGTTCTTATCTCACGACATGTCATCTTCGCTGAGTCGTCTTTCCTTTCTCCGTTGACTCCACCCCCACCACCAGCCTTGAGTTGGACTCCCTGTTTTCTACTGACCCGGTGGTTCAGCCACCTTTGTCTTCTGCAGGTACATCACCGGCTGTTCCGGCGGCTCTCGCGCCATCTGACGAGCCGTGTGTGGCAGCGGAGCCAACCGTCGTGCCGCCCGCGGCCCCCGTGCCCCCGGCTGTGCCACGTGCGGCCACTCCCCACCAGCTGGCGTTGCCCTCCGCGCCATGCGCGGCCCCGGCGTCATCCTTCGTGCAGCATGCGGCCCCTTCCCTGTCGCCTCCTGCGCTTGGGGTTGGCCCGCCGCTGACGTCGGCGCCGTGTTCCGCCCCGAACATGGCCCTGACCGTGCCCCATGTCCCCGCGACACCTGCCTCGCCACGCGCGGCCCCGGCATCTTCTTCCCGCTACGCCAACCCTGTTCAGGTCTACCAGCGCCGCCCGACGGGTGTTGCACCGGCCCGCTCTCGCGCCGAGACACCGGTGTACCACCCGCCCATCCTTCACCATGATCCCCACCACACTCACCCGATGGTGACTCGGTGGGCTGCGGGGGTCCTTCGTCCAGTTGACCGCCTGGTCCTCTCCACCGCTGCGGCGCCACCGGTCTCTCCCATACCCTCCACTGTTCATGGCGCCCTGGCGGATCCACACTGGCGCCACGCGATGGAGGAAGAATATGTGGCCCTTCTGGCCAATCAGACCTGGGACCTGGTGCCTCGTCCCTCTAGTTGCAATGTGGTCACTAGCAAGTGGATCTGGACACATAAACGTGAGGCAGATGGTTCGCTGGATCGCTACAAGGCTCGCTGGGTCCTTCGGGGTTTCACCCAGCGCCCTGGAGTTGACTATGATGAGACTTTCAGCCCAGTGGTGAAGCCTGCTACTATCCGGACCGTTCTCTCCCTGGCACTCTCGAGGTCCTGGCCAGTTCACCAGCTCGATGTGAAGAATGCCTTCCTCCATGGCACCCTGACGGAGACTGTGTACTGCAACCAGCCTGCGGGCTTTGTGGATCCCGCTCACCCTGAGCGTGTTTGCCGGCTCAACAAGTCTCTGTATGGTCTGAAGCAGGCTCCTCGGGCTTGGTACAGTCGGTTCGCCTCCTTCCTGGTGTCTTTGGGGTTCAGCGAAGCCAAGAGTGACAATTCTCTATTTGTCCTCCACCACGGTGCTGACTCAACCTACTTGCTGCTTTATGTGGATGACATTGTTCTCACTGCGTCTAGCCAGTCTCTACTTCAACGGATTGTCTCCTCGTTGCAGCAGGAGTTTGCCATGAAAGACCTTGGTGTGCTCCATCACTTCTTGGGAGTGACAGTGGAACACCGCCCTGGTGGCCTCTTCCTTCACCAGCGCCAGTACGCCTTGGATGTCCTTCACCGCGCAGGAATGACTGACTGCAAGCCATGTTCCACTCCCGTCGATGCTCAGTCTAAGATTTCCGGTACCAAGGGTGCACCAGTGGATGATCCCACTGCCTACCGAAGCATTGCTGGTGCCCTTCAGTACCTCACATTCACTCGGCCGGATATCTCCTATGCGGTGCAGCAGGTGTGCCTTCACATGCACGACCCACGGGACCCGCACCTTACCGCTATGAAGCGGATTCTCCGCTATCTGCGCGGCTCCCTCGACTTTGGGCTTCACCTTCGGCGTTCTCCTATTGTTGAGCTCGTGGTTTACACTGACGCCGACTGGGCGGGCTTCCCGGACACGCGTCGCTCTACCTCCGGCTACGCCGTCTTCCTTGGTGTCAACCTCGTGTCTTGGTCATCCAAGCGGCAGCCTGTTGCCAATGGGGTGGCCGAGGCATCCTGGCTCCGGCAGCTCCTCGGGGAGCTCCATAGCCCCCTCGCCAGGAGTACTTTGGTCTACTGCGACAACGTCAGCGCCGTCTACCTCTCCACCAACCCCGTCCAGCACCAACGCACCAAGCATGTGGAAATCGACCTCCACTTCGTTCGTGATCATGTCGCCGTGGGAGATGTCCGTGTTCTACATGTGCCTACCACCTCCCAGTTCGCCGACATCTTCACCAAGGGCTTGCCTTCCTCCACCTTCTCCGAGTTCCGCTCCAGTCTCAACATCCGTTGCGCCGGAGTTTCGACTGCGGGGGTGTTAGAGTGTGTGTGTGTCTGTCGTGTGGGTCCCCCTGTGTGTGGGCCCTTCCTGTAAGGCTCTCCTTCTATCCTCCCAACCCTAGGGAGAGGAATCTATCCAGCTCTTCCTTCAATAAGGGCTGGCCGAACCCCCCTAGAGCCCACACACAACATGACACGCTAACACATACTGGCAGAAATGCAAAAACAAGGTCTACAAGGCTGCATAAAAGGAATAGGTGCCCAACCTTGTACAGCTTAAGACACATATGCAGCCATATGCTGCATGGGAAGCTGATAATAATGTATAAGCACTACAAGTCTACAAGGTGAGTGACCACATGAATACCGCTTTAGAATTTTGATTGGCAGTGGTTGGCAAGGAACTGTCTGAGTAATAAATAGATATAAATAATGAAATGCAAATGTAAAGGAGGGTAAAGTAAGAGTTCCCCACCGTGTACATAATAGAGTAATAGACTAGGCATGGTAAATACACACCTTTAAATCCTGGTAAAGCTGGAAAATCTTCATTCTGAATTCTGAACTCTTGATTTTGTTGCACAATAGCATTAACACTGACACCTTGTTTTGGCAATGGTCCTTCAATTTTGTTTTAAAAGAGAATAGTTAATTAACCCAACATTATCCGTACAAAAAATTCATTAGCATTTCAACATTACCATATTGCCGCTGAACACTTCCAGCTGAATTAGAATGCCCAACTAATTGAGGAAAATCATTGATGTCAAATAGAGAATTTTCACCAGAGTTTCCATCATGTCGCATTCCTGAAGAACCAAATGAACTGTTTCCTGCCTGCAAATGGTTCATATATAGTCTTCCTCCAGGGGCTGGATAAGAACTTCCAAGCATGTTCAAAGGTGATGCTGGTAAACAAAATGAAACAAAAAAACGCTAAATCAAAAGTCCAGTAATTGCACCTCTTACATATAAGAAAGGAGAACTTTCAAGTTCTTAGTTCTTAATAAAAGCAGTTAGTTCTATACTCATTTTGGTTGCTTCATTTAGTTGATAAAATGTTAGAACAAGCACATGAATGAGTTGGATGACCTGGAAGTACACAAGAAATAACAGCTAGCAGAACTATGGTGGATGGCCTCAAGCCCTCAACAGAGTGGTACTGCTTTAATAATGGACACAGTTAACACTTGCATTCCCCATATCAATACCAGTGAAATGAGCCAAAAAGTCAAGTTTTTGTTAAAAAAAAATGAGCCAAATTAAAGTTAAATCTGTGGAACTTCAGACAGTTACATGTCATCCTTCCTCCACTAATGACAAATATGTGTTTATTCATCTTTCCATTTCCCTGTGACTGTAATGTACTTTCAAATGCTTAGTATGTGATTATCATTATTATCAGATCACTTCATTGTCCAGTCAACAAGGAAAACAAATTGACAGCATAATAGCATATCTACATGAATTCACCATCATTAACATTTCCAGCATATACCTTGTTGAAGCATACCACCCAGAGTGTTGGCCCTCAAATTCATAGGGGATGCAAACCTAGGCATAGACAGCCCCATAGAACTTATAATTCGTCCTGTGTTGCTCCCAACCACAGAATTAGTTATTTGTGGGCCAAAGTTCCCATAAACTGGAGAAGCTGCCAACCCACAAGCAGAATTACAGTTAGCAACATTAGTCAATTTCGAGGAGAAACCTTGTATTGAATCACCAATCACACTATATTACTATTAAACAAAGGAATTTCCCCAACATCCATACCTGCTCGGTTGTTGATACCCGAATGCACATCAGGAATCTACAAAAAGGTGAATAGAAAATGTGGGTTAGAAGAGCTTCATAGACAAAATAACATTTTAATGTGCATTTGTGACAAAACAAAATAATATGGACCAATAATGAGAATACAAATATTTCTATTTTAATAAGCTGCTATCATTCCTCTAAAGAGCACTAAGCTGCCTTCAAGAAATGAGAGAAGATTCATAATCTTCCTTCAGCACCATGATTCATAACCTTTTGGTTTCATTCAGCCATAGTTCAAGGTCCTCGTAGTAAAATAATGGAACTAAACAAAGAGAAGGCAAGTTACAGAAATACTAAATCCAGAAGGATATTCACAAAGCCACCAATAATCAGGCTCACAATCTGTTAGCCTGGACTGTGATGATTTATTGGAAACAAGATATAAACACATAAAAATGCTTAGGCAGTAAGAATGAGGGCCTTTTGAAAATAAGTAGGATGAGAGCATACATTCAGTGATCCTCACATTGTGAGGATTAAAAAACAAGCAAGCCAAGAGAAAATCAATACTATTCTATTAATTGCATAATACCATTAATTCAGTCTAGAATTCAAGATAAGACTGCTTGTGTATGTAATCCTCAAAAATACAGATTACTTTTCAAGGAACAAAAGAAAAGGATTGATTCATTATTGAATAAATGCAGGTTCAATCAATGCAATGCAGGATCCAAAGTTGATTTTCCAGTTTAATACATAATCATAAGAAGATATAAAGCTCTACTCAGAATCTCAGTGCTGCACTAGCCTGTTTGCGAAGCAGGGTGTCTATGGATATTAGAAGATACTTGCTAGACAACTAACACATGTTAGTGTTATGGGCAGTCCAGGCACCCAGGAAGATCCAGGAGGGCGCCAAGAGAGTCCAGGAGGAGCACGGCAAGGAGTAATATTAGAGATAAGTTAGGAATTTCTGATAGGTAATTAGGAAGAGTCCTTAGCAGATTAGAATAGGAATCTTTATCGTATGGTGTTAGGAGTCTTAGATTCAGATTAGGAGTTCTCTATAAGGTGTGTATATATATAAAGGTCTAGTGTTTTAGCCGATGCAAGTAATAAAGTGTATATTTCTCCTCTTGCTCAAGCCGGCCAAGCAAAGATTCTGCCGTGTCAATCTATCAAGCGATAAGAGGAGAATAACCTCGAGTCGTGGCTTCTCATCGCTATTAGTCACGAAGTTTGGGTTCTACGGATCCAAGCCATAATAGTAGGAAATTGGTTTTGTATCATCAAAAGATCATATATTTTTAAAATTACAAACAAGAGGATCTTATTTTTAAAATTACAAACCGAAGGATCTACTTCACCTAAATACCACCAAAATATTACACCATTTAGAGAGACGCCACTTTTCACTTTTGAATGAAATTTTGTGTAGTGTACCCATATACCCTCTCACCCATTTTATCCCCATCAAGCCTAAAGCCTAACACCTACAATCCCTCCCGCTATGTTGGAGCACCAAATCCTATTCCTACATCTATGTCTCTGCTCGACTTCTCGTCAGATTTGTTTTCAGATTTTCTTTCCCATGGTGATTTCAAACATCTATCCAAGATGGAAAATTCCTGAATCAAACCAAAAACATAAATCTTACCTAGTCTGGTGCATACTTGCCAACTATCTATACATACCAAATCTCATGCATACAAACCAAATCGCAACAAAAATTACCAAATCAAGAGTGGAGGTGGTGGTGGTGGGAAGGGGGATTACCTGCGTCAACTCCGGTGTAGATCTGTCGCTGCCCATCCTAGGAGTGTTTGCGTTGGCGAGAAAGTTGCGAGGTGAAAAGTAAGAGCAAGAACCCTATCCCTAGATCAACACAGAGGGCCGCGAGTCCTTTTATGGAACAGAAGATAGGATCGGGCATTAAAAATTTGAGTAAAATTCCTTCCTTGCCCTTGGAAGTGGATCATATCCCTTTATTTCCCTTGCAAAAATTCCTCTTGCTCCATTGCTTCTTTCCCAACTTTCCTTTGTTATTTAAACAATGATGCATCAAAAAATTGTTTTCCTTTTGTGAATTCCCTTCTTCCTCACATTTACTATTCTTTTGCTAGAATTGCAACACCTCATCTCCTCCACCACCGGTGTTATCTTCTCTCCCATCTCTTGGTTGGCACTAACCCTACATACTCTTTTGCCATTGAGGCGCTTGTTCTTTGCCTCCTTAGTCGCTCCTCCTGACCTACCGCTCCACTACTGCCAACTTGTTTCTTCATTGGCGTGTCGTCGTGTCCAGTATCTCCTATTTCTTAGCTTACTCCATTGCCACCTAGAGCTTGGTCCAACACCACCTGACCCACTCCTCTACCGCTAGGCCCGACTGCACCATTCTAGATCTCCTCCATTGTGGCCTCTCCACTTCATCCTTCTCCAAAGCACAATCAGTCGATTCATAAAGTGGTAGGCAATGGAGAGGAGGCCTACAAGATAAAGGATGAAGACCATGTCATCTTTTGTGAATTCCTTCTTCCTCACATTTACTATTCTTTTGCTACAATGGCAACACCTTATCTCCACCACCAGTGTTATCTTCTCTCTCATCCCCTCTAAGCGGCACTACCCCTACATACTCTTTTTCCATTGAGGCACATGTTCTTTGCCTCCAAGTAGTGTTTGGTTCTGAGACAAGATGGGATGAGACCGTCTTGTCCTAGTTTTTTGGGATGGGACCGTCTCATCTCGTGTTTGGTTGAAAGGGATGGGTCTGTTCAATTTTTTTGTTTGGTTGGAGGGATGGAGGCTAAAATTAACACCGTTGGCAACAGTAATAGTGGGGGCCACATGCTAGCCTCTTTTTACTTATGTATCAATCTTCTTCCCCAACCGGCCGGAGCCTCTAGTGGCCCTCATCCCCACCGACTGGAGCCTCTGATGGCCCTCTCATATCGTCTCGACCTCTCCTAGACCTGTCTTTGGCCTGTGGCCTCCAGCTGACTCACTCCGGGCGCCCTCTTCTTGTCACCCTAGCCTTTGGTGGATGCCCAACAACGCTAGCCTCCTGGCGCCAGCCTTGCCCTGCTCTAGCCACCCCTCCGTGCTGTGAACGTCGTCGACACTAGTCTCCAGCCTCACCCTGCCCCTCCGTGCCACTAATGTCGGCCTCCAACCTCACCCCACCCTACCCCTCTGCGCCACGAATGCCGCCAACCTCTAGCCCCACCCCATCCCTCCATGTTGTGAACGCCACGTCTAACATAGCAAGACGGATGCAAGTAGGATGCCCACGTCTGCTCGTTTTCGAGGGACGATGCCATCCCGCATCTAGCGGGAATATTCAGCTAGTGGGATGGTCCTGTCCCACTCACCTCATAACCAAACACCAAGCAAACTAGGATCGCCCCGTCCTATCCCACCAAATCCCTGGAACCAAACACATTGTTAGCCGCTCCTCATGACCTACTACTCCACTACTTCCAACTTGTTTCTCCATTGACGTGTCGTCGTGTCCCTTATCTCCTATTTCTTAGCTTACTCCGTTTCCACCTAGAGCTTGGTCCAACACCACCTGACTCACTCCTCTACTGTTAGGCCTGACTACATCATTCTAGACCTCCTCCATTGTGGCCTCTCCACTTCATCCTTCTCCAAAGCACAATCAGTCGATTCATACGGTGTTAGACAATGGAGAGGAGGCCTACAAGCTAAAGGATGAATACCATGGCATCTGTGAAAGAAATGGCAAGAATAATGAGGGGGGAAGAAGGTGGCGTGTGGGGATAAGATGGGTGAAAAGGTAGTGGGATGGGCAAATAAGGATGAAAAGATGAGAAAGAGTAGGGGTGGGCAAAAAATAACCGAAAAAAACCTAATTTCGTTTTTTAAAAAAATCGGTTTTGATCTTAGAAAAATCCAGTGTTCGGGTTTCAGTTCGGTTTTTGTATTCACCAAACCGAACAAACCGTATTAACGAACCGAATTCGCATAATTCATTCGTCCTCACAATTCACAAAGGCAGGCACATGTTAGCAAGCTGCAATGCCCACAAAGGCCTTAGCCCATTGTCACTTGCCAAGCAACGAAGGCCCCAGGCCAAACAGGCCTTAGCCCATCGCCAGCGCCAAGTACAAAGGTCTCAGCGCTAATTGCCGCGTGTTGCCACGAATCATGTTGGCGGTCCAGTGAATTTCCGCGTCGTGTCCCCCGTGCTTGGGTAGTAGCGCCCGCCCGCTCGCCCGAATTCGGTTAACCGAAAAACCGAAAAACCGAACCAAATTTTTTCGGTTTTTTTTGTTCGGTTTCACTAAGTTTAGCAAGTTTTTTGGATCCTTATCTATAAAAACCGAACTTTTTAAAAACCGAAAAAACTGAACCGATATAACTAATAAAATTGAATGCCAAGCCCTAAGAAAGAGGGTAATATAAGTTGAGGCATGTCCTAAGGATAAATAAGACATGTGGTCATCTTCTAGGGGTAATTAAAGAATTTTCTCTATTTTTTTCTAAATTGGAAGTCTTTTATGGAATAGGGTCTTTATTCCTTAAAAAGAGTTGGGGATTATGGTGTGTTCTATTATCAACACATATCCCCATTAATATATTTTGTGGCTATATATATGGGCATGTGTGAGTTATTTGCAATTTCTTTTGCAAAAGAATACATTATTTTCATTTGTCTTAAGGTTTTTGGTTGATCTACATAGTCATGTGTGCAATTTTTAGGACTATGAATAACTATATTTTGCATTATCAGCTATATATCTTATAGTATTTTTTTGACATCGTTTGCAATGCACTGGCATGTTGCTAGTTATAATGCAAAAAGTCACTAAGGCAGTCATGCAGGACAAGCTAATATACAATTGGTTGCAAAATGGCGAGGTTACAGGAGGGGAGTTATATCCCTATCCAGTTTCCAGTTTAAGTGGACACTTTCCTAGTCACTAAGTTATTTCTTATTCACAAAGATATTTTTCCTAATATACCTCAACATTTATATCACGGGGGATAAAGGACAGGCCCTTGCGGCCTGGGCCTTGGTCAGCTCAAGTTGAGTTGGATTAGATTAAATCAGATTAGGAGTTTGGATTAGATTAAGTTTCTGTTTTCTGTTAAAGTAGTTAAGATTTTTTATTGTTAGATTAGATCAGTCATGTACCTATATAAATAGGGCTGATGCACTAGAGGAAGGCGTCGAGCATTCAGTTTGGCTTGTGCCTTTCTTGTATCCCTTCCTCTTTGTCGTGTCGCCGCAACAGCGTCGCCGCGACAGAGAGGTCCAGGCCCTCGACCAACTACCTCTTTTCCATATAATTTAAGAAGTTTAGTTGCTTCCAATTCCCCCGAAATCCCTGCTGCTGACAACTTGGTATCAGAGCAAATTGGTTCAACTTCTATTGCCATGAGTTCGCCAGATAACACCGGATCAGGGGGCGGGGTGGAAGAAACTTTGAAGGCACTGATCAACCCTATCATGAAACGATTAACCGCCATCGAAGAGAGACTGCTGCCAATCCAAAGTCTGGAGGAAAGATTAACATCACTGGAGATTTTCGTTCGGTCTCCTCCTGGACACCAAGACCTTCCGGCCGCCTGTGTTCCTGCACACACGCCGGAGCATGGTCAGGGCGGTGGGCGCAGGGACTCCCACCAAGCAGACAGCGGAGAGGAGGCGGATCAGAGGGGTCCCCCGCCTCGCAGCCAGGAAAGCAGGCACCGGGGAGCCGGCAACGACGAGGACAGCGACCTGGGACTGGATCCGCCACCGTGCCGCCAGGGAGGAGGACGGCAGAGCTGGCGCCGAGCCGGCAGCGACAAGGACGATGACCTAGGACTGGATCCGTCGCCGCGCCGCCAGGGAGGAGGGCGGCAGAGCCGCCGCCGAGCTGGTAGCGACGAGGACAAAGACCTGGGACCCGATCCGCCACCGCGCCGCCGGGAAGGAGGGCGGCAGGGCCGCCGTCGAGCCTGCAGCAGTGAGGATGGCAACTTGGGACCCGATCCGCCGCTACGCCGCTAGGGAGGGTGGCAGAGCCGCCGACGAGCCGGCGGCGACGAGGACGGTGACCTTGGAGAGCGGCCACCGCACCATCGGGGAGGACGGCAGCAGCACCTCCATCGAGCCGCTGCCGGGGTGGTTCCGCTGCCACACCACCATGGAGGAGGGCGGCAGCACCTTCGCCAAGCCACCATCGATGATGACGGCGGCTAGGGGGACCCGCTGCCACGCCGCTTGGGAGGGGGCGCCAGAACCCTCGCTGGTTTAGAGACAGAGATGGAGACGACCAGATCTGTGATGTTGTGTAAACCGCCCACAAACTCGAATTTCCCAAGTTTGACAGCAACGGCGACCTGCTGCCTTGGCTCAACCGATGTGAGCGGTACTTCCACGTCCGCTGTACACCGAATCACCAGAGGGTGGCCTTCGCAGCGTTCTACCTCCTCGACGACGCCAAACTGTGGTTTCATCAGATGGAACTCAACGGTGGGCATCCGACGTGGTCACAATTCGCTCAGTTGTTCAACGCGCGCTTCGGGCCGCCCCTCACGGACAGTTCGATCGGTGAGTTGGCCATGCTCCGAATAACCAGGACCGTTGACGACTTCTGCAAGCGCTTCATCGCCCTCTCCTGCCGCGACACATCTCTGACGGGGGCCCAACAGATTCAACTATTCATCACCGGGCTGGCCGACCCTCTTCGTACCGATGTCGCTCTTCAATAGCCCACATTGTTGGACGACGCCATCGTATTTGCAAGGGCCTATGAGCAGCGCAACGCATCACACGATACCGGCCAGTCACTACAATCCTGTGCTCCAAGTAGCGCCTCCCCTAAGCCACCAACCCTTCCGTCACTAGAGCCGGCTTCTCCAGGGCTTGCTACATCATCATCGGCTTCGGTCAACAAGCCATCATCCAGCACAATGTGTCTCTCGCCGGAGGAAATTGAATAGCGTCGAAAGGAGGGGAAGTGTTTCCATTGTGATGAGTGGTTTACAAGCAGCCACAAGTTGCAGTGCAAGCCCATCTTCTCCATCGAAGTGGTGGAGGAAGGCGAAGACGATGACGCAGCAGCTCGAGGACAAGCTGCGTTTTTAGGGAGGGAGAAATGTCACGGGGGATAAAGGGCAAGCCCTTGCGACCTAGCCTTGGTCAGCCCAAGTTAGAGTTGGATTAGATTAAATCAGATTAGGAGTTTGGATTAGATTAAGTTTCTGTTTTCTGTTAAAGTAGTTAAGATTTTGGTTGTTAGATTAGATTAGCCCTGTGCCTATATAAACAGGGTTGATGCACTAGAGAAAGGCGTCGAGTATTCAGTTTGGCTTGTGCCTTTCTTGTATCCCTGCCTCTTTGTCGCGTCACCACAACGCGCCGCCACGACGGAGAGGTCCAGGCCCTCGACCAACTACCTCTTTTCCATATAATTTATGAAGTTTAGTTGCTTCCAATTCCCCCGAAATCCCTATCGGTGACAATTTATTTATATATTCAATTTGGCCCAATAAAAGCCCATCAACGGGTACCCTGGGGTCATATCCCGACGGTACTAAACCAATAACATGTTTGGATTAGCTTGAGATGCAAACTTGAAAGTCAAAACTTTCCTAAACTAACAGTAATAGCATACTATCAAAAACAGACAGTGGACCAGCAAGGAACAAAGAGATTTCATCGGAACAACAAATGGCCCTTTTAGTCCATGCCCCATGGGTCTAGGCCTTATGGTTTTCAATAGCATACTTCAACTCACTGAACAAAAGAAAGAAAAAAAGAAAGGAAATGGCTTAGAAATTATCATATTAACGGAAAACATTCAAACATTACTTTGGTGGATCAAATTTGAGCAACAGTAAGTGGCTTGTAATTTGTAAGACTTTGTACAGACACACAAAAAAGGCTAAACAACTCAATTCTTTAGGCTCTGTTTGGAACGTGGGTTCCAAATCCTGCTAGAAACAATATGTGTAATGTGAAGATCATACATAGCTTAATTAAGCCCTTAGTATTCTTATTACCTTAACTAGAAAGGAAATCTTTGTATATAAGCTATGAAGGGAATAAATTCTTCTTGTTTGGAAATCCTTCCCTATTTTCAGTCTAAGTGGTATGTGCATTGGCATAATTAGTTAGAATTAGTTAAGATAAGATTAGTTAGTATTATTTATGTTTTAAAGATAAAGATAAGGTTAGTAGATTAGATTGTATTAGGCCTATAAATACCCTTTAAGGGCTATGGAATAAATCAAGCAGAAGGAATTAATCAATTCCTCCTCTGCTCCTACCAATTTGGTATCAGAGCACCTAGGTTCCAAAGATCCGACGCCATGATGACGTTCGTCCCAACCGCAGAAGATATGCAAACCCTCGCAAATTTGCAGCAGGTTGTTGCCAACCTCCGGGCATACCTAGGCTTGGCTCCGGTGGCCTCCACGCTGCTGAGTTTCCCCCACGGTGCAACGGGTTCCCCCACCGCGTCGTCACCTCCGCCGCGAGCCGCCTCCGACTCTAGGAGGGCCACCGGAGACGCCGACAAGAAGCTGTTGACCATGGAGAAGCAGCCACAGGTAGAGTCCCTCTGCGTCGTCATCCCCGCAACCCCCGATGAGGTTGCCTTCCTCAAGATCCACAACGAGAATCTAGAGCCAGGAGATGAAGGAGAGAAGACCAGGGAGCACTCGGCCACTATTGCAATGCAGTCTCCGTTGTCGAAATACAAGCGCCAAGGCAGAGAGGGAGAACAAGCTCATCGAAGGCAGAAAGTCGTACCTGCACGAGTCGCGCCACCGCCACGCCATGCGCCAGGCGAGGGGCTCCGGTGGCCGCTTCCTCAACACGAAGAAAGAAGGGAGGGGCGGTGGACGCGGCGTCGTCCCATCGCTCACGTCCCTCGTCAGCCGGAACCCCCATCTAGGTGGTGTGCATTGCTCCCGGAGCGGCGGCAGAACGTCCAGCTTCTCCCCGCTCCCAAACATCATGGACGGTGGCGGCGTCTTCAAAGTAGCCGCGCGTGGCGCCGGTGGCTTCAGAGGGGGACGGCGGCGATGGAGAGGGCCCGGGCAGGGCACTGGCAGCTTCGAAGGGGCCACGTGTGGCGCCGACGGCTTCGGAGAGGGACGGCAGTCTCTTCGGAGGGGGGCGCGCACCTCGCCAGTGGCTTCGGAGCGGGGCGGGAGTCGCGCTCTACACGCTGGAGGGGGGCTGTGGTCTGGACAGATTGGGCACAAAAAAATCTGCCACAGAAGATCCAGATCTGCCATAGAAAATCCAAATTGTTCAGGGAGTCATTTGCTACGCGCACCCGTGTCGTATACCAGAAATTAATTTTCAGTTGTTCGCCGTTGCACGACTCTGCTTATCCGGATTTTCAGCTCGAGGACGAGCTGATTTCCGAGGGAGGAAGAGATTGTTATGTGCATTGGCATAATTAGTTAGAATTAGTTAAGATAAAATTAGTTAGGATTATTTATGTTTTAAAGATAGAGATAAAGTTAGTAGATTAGATTGTATTAGGCCTATAAATACCCTTTAAGGGCTATGGAATAAATCAAGCAGAAGGAATTAATCAATTCCTCCTCTGCTCCTACCACTAAGAACTGAAAAAAAATTATGCCCAAGAAAAATATATTAGAGGTGCTTCTCACTCATTTGACTATATGATCTCCGCACATCACCTCCTGCAAACTCATCCTCTCTCCCACAAATTTCTTGAACATACACATTAAGCAGATATGAATGCTAGCTGAGGAAAGAAATCTATGGCAGTTCATAATTTTTTTGGTACGCAGTTTCTACAATTTCATGTCATCTTGGTTATTTAATGTTTGTTTGATTGATCTAGGTAAAAAAAGTAAGGAGATGCTTTCTATGTCATTGGTACTCTGCCTTTTGTTCCATCTCCCACAAACGCCAATTTGAACAGCTAACAAGTGACATCAAAAGCATTAGTGCATTACCATTCATGTGCACAAATAGGTGATAAAGTTTGTCCTAGATCAAATCCCATCTATTAATGGAATAATGGGTACATTTACATGCTATAATTATAGGGTCAGTTAGACTAACTTTCTTGCTAACAAGAGTAGAAAATACTGGAGAATTCATGCCTGATTTCAAGCCTAAATCACATACTAATTGTAAATATAAAAATGCACACATTACTCAGCACAAATGGGAATAGTACTATATTCATAATTTGATATATTGGATTCTCAAAGAATCCCATTCCAGCAATGCTCCAGGGGAAGTTCTTCAAAGGTAAAGGATCTTGAATCCATTATAAGCATAGGCACTTATGCCATACAAAATTAGGACTGTGTACATTGATGTTTTTCTATAATGAGATGATTGGAACATTAAGATTTTAGCAAAAGGGGAATAAAACTAGAAAATTTTACTGAAGAGAGGAACCTCACATTGTTTAGCTGGTTTAGGATCAGTTCTTACTTCTTACTTCTTCTGAAGGTACAAAAAACCGCACCATTATCTTATCTGCACCATTATCTGAACTCTTGACTCCAAGGATCTGATAGCCTACTGTGTCTGAAATTATGAATCTCACTTTCTACCAGATAAATCTGCATGGTTAACGCAATATATAAACAGATGCCAGTTGTTAACCAGCTGAACACGCCAACAATAGATTAGTCAGGAAGCATCTTCCACTTCTCCGCAGCTTCCCCAACATTGGTGAACCTTCTGAACTAGAAGAACGTGATGGCGACGATAACATAACAATGAGCATCCAGCTTACCCAACAACGAGCTCGGATCAAATCGCAGACGCTCCCCGCAGCAGCTGCCAACAAGAGCAGAAGTTCATGAAACCTACCAGTTGACAAGTAATCTCAAAAGGAGCAGAATTGGAATTACACACAGCATCGTGGGCTACCCAATAGACCGATTAAAAAAAATCGAGCCCGACAGAACATTCTAAGTTCATTAAGAATCCTCAGAACAAATTGCAGCTTGAGTTCATTCGACGTCATAGGGTTGGAAATCATAGGCTTAAAGGCCCAACACCGAGCACTCTAAGTCGAACGCAGAAAAGGACACCGACAAAATCTTAACCCTCACCAAAAATAATAATAATCCAAGCTCGATGCAAACTGCCGACCGCGAACCGAGTGACACGGATCCATCTTGCGGCGACTCGCGCGCCGTCCCACCCACCTACGCTAGGTTTCGGAGAGGCGGCGGGACGACGGCGAGAACGGGGCTAGAGAGGGGGTGAACTGACGGAGACGGAGAGGCGGGAGGCGCGGATATCTCTGCCGCGCCGGAGACGGGGAGGAAGGAGGCGGATGTGGGTGACGATGGCGAGAAAATTGACTACGTAAAAATGCACTTCCGTCTATTTGTTTATCGGAAAAATTCTACTTTAACCCCCATTTGCCCCCAAAGTATTATCCGATATTTTAATTTATAAAGTATTCTATATTAGATAAATAACTCCTCAAATCATTTACTACGACGGTTTTGATGATGTGATAATTCATGATGATAGTTTTGCTGATGTGATGGTACACGCTAGCAATTTTGCAACACGGCGTCCACGTGTGTACATGTTGAAATTTAAAGGATATGTTTATCATTACCACATAAAAAATTCTTTTTTTTCTTTATTTTTTATTCTCTTTTTCTTTTCATTTTTTCTTTCTTTTCGTCTTTCTTTTTCCTCCTTCCTTCTCCCATCTTGCTTGTTGTTCCCGACACCCACGCCATCGACACCACCCACACATTCCTCGAACGCCTCTACTGCCCACACCATTGTCCTCAAGCACCCTAGCTCTTGCCTTCTGTCGTCCCCACCACCCACATCACCACCTCTGCCACCCATGCCACTGCCCCGAGCATCCCCGTGTAGCCTATTGCACCACACCTTTGTGCCCCACCGTTGCCCATGTGCCTCGTGCATCCTTCGGCCAAGAAGCCACTAGCCAGCAAGTTAGGAAGAAAAAAAAAAAGAAAAAACAAAGTGATAAGAGAAAAAAAAATCGAAAGTGGGTCCCATAGTTTAGATTCTAATGTACAGCCACATGGACCGTCACGTCAGCAAAATCGATGGCGTGGACCGCCATATTAACAAACTATCAACGTGGACTGCCACATCAGCAAAATCACCATAGTAAACTATCCAGGGAGTTATTTGTCTGGTATAGAATAGTTCGGAGGATTAAGAGTCCGATTTTGTAGTTGGGGACAACTTTCGTCTATAGAAAATACTTCGGAGTGTAAAATAGGCATTTTCCTTGTTTCTAAAAAGTGCATGCAGTTTAGGCTGCATTTGATTTATTTAAATTTTCATCCATTTTTGAGTTTTCTGAAAAAAAATCTATTTACTGGCGAGAAAATAGACTAATTTGCTCCTGCCTGAATTAGGCCTACGACCCCATACCATTGTTCTTTTTGTTATTGGAATCTCATGTGAGCTCGTGACCAACGAGAGCGATCAACACAGTTGTGGTCATCCGCACCGCGCTCCGCTTGGCGTTGCCACCCTTCGCTCGCCACCAACACGCTCTGCGCATGGAGGATGGGTCTCAGCACAGCTCGTGCGCGCGTGGTCGTGTGCCTGCACCTAAACACACAGCACGCCTAATTGTCTGCGTCGCATGCAGGGACAAATATCCTAGAAAACCCTAGAAAAAATTACGCCACAGCCAACGCCAAAAAATATCCCCACGACGACAACGGGGATGTCCTTGGCGCGTTCCTGTAGGACGGTTACGGTATCGACTGCAGGGCGATGAAGCTCTGGGAGCTCAGGGCGACGGATCTGGATGTTAGCGGGGATGGAGTAGAGGTGGTGGAGGTTGGGGTGGGCGTGACCACGGTCCGTGGGCGAGGTGTGGGATGAGACGACGGACGTGGAAGACGATGATGACCGTGGCGGTCGTCAGGGAGGAGCGGTGGTGTGGTCGGAAACCTCGGTGTCGCCGTTAGGGTTGGAGTTAGCCGAGAAGGAGATGGAGAAGGTGTGACATGGGCACGCTGCTGGAGGAACGAGAGGAGTCAGATGGGGAAAGAAGGAAGCCGAAGCCGCGGAAGCTAGTCGAGAGGTGCTTTGGGAGCCCACAGAAATTGCACTGCGCTAAAAGCTGCTTCGGAAAAAAGCACTTAGAGTGGAAAGGTCCTTTGGTTAGCTTTTGGCTTCTAGAAAGCAGAAGCTACTATTAAAAGCCAAACCAAAAGGACTCCCTACGTCCACAGCCCATCCCTACCTGCCTCGCCCCCTCATCCTTCGCACGGCGCCACCCCATCCCCTCACACTCTGATCCCCGCACCGCCCCAACCCTCCCCATGCCCGACGCCCCACGCGGTGGGCCATCTACACAGCCACCGACTGCTTGGGGCGGCGGACATCCGCGCAGCCACCGACTGCCGCCCTCCCCATGTCCACCGGCCCGAAACCCTAACCCTATGCATCTACCGTGGACGTCACGGGGGCCCTCGCATCATCGCCGGTGAGCGAGAGGCGAGACGTGAGCGACAACGGCGATCAGGACCCTATCTCACCGGCGTCTCTCTTCTGATCAGTAAGCTTTTCCCGATTTGGGTTGCGCTACGAGCAACCAGACCCAATCTGATTCCTTTGTGTTAGCTACAGATCTCCCGGGAGGAGAGGGGGACCAAGTCCCTCTCCTCCCCGCATGCACAAAGGCCATGTGCATGCGCCTGATCCCAGCGCATTGATCGGGAGCGCCCAACAGAATTATGTTAGGGGCCCCCTGTTGCGCGGCACTATAAAAGGGGAGGGGCAGACCCCATGAACTGGCTGCTGCATTCGTGCTCCTCTGCCCCTACCCAAACAAAGACCTAAACCGATCTAAGTGGGTGTGCCGAAGCAACGGGAAGGCTCCCTGACCTCCGCCGCCGTTCGTCGGACTTCGACACCACAGCCATGGCGTCCCCTTCCTCCTTCCCAGGCAGAACAAAGAGGTACGCCATTCCCCTAAGTTCTACCCTATTAGACCTAACCCTAGCGATCCTAAGTCACTTAGAGATCTCACAATGGTATTAGAGCGAGTTTGTTCTAGGGTAGGCTAGTTAGGGTTTGGGTGGCGTCGATCTCCCTTGAGCCGACGCCACCACCACACTAAGACCCCCCCTAAGACCCTCTGCAAACCCCTGAGAACCCCGTAGTAAGAACCCTAAAATCACTAAGCAAATCCCCTCGGATGGGAAAATGAATCCCCAAATCCGAACCGTAAAGTACCCCTAAGAATCCCCGCACTAAGCACTACTCAGAACCCCCAGGGTTAGGGTTCCCGAAACCCTAACCCTAACCCCGCGTAAGAGAACCCAAGAGGGCCCTCGGTTTCGGCCAAGGAAGAAAAACAGTAAGGGGATTAGGGTTAGGGCGGAACCCTAACCCTAACCCGAGCACAGAAAGCCCTCTGGATCGGCGGGAGAAGAAACAAAAAAAAGGAAAGGGGATTAGGGTAAGGGTTTTTCACACTAACCCTAACCCTAACTAAGAAGAAAGGGGAGGGGGAGGACTACTTACCGTGTCCCTCGCCTCGCTGCGCCGCCGCTCGCCGGAGTGCGCGTCGCCGGGCGAATGCTCGCCGCCGTGGACCGCCTCGACGGAGTGCCGCTCACCCCTCGGGTGAGCGCGCGCACTAGCGAGCGGGCCCGCGACGGCGCCCTCCGCCGCTTAGCCACCTCCTGCACGCTCGGCCGCCTCCGCCGTCGCGTGTGTCGCCGTCGGGGGCCGCCGCCGCTCTCTCTCGTGCGCTCGCTCGGGCGCCCGGGGGCAAATGGCGCTAGGGTTTCCGGGGCGCGGCGCGGCTGCTTTTTGTGCGGGCGAGGATCGCGCGTGGCCGTCGGATTTGATCCAACGGCCAGCGTTGATCGGGCCAAGTTTCAGCCCAGGCGGGAGGCCACTTCACCAGCCCAGGCCCAGGTTGCGGCCTGGGTGAGCGCGGGCGCGTGGGAAAGCTGTGGGCCGGGGCGGTTTTCTCGAACTGGGCTGGCCTCAGTACAGTTTTGGGCCGCAATTTTGCACAGTACAGGCCAAAATTTGTTTTCGAATTTTCAGGATTTTCAGAATTATTTTTCCATTTAAGTATTTCCTGGAAATTCAGAAAAATGTCTAAAATTAAGAAAAGATAAGTTATCCGCAAGGAAAATTTTGTATAATTTTGTATAGACTCAGTAGTTTGAGTTCTGAATTTTTTCAGCATTTTAAGTAATTTTGTGATATTTATTTATTAAATTTAGTCTAAGGACTATATTTAATAGAGGAATATCTATTAAAAATTTTGTTTATGTTTAAATTCAAAACCTTGCTGATGATTAAACAGTGTATTATTTTAGTTTGAGAATTCCGCTGTGCTATCACTGTTAATCACATCATTGGGAAATATTAATTTAGAACCTTTTGTTTAAGTTTAAATTTAAGTTTTATTATTGTTTTAAGGAGTGTATTAATTAAAATTAAGTCCCTTGTTGTGCATGTTTAGATTAAGCCTTTCATTACACTGTTTAAAATTAGTATCATGCTGTAAATTCAGAATTTTATTACTAATTAAGCAGTGTATTAATTAGTTTAAGACTTCCGCTGCGAATACACTGTTTCAAGATTAGTACCATGTTCGTCCTATCAATTAAGTAGCATTTATTCTGTCAATTAAATTTGAACCAACGAGATAATTTAATTTGGCATTATAAATGTTGTATTTTGCTAACATAGTAATTTTATCTCCTGACCAACGTTGGTGATGAAATTACTGTGGTTCAGTTGAATTGATTCTATTTCTGCCCAACGGTGATGTAGAATTAATTCGCCTTTTAAGTATTAAGTGTGTCACATGTTAATTTTGACCAACGTTAAATTTTCATGTGTCATATTATGTCTGTTATAATATACTTTGATAATGTTCCTTATTAGAAATGTGCTAAGTCATATCTCCGGCATTGAGTCTCTCAATGGTAAGAACTACGGTTCCCGGAGATGAGATATTAAGTTAGCGATTGTGCTATAGGACATAGATCTTGCTTTAATGCTTGATTGTCTAACTAAGCGTACGAAGCCCGTGATCTGAGAGGATGAAAGCCAAGAGGCTTTTGTCATAAGGTTACGTGACTTCGCCGAAATAAGATTAAAATAAGATATATCGTACTAAATGAAATCAGTGGTAACACAAAATGTATTATGATTAAGAGCTCCATTATGGAGCCAATTAGGGGTTCTATCCCACATCATGATACTGCAAAGAGTATCTGAAGGTGACTTTACTAAGGCGTATGCTAGCACGCTTATTAAGAAAAGCTTAGTAAGTTTTTGCGACATGGTATTCAAAGCTGAAACCCATGAATAAAGAGCTCGAGGACGATATTATCGTCCAATTTTTATTATGACGTCACGCTAAGTTTTCTGATCATTTTGTGATCAACTACAACTTACAGCGAGAGTGTTGGAGTTTGTAGATGCTGATTTCAAACTATGTATAAGAATTAAGTAAGCACACAATGATTTAGGTCATAATGTGCAACATAAATAAAGGGGAAGAAGCATTATAAGACTCGTTCTAATAATGCTAAGGACTCCTCTTATAAGCTCACATAAAGGAACATGATGTCAGACATTGTAGGGAGGAACGCCACATGAAAGAATATGTGGAGTTCCCAAATGGATGAACAAGAATGGTAATAGATGAATTTTCGCACTTAGAAATAAAGTCTTTAGTCTTGTTTTGAGCATGACAAACTTTATTTATTTTTCTCAAGATGATTTTATCATCTGAGAATAATGATAAGAGCAAAAGAATTGATGACGTATTTTTCGAAATTATGGCACTTTCTAATTGGTCATACTTTCGAGGGGGAGGATTGAACGTTGAGTCAATTCTTCCGCTTTAGTTTCTTTAGACTAAGTTTAATGCATATATTGCATTAAGATAAATACTGTTGGACCGGAAACGGTGACCAGAGGGGGTGTGAATGGGAGCTTTTAAAATTTCGGGCTAAAAACTAGCCTTCGGTTTCAGTTCCGTCTTCTGCGGAACAGGCTTCGAACACTACCTTCGGAGGTGCTTTGACAGCTCCGAACACAGGCTTCGCAGGAGCAAAAGTTCGAAGCCAAGAAGACTTCGCTCCACTAACAACCCTCGAAAATCTACTCTGCTAAGTCAGTGCAGGCTCCGCACACAGGGTGCTTCGAGCGGGATTCGCACTTCACCCTTCGCAAGAGTGAACACCCCACTGAGGACTTCGACCAAGTACTTAGCAGCAGCAACTGGTGCTGGGCTTCGTACACGAAGGTCTAAACGCACACTGACAGACTTCGCTAGAGTAACAGACACGATAAACGTACGGGCTTCGATCAGGGCTTCGCTAGTAAGCAGCGAGGTCTCGCCTCCTGTTACACAGAGCGACAGCACACTGAAAAACACACTTCACACAAAACACCCTTCGCCTAGACAGGCTTCAGTGAACTACAACTAGCGAGGTATGTAATGCGAGCTCAAGCAAAAAGCACACAGAAGCAGGGCTTCGCCGCTTGAACAAGGAACACAGAAAATGAACTCTCTGGATGAAAATAACGAAGTGTGTGGCTACAGAAGCTCAATAGTAAATGCTCAAAGTGTTAAATGTTATCTACCGAGCCCCCATATTTATAGCCCACAGTTCACCCAAAGGAATTGACTACTTTACCCCTAGGGTTTACATTGGTTTCGTCTCTACAGAACTGAGGGGTACAAAAGGTAGTCAACTTTATTGGAGGCTTCTCTGTCAGCCTTTGCAGAGGGGACAGCGCCAGCTTTTTGCAGAGCAAACACTGTCAGACTTGCAGCCTTTGACCTTTCCGAAGCCCCCCTTCACACGCGAGGGGTGCGGTAGCTTCGGTGAGAAGCCTTGAGCCAGATGGCCTTCGCTTCACCGAAGTCAGCCTTCGATACAGTGACGGTTTTGAGCCGAAGCCGTCAAAGCCCTTGGGCCTTCGCACCAACACCTCCGGAGTGGACCACCACGGCTTCGCAGCTACTCCCAGCTCGAACTCCGTCAGTCCGTGTACCGAAGCCATGCAGGCCGAAGCACCACAAGACAACCTCGCTCCGGAGCTAGCCTTGCTCCGAAGCCTTCCTCACTCCGAAGCCCCACCTTCGGAGTACCATCCTTCGAAGTCCCTCCTTCGTCCAAGGCCTCCGCACGAAGCATTCCATGAGCACTCCGTTGCAGTGTCTTTCCCCGAGCACACTCCTCGACGAGCCTCACCCGGACCATGCCTTTGATGCGCCTCGACTTCTGAGACCTTCGTCGGGTACCTTCGAATGACTCCCTCCAGAGCACACTTCGAATTCCTTGCCTCCGCAGAGGACTTGATCCGCCAAACTCCGAAGTCACTCCATTCGGAGTACCTTCGAAGTGCCTCACCTCCGAGGACTTTGTCTCGAAGTACCTTCATTCGGAGCCACGCTCCACACTCACTGCCTTCACCTAGCGCACCTCGACCCGAGGACCGACCCGGACCCCTTCGCAGCCACCGTGACGGAGCTCCCCGCTCCCTTGGCATCAAGCCTCCCGCTTGACCCAGGTTCACCTGCCGCGAACCTATCCGTCGCCTCCGAAGTCCCTGCGCACCACAGACAAACAGACAAGTGTATCTAGTACTCCGGAGACCTCTCCGGGTTAGCAACCTCCGGCACACACTCCGGTGTACCGCCCAAAGTACCGAAGCCTTCGGTACACACCCAGTCATCGTGTACTGTCGGACCCCTCCGACACGTACACTCCGCTGCAACAGCTGCAGCAACCAAACACCGAACCCACTTCGGTGAAAACCACCTCCGAGCACCCTTCGGAGGTCCAACCTCCGAACCCCTTCCGGAGGTACCCCTTCGAACAGAGGTTAAAAGCCTGTCAATCACTCATCACAAATACTGAAACCAACCCTTGGTTTCTCAATCTCCCCCTTGATGAGTGCATTGACAACCAACTTTAAGATCACGAAAATTTAAAAAATTTCAGCACACAAGTGACCATAAAAACTCAGAAAAGAGCCAAATCATGTCACTTGACAGAAGAAATTTTCTTCCCCCTTTGTAAACGAGTAAAAGCCCCTTCGGCAAATCTCCCCTTTTTCAAGACAAAAGCTCCCCCCGAGTTAAGTTTTCCCCCTTTGGCAACAAAGAACCTTCTCCCCCTTTATGTCAAATTTTCTCCGCAAAGAACGTAGCAAGTCTCTCCCCCTTTGGCAATGCAAGCATCAAGGAGCATGAAAAAGATGCATAGCTGGGAAATGAGCAGAATTGCAAGGACATATAAAGCAAAAATATGCCAATAATAACACCAATGATCATGGGCTCAGTTCAAATTAACAATCTCTAAAACATGATGAAGCATGTGATTTGATCAGTTTTGAAATAAAAGCATCACCACTTAGTCAAGGAAGCTAGACAAGTAAGAGCAGGGACTGCGCAGAGCTAGATCAATTCTACTCTAGACAGACAAGTCCAGTTCAAATGGAGCATGAAAAGCAAACTTGATGATCAATGAAATTTGTTGTTCTTTTCTTAGTGCCAGGGGTTATTTGTTTGTCCACCTTATACTTTTCCAATCAGGCCAAGCCTAGGCATGAAGGCCATTAGAAGCTTAAAGCAATGATTTTGGCATACACTACACTATTCCAGTTCAGACCAAGGTGCAATGGAAAACAGTCTAGAATAGGGTAGTGCGACAAACAAACCCACCTGGATCTTTTCACTTGAAGCATGCAAATCATGGAATTTTTTATTTTAACTAAATGAACCAATTGTTTGGCATTTTATGAATATCCATGAAGATGTAGAACAATTTTTCAAGTTGCAATTTTTAGCATCCAAAGAAATGTGTCTTGCTAGCAAGTAGATAAAAGATAGCTAAAGCAGTCCGGCCTAAACATGCTAGATTCAAGACTAAGCAGTGAGCACGATTTGATTTTGAAAAGAAAACAACATGCACATGAATGTTTCAGATAAATTAAAAGGAGCTGAGCTGACATGATTTCATGAATTATAAGCAGACATATAAATGCAAAAGATGTAAATGCAATTTCAACACAATTAGCAAATGCACATCCATCTAAAACTGCTCCCCCTCACAAAATGTCGTAAGGGTGAAAAATACCAAGTTCCCCACGCAAGTAAGCAAATCGAGAAGCATCGAGGGGTTTTGTGAAAATGTCGGCAAGCTGGTGTTGGGTATCAACATATTAAAGTTCAATATCACCCTTCTCATTGTGATCTCTGAGAAAATGATACCGCACATCAATATGTTTGGTTCTGGAGTGCTGAACCGGATTGTTTGCAATACAAATAGCGCTAGTGTTATCACAGAAAAGTGGAACACTCTTATAATTTAACCCGTAATCCCGCAAAGTGGAAACCATCCACAAAATCTGAGAGCAACAGCTAGCTGCAGCAACATATTCGGCCTCAGCCGTCGATTGTGCAACACTAGACTGTTTGCGGGAAGACCAGCAAACCAGAGAAGTACCCAAAAAATGACAAGTACCAGAGGTACTCTTCCTATCAATTCTACACCCAGCAAAATCCGCATCGGAATAACCTCGAAGACATAACGATGAAGATGCTGAATACCATATGCCAAATTCGAGGGTATGTTTGAGATACCTTAGGATGCGCTTTACCGCTTGGCGGTGCGAAGCTCGTGGTGAAGCCTGAAAACGAGCGCACAGACACACAGCGAAGTGTATATCCGGCCTCGTAGCAGTCAAGTAGAGGAGGGAGCCGATCATGCTTTGGAACTCCTTCTGATCTACGGCTTCTCCATTTTCGTCAGGGTCCAATGCTACAGATGTAGCCATTGGAGTGGCGAGGGGCTTCGCATCGGACATGTCAAACTTCTTGAGCAGGTCCTTGGTGTACTTTGTCTGGTGGACAAAAGTACCTTGTTTGCTTTGCTTGATTTGCAAACCAAGGAAAAAGGTGAGTTCACCCATCATTGACATTTCAAATTCCCTGCTCATGGTATCTGCAAACTCGGCAACCAAAGCATGAGAAGAGCCACCAAAGATGATATCATCCACATAAATCTGAACTAGGAGGAAATCTTTGCCATGCTTGAGAGTAAACAGTGTTTTATCAACAGAGCCCATCAAATACCCTCGCTCAAGCAGAAAATACTTAAGTCTATCATACCATACCCGAGGGGCCTGCTTGAGTCCATAAAGAGCCTTATGAAGTTTAAGGACTTTATGTGGGTACTTGGGATTTTCAAAACCAGGGGGTTGTTTTACATAAACATCTTCACCTATGAAGCCATTAAGAAAAGCACTTTTGACATCCATTTGATAGAGTTTGAATCCCCGGGATGTCGCAAATGTAGGACCGAAAGTAGCGACCAGAGGGGGGGTGAATGGGCGCCTTAAAAAAATTCTTTCGAATCAATGGCCTGTTCCCAATACCCAACGCACCTCAAAAAAACTACGCAGCAGAAAATAAACAGAAGGCCTAAGTCTAAAGGTTTCTAACCTAGAAGCAACTGATGAAAAACAGTGTAAAACTAAAGTGGTGCAACTAGGCAGATAAACAAGTTATAATAGGCCTAAACTTCTCAATGAAATGATCTAAGTATATGTAAGATGAAAAGAGAAGTTACTGTCCAAATTTGTCTCCTGTTCGGAACTTGGCGAAGCCCCCTTCGCACGTCGAGGTCTGCTTCGGAGGTTGGTGACGAAGTCTGTCCGAAATCCCGAAGGTGTCGCTGTCTAGCCTAGTTCGAAGTAGTAAAAAGCGAAGTGTACTTCGGAGCGAAGTAAAACAGTGCCGGAGCCTGATTCGAAGTGTGTACTTCAAAGACAGGACTTCGAACACAGCTTCGAACCAAGAGCTTCGGAGCAAAGTGACAAAGTCAGAGCCTGCTTCGAAGTGAGGACTTCGAAGACAAAACTTCGAACACACCTTGAACCGAGAGCTTCGAAACACAACCTTCGAACAGAAAGCTTCGAACACACAAAACAGACGGACTACCTTCGAACAAAGAAGCGAAGTCTGTCACGCGACAGAAAAGCAAGTCCGAAGCCAATGCTCTACCTTCGAAAAGAGCAAACTCCGAAAAGAGAGGCGAAGGGTGACACGCTACACAGAAATCCAAGCGAAGTCTATCAGAAAAGACAAACTTCGAATCCAACTTCGAAACCTAATGAAGTGTGCACTTCGAACAGATAGATACGGAGTATGCTTGTTCGAAGTATGCGATGCTGTCCATACAGGAAGAACTTCGAAGCTAGCAACTCAGACACAAAAACCGAAGTTCGCAGATAGAGCGAAGCCTTTGAAAATGTTAGATCGAAGCCTGCCTCACGGAGCTGAGGGGGCTTCGAACAGAGAAGGTAGCTTCGCCAGAAACAGCCAGCAAAGGTTCTGGAACCTGTCAGCTTCGATCAAAAAGCAGTGCAGGGAAGGTGAAAAGCTGCACAGACTACTGTAGCTACAGAAAAGTAGTACTACTTGCAACAACAAGAACTAGTACTCAGTTTGTGAAGAACAGAGGCAACCGAAGAAGCTTCTCTTCGTGAAATAAACACAGCAGCCCGTAGCCAGCGCAATAACTCCCCAAACCGAACAAAATGCAACCAATAAATTCACCAGGGACCAAGGCTTAAATGCATCCAAAAGATTAGAGCCAAAATAACTCACGAACAGTGAGGAACAGGTCCTGGCGGCGCACACAGGAGAGAGAAAACGGGAGACAAAGTGACCCAAAGGGTGGATTTGATTTCAGCACAAAAGGGTAGTCCAAACCCTAGGGATTGGGGTGCTATTTATAGGCAGCCCAACACTAGGAATATTCTACCAGCCCCTTAGGGTTTTTTACAGACTCAAAAATAAAGGAAAAGACTCTACTGCCCTTAGGAATTTTTACAGACACAACTGACTGACTGTGGGCCTAGAGATACAGATGACATATCCGGAAGCTAAGTTTTCGTAGCGACTACGGCTTCTCTTCTGGATAGTCGGATACATAATCAATGGTTGTCAGTTTTACGCTGAAACTGACAAAGCCTCCACCAGCTTTGCACCAGGTACCCGGATTGGGCCGGCCCGACTCCGCAGCTCTCTCAGCCCGGCAATCGCTCACCGCCCGTGTACCTGAGTCAGTCCTGGTCAACAGCCCAGTGGGTCTTCTACTGCTTCTGGCCCATGCACCCGGATTGGGCCAGCCCGACTTCGCAGCCTCCTCTGCCCGACAGTCGCTCGCTGCCCGTGTACCTGAGTCACACGCGGCCCATGAAACAGCAGATCTCCTCTATTCTTCAGTCCTCTTTGACTATCGTTGACAATGACTCATCACTTCTAGAGCCATGAGGCCCACGCTATTCAGCATGGCTCCTCAATCTCCCCCTTGATGAGTGCATTGTCAACATTCCTCTTTTCACAGCTCTTCAGCACCTGCGAACAAATGTGGAAACACGAAAACAAAACACAAGGAAACAAAGAAGAAGAAAAATAAGGTAAAAGTTTAACCCTAATGACCAAAAGCCAACCAAAAGCAAGAAACGGTCATTATGGTTAACCAAAACGTAAAAGCTCAAAATGAGTGTGATTTCAGAACAGCAAGGATATCAACAGAGTAAGAACTCCCCCTTAAACTCTGATCCCAAATTTTCTCCCCCTTGTTGACAAGTGAACTCATCAAGCACTCAAAAGAGACACAGACTCCCCCTGAAATGCAACTCCCCCTCAAGATATGCAGTGAATGCAACTGGGGTGCAGGTGGAGTGTAGAAAGCATGCTTCTCAAATATGATTGACTGCAGTTACAACATCTAACAGGTATAGCAAAAGAGATATTGTCTAAGACACATGGCATGATCAGTGCAACAGATGATATCGAAAGAAAGTCATTTAGCACGCATTTTTCAATTTTTGTAAATAAAAACATCACCACATGTTTCGGTAAACAAGCAAGGTAAAACATGAGATGCAGAAGCTAACTGATATCTACCAAGATAAGCATTGTTCAAAACAAAGTGCTTCAGCAAACTTGTTATCTTTTTAATGTTCAGGCTTTTTCATTTTCCTTTGTCATTTTTTTTGCCAAGGGTTATTTGCATGTCAAACCTTATGCTAACCGACCAAGTCAAGCCTAGGCCAGAACTGGGCCATCAGAAGCTTAATACATTGGTCTTGGCATACACTACACTGTCCTAGTTCATACCAAAGTGCTATGGTAAGCAGTCCAGAACAATATAATGCGACAAAGCAAACCCACTTGGATCTTTTCAACTTAAGCATAAAAAGGAATGGAATTTTCATTCATTTTTGATTTTTATCATTTTTATAGCACATTTTCCATGTTAAAGCATAAAGATGTCCAAGTTGCATATCTGCATCTATGTGATGAACTGGCTACAAGGCATGTAACAGATAGCAAAAGCACTCAGCCTACACATGCTAGTTACCAGAAGCAAAGGTGATCATTTTTCAAGTTGAAAGCGTAAAAGCCATGCACATGACAGATATCAGGTATATCAAGTGAACTGAATCAAAGCATGATCATCGACATGTAATCAAAAGCATGTACCCGCTAGAATAAGTAAAGCAGTTCAATCATATAACAGAAGCATCTCTAAAGTGTGATACGTGAATATGCAAGATATGAACACACACAAAAGGACTCAAGAAAAAGAGTAAAGAAGGAAGAAAACTGACGCAAAATATCCTAGAAAGGATATACAACACCCAAATCCCCTCGTAAACGCTCAAAAGTAGACTGATCTAGGGGTTTGGTGAAAATGTCTGCCAACTGATGATGGGTATCAACATGAACAAGGTCAATGACACCTTTCTCATATTGATCCCGCAAGAAGTGAAAGCGCACATCAATATGTTTGGTTTTTGAATGGAGACACGGGTTTTTCCCTACACTAATTGCACTAGTGCTGTCGCAAAACAATGGAACCCTGGTAGGAAAGAACAACCCAAAATCTCGTAGAGTGGAAATCATCCAAACCAACTGCGAGCAGCAGCTAGCAGCAGCTACGTACTTAGCCTCTGTGGTCGAAAGAACAACTCCAGATTGCTTTCGAGAAGACCAAGAGACAAGAGAAGAACCAAGAAACTGGCAAGTACCGGAAGTCGACTTGCGATCCAACCGGCACCCACCAAAGTCAGCGTCCGAAAAGCCAGATAAGTCAAGAGATGATGATGCTGAATAATAAAGAACAAGATCAGGCGCATAGGTGAGATACCTGAAAATGCGCTTGACAGCCTGCCGATGAGACGCGCGTGGTGAAGACTGAAAACGCGCGCAAAGTCCCACGGCGAACTGAATGTCCGGTCTTGTTGCCGTCAAGTACAACAGCGAACCAATCATCCCTCGAAACTCCCTTTCATTGACCTTGACACCGCTCTCATCCTTGTCCAGACCCCCAGAAGTGCCCATCGGGGTCATCTGCGGCTTCAATTCACCACCAAAGTCAAATTTCTTAAGCATATCACGAGTGTACTTACCTTGGTGGATGAAGGTGCCGTCCTTGGTCTGCTTGATCTGGAGCCCTAAAAAGTACTTAAGCTCACCCATGAGGCTCATCTCAAACTCACTGTGCATCTGCTCAGAAAACTTGGACACAAGAGAATCAGTAGTACCGCCAAAGATAATATCGTCCACATAAATCTGAGCGACTAAGAAGTCTGAAGCAACTCTGAGTAAAAAGAGAGTTTTGTCCACAGAACCCATCACAAAGCCCTTTCCCAACAAAAATTGCTTTAACCGGTCATACCAAGCCCTGGGGGCTTGCTTCAACCCATATAAAGCTTTGTGCAACTTAAAAACATGTCGAGGAAACTTAGGGTTCTCAAAACCGGGGGGTTGCCTAACATAAACCTCCTCCTCTATGAACCCGTTCAGAAAAGCACTCTTAACGTCCATTTGAAAAAGCTTAAAACCCTTCGAAACGGCAAAAGCTAGAAGAATACGAATGGACTCAAGACGGGCAACAGGAGCGAAGGTTTCTTCAAAGTCAATACCTTCCTTCTGGCAATAACCCTGGGCAACTAGTCGAGCCTTGTTGCGCACCACAACCCCATCTTCACCTTGTTTGTTCTTGAATACCCACTTGGTGCCTATGGGGTTGCATCCTGGTGGCGGCTCAACCAATGTCCAAACCCGATTGCGGACAAAATTCTCAAGCTCTTCTTGCATGGCATTAATCCAATTAGAATCAGAAAGAGCATGAGAAATGTCTCTAGGCTCAAAAGATGCAACAAATGCAGATTCAGCAAACACAGCGAGAGAGGCAGAAGAACGCAAAGTTCTCTCAGTCAAATCACCAATGATGAGCTCTGAGGGATGGTCACGCTGAACTGCTCGGGTTCCCTGGTGATCTGAAGTCACCTCACCGGAGTCAGCAGCTGGCACCTCTGGACTCGACTGAGGGGGCTCGATCGAAGCGGAAGAAGTGATCAGAGGTCCGCCTTCATCATCAGTCGAAGTCATAGAAGGTGTGGGCTCTGCGGGGGATGCAGAAGCCCCACCCTCAACAGCAGCTGGAGTATCCTCATCTTCCTCGAAGATGGACTCTCCGAGCTCATCATCACCAGAAAGCTCAAAAGAAGGAGTCAAAGAAGGCAAGGACTCGTCAAAAGAAACCTCACATGTCTCGACAAGCAGCTGGGATTCGAGGTTCCAAACACGGAAGCCTCGAGAATGCAATGCATATCCAAGAAAAATACCATCCCAGCAACGAGACTCAAATTTGTCCAAATGCCCTCCCTTCTTGAGCACAAAGCACTTGCAGCCAAACGCTCGCAAGTGGCTCACTTTGGGCTGTCTGCCAAACCGCAACTCATATGATGTCTTACCAATGTAAGCTCGAAGAAAAATGCTGGTTGGCCAGATAGCAAGCCGTGTTCATGGCTTCAGCCCAAAAAACGCCTAGGAGTCCTGTGCTCATCGAGCATCGTCCTGGCCATCTCAACTAGCGTGCGGTTCTTTCATTCCACAACGCCGTTCTGTGGGGGAGTGTAAGGAGAAGAAAACTGATGGTCCAGACCCTGATCACCACAGAAGCTGACGAACTGAGAGTTCTTGAACTCAGAGCCGTTGTCGGAGCGAATTGCTCGCATCCGACCATTGTTCTCATTCTTCAGCTTCAAAATCAGGTCATGGACAAATTGAAAAGTTTCATCCTTAGACTCCAAAAAGAAAACCCACGAGAAACGAGAAAAGTCGTCAACAATCACAAGTGCATACCACTTCCCACCGACTGAGCGTACCCGAGCTGGACCTACAGTGTCCAAATGTAAAAGCTCGCCCGGATATGAAGTCATCACCTGAGTCACAGGTGAGTGAGAAGCGGCAACCATTTTCCCATGACGACAGGGATGACAAACTAGATCCTTCTCCATCTTAAGCTTGGGCAATCCTCGGATGAGGTCCATAGAGCTTAACCTGACTAGCAGATCAAAGCTCAAATGACCTAACCTCCTATGCCACCTCCAGAGCTCAGAAGAAGATCCAGCAATCAAACAGCGAGAAGGGCCAAAAGAACTAGAGAAGTCAATTCGAAAAACTTTACCGAAGGGTAAAATCTGACAAACCAAAGACCCTCTAGAATCAACCACAGAGGAATTGCCCTTCTTAAAACGCACTTCCAAACCATCCTCAAGAAGTTGCGACACAGAGATTAAATTAAAGTTCAGATTTTTAACCAAAGCAACATTCTTTAAAGAGAAATGGTCTGAGATGCTGATTGAGCCTATGCCACTTACTTTCCCTTGACCGCTGTTCCTGAACGTGATATATTCTTTGGAGCTCGGGGGAGTGAGACTGGAGAACCATCTGCGATGTCCCGTCATGTGGCGAGAGCATCCTGAGTCCATGATCCAAACATCCTCCAGTCCCCGGTCCTGCACAATCAATGTCTGTAAGTGGGAGCAAGTGGTCCGGCACCAGGTTTAGCAAAAAAGCTAAACCAGTGTCGAGCCATCTGCTCAAAAGATGGAAAACGAAAACCATCAAAAGAGTTTGAACCAAAACGCGGCTCAAAGCGCGGTCCATGGTTCTTTCTATCCCTGCGGCCACGAGGTCCAGAACCGTAGCCAACTCGGTCTGGAACTCTGCCGGAACGAACACCACCAACTGGAGCACGGGTACGAAAACCATCTCCTCTACCACCACTTACACGACGCGGCCTGGCCTCCAGCCTCTCCCCGCGCCGAGGAACACGCCGTCTACCACCCTGCTGGTAGAACTGCTCCTGATCACTACGAGCCCTCTCTGCTCTCTCAACCCGCTTCCTCCTGAAGCAAAACTCCGCAAGATGCCCGTCTTTCTGACAATACTCACAATGATAGATAGGCTTCTTGGGATGTGGTTGAGGCTTGGGATTCTTGGGCTTGGTAGTGTTTGGTGTGGTCTTCTTGGGCTTAGAGGGTCCAGGAAGAGAGTCAAGAGTAGTGTGAAGATTTTTGGGCTTTGGAACCCAGATAGGTTTCTTGGGTGGAGCTTTAGGTGGTTCATGGATCACTCCATCCTTGGGCTGACAAGCCTGGGAAGACTCAGTGGAGTGAGTCTTGGGATACCTCTGCTCTGGAGTCATTTTACTCCACTCCACTGCCCGGCTAATGGCACTCTCAAAGTCAGCCTTGGTGTAGGTGTAACCTACCCCAAACCCATCCTGCCTCTTGAACTGCTGGATCATCATGCCAAGCTGTGGCTCTCTGGCACTGATCCAACTCAGGATAGAACGGAGGTAAAAGTTCTCATTCTGAGAATCTGCTAGCTCCTCTCTCAAGGAAGCTAGAACCTCCACCTGAGACAAGCAGGTCTCACACTCACTCTCTACTTGGACAGACTTTCCGGCTTTTAGCTTAATCAACTCCATTCTAAGAGACAGGCAGTTCTCACAGACAGTGGGTGGAACTGACAATGTCTCAAGTTCTAGCCTAGTCTGGGCAAGCTCAGCTCTCAACCTCTCTAAATCACCCAAATGCTCATTGCCCTTGGATTTCAGCTCAGCTAAGGCAGCTAGATGAGATGGGCAATCAACACAGGGTGCGACGACAGTGGCTTGAGCATCTTTCAGCTCCAGCTGAGCGCTTTCAAGCTCAGTGGCCAAAGCGTCCCTCTCATCAACCCTTTCTGTGTACCTGGACTTCAGAGTCGACAGGTCACACAGAAGCACCTCACACTTCGGGCACTCACCGCTATCACCCAAGCAAGGGGAAGAAGATAGACTTTCTATTCTACCGTTGGCCACGGCAAGCTCACTCTCTAACTGGTCTATCCTTTTCTTAGCCCCCCTAAGCAGTTTTTCCCGATACTTCAACTCCTGACGATTGCTTTCAAGTAAATCAACAATTTCACGCTCATAAGATGATACCTTGCTATCGTCGTCGTCGGAGTCGTCGGAGGAGCTCTTTTCTTTTCTATCCCCAAGAGCCATGGAGCAGAAGCTCTTGCGGGATCTTCGGCGCTGGTGTGAGCGGCTCTTCGGCTTGTCTCCGAAGGCCATGAAGTAGAGGCCCGCCGGATCATCCTTGTCCTTCCCCTTCTTGATGGCGATCTCCTCATCGCTTGAGCTCGATGAAGAGGAAGAAGACGTGGATCTCTTGGAGTAGCTCTTCTCCATCTCGGCGAAGAAGGCCTTGTCGCGCTTCTTGTTCTCTCGCCGGTAGTCCTTCAGGGCCTTCTTGAAGAAACGAGTCTTCGGCTTGCCCTTGCTGAAGGAGGGGCTCTCATGCTTGCCGGAGTCGTGAAAGCTGCTGCCGGTGCCCTTCTTGTATCCACTGCGCTTGGGGCAGTCGGCGATGAAGTGTCCTGGATCACCACATTCAAAGCATCCGGATTTTGTGCCGTGTCTTTTGAACATTCTTTTATCATAGACACGACGCACCCGGTTGTTAAAGAGACACAAATCATCATCTCCCAACAACTCAAGCTGGTCCTCAGTGATAGACATCAAAGAGAACCCAGCACAGCTCACAGCAGAGGGATCAACAGAAGGTGTAGCAAGGGCCAGGGATTTTGATCCAGACCCAGTGAGATTTGATCTCAACTGGATATCTACCTCAGTGGCCTTTAGCTTGCTAAATAACTCAGATATGGTCAAGGTATCGTAAGAAGTACTCTCAACGATAGATGATACCTTGATCTCCCAGATCTTTGGGTCCAAGGTATGAAGAACCTTGAGCGCCTGCTCGTGATCTGAGACTAACTGAGTACCCTCAGCCTTGTTGTCCCGAAGCTTGTTAATGATCGACTGAAAGCGACCAAACAAAGCCTCAACAGATTCACCCGGCTTCTGTGTGAAATTCTCATATTCACGCCGGTAGGTCTGATAGAGCCGAGCCTTGACCTGTGCTGTTCCCTCATGGTGTGCCTTGAGGGTAGCCCAGATCTCTCTCGCAGTGGAGAGATGACTCACTCGCTCAAATTCAGTGGGACCTAAACCAGAAAATAAAATGTTCACAACCTTACTGTTGCTCAGATGCTGAGCAATGATACCAGCAGTACCTTGCTCAGTAACTGGCAGAATGACAAACGTGTTGTGAACGCAAATGTCTCATATGTCCGAACCCTGGCTCATGAGATAGGCTCGCATGCGAGTCTTCCAATAATTATAGCCATAGGCTTCCAAGGACGGGACCTTGCCAGGAGATGTCATAGTCACTACTGGGGTTTAGAACCGGTTAAGGTATGGAAAAACCCTAACCTTGCTCTGATACCACTTGTAGGACCGAAAGTAGCGACCAGAGGGGGGGTGAATGGGCGCCTTAAAAAAATTCTTTCGAATCAATGGCCTGTTCCCAATACCCAACGCACCTCAAAAAAACTACGCAGCAGAAAATAAACAGAAGGCCTAAGTCTAAAGGTTTCTAACCTAGAAGCAACTGATGAAAAACAGTGTAAAACTAAAGTGGTGCAACTAGGCAGATAAACAAGTTATAATAGGCCTAAACTTCTCAATGAAATGATCTAAGTATATGTAAGATGAAAAGAGAAGTTACTGTCCAAATTTGTCTCCTGTTCGGAACTTGGCGAAGCCCCCTTCGCACGTCGAGGTCTGCTTCGGAGGTTGGTGACGAAGTCTGTCCGAAATCCCGAAGGTGTCGCTGTCTAGCCTAGTTCGAAGTAGTAAAAAGCGAAGTGTACTTCGGAGCGAAGTAAAACAGTGCCGGAGCCTGATTCGAAGTGTGTACTTCAAAGACAGGACTTCGAACACAGCTTCGAACCAAGAGCTTCGGAGCAAAGTGACAAAGTCGGAGCCTGCTTCGAAGTGAGGACTTCGAAGACAAAACTTCGAACACACCTTGAACCGAGAGCTTCGAAACACAACCTTCGAACAGAAAGCTTCGAACACACAAAACAGACGGACTACCTTCGAACAAAGAAGCGAAGTCTGTCACGCGACAGAAAAGCAAGTCCGAAGCCAATGCTCTACCTTCGAAAAGAGCAAACTCCGAAAAGAGAGGCGAAGGGTGACACGCTACACAGAAATCCAAGCGAAGTCTATCAGAAAAGACAAACTTCGAATCCAACTTCGAAACCTAATGAAGTGTGCACTTCGAACAGATAGATACGGAGTATGCTTGTTCGAAGTATGCGATGCTGTCCATACAGGAAGAACTTCGAAGCTAGCAACTCAGACACAAAAACCGAAGTTCGCAGATAGAGCGAAGCCTTTGAAAATGTTAGATCGAAGCCTGCCTCACGGAGCTGAGGGGGCTTCGAACAGAGAAGGTAGCTTCGCCAGAAACAGCCAGCAAAGGTTCTGGAACCTGTCAGCTTCGATCAAAAAGCAGTGCAGGGAAGGTGAAAAGCTGCACAGACTACTGTAGCTACAGAAAAGTAGTACTACTTGCAACAACAAGAACTAGTACTCAGTTTGTGAAGAACAGAGGCAACCGAAGAAGCTTCTCTTCGTGAAATAAACACAGCAGCCCGTAGCCAGCGCAATAACTCCCCAAACCGAACAAAATGCAACCAATAAATTCACCAGGGACCAAGGCTTAAATGCATCCAAAAGATTAGAGCCAAAATAACTCACGAACAGTGAGGAACAGGTCCTGGCGGCGCACACAGGAGAGAGAAAACGGGAGACAAAGTGACCCAAAGGGTGGATTTGATTTCAGCACAAAAGGGTAGTCCAAACCCTAGGGATTGGGGTGCTATTTATAGGCAGCCCAACACTAGGAATATTCTACCAGCCCCTTAGGGTTTTTTACAGACTCAAAAATAAAGGAAAAGACTCTACTGCCCTTAGGAATTTTTACAGACACAACTGACTGACTGTGGGCCTAGAGATACAGATGACATATCCGGAAGCTAAGTTTTCGTAGCGACTACGGCTTCTCTTCTGGATAGTCGGATACATAATCAATGGTTGTCAGTTTTACGCTGAAACTGACAAAGCCTCCACCAGCTTTGCACCAGGTACCCGGATTGGGCCGGCCCGACTCCGCAGCTCTCTCAGCCCGGCAATCGCTCACCGCCCGTGTACCTGAGTCAGTCCTGGTCAACAGCCCAGTGGGTCTTCTACTGCTTCTGGCCCATGCACCCGGATTGGGCCAGCCCGACTTCGCAGCCTCCTCTGCCCGACAGTCGCTCGCTGCCCGTGTACCTGAGTCACACGCGGCCCATGAAACAGCAGATCTCCTCTATTCTTCAGTCCTCTTTGACTATCGTTGACAATGACTCATCACTTCTAGAGCCATGAGGCCCACGCTATTCAGCATGGCTCCTCAATCTCCCCCTTGATGAGTGCATTGTCAACATTCCTCTTTTCACAGCTCTTCAGCACCTGCGAACAAATGTGGAAACACGAAAACAAAACACAAGGAAACAAAGAAGAAGAAAAATAAGGTAAAAGTTTAACCCTAATGACCAAAAGCCAACCAAAAGCAAGAAACGGTCATTATGGTTAACCAAAACGTAAAAGCTCAAAATGAGTGTGATTTCAGAACAGCAAGGATATCAACAGAGTAAGAACTCCCCCTTAAACTCTGATCCCAAATTTTCTCCCCCTTGTTGACAAGTGAACTCATCAAGCACTCAAAAGAGACACAGACTCCCCCTGAAATGCAACTCCCCCTCAAGATATGCAGTGAATGCAACTGGGGTGCAGGTGGAGTGTAGAAAGCATGCTTCTCAAATATGATTGACTGCAGTTACAACATCTAACAGGTATAGCAAAAGAGATATTGTCTAAGACACATGGCATGATCAGTGCAACAGATGATATCGAAAGAAAGTCATTTAGCACGCATTTTTCAATTTTTGTAAATAAAAACATCACCACATGTTTCGGTAAACAAGCAAGGTAAAACATGAGATGCAGAAGCTAACTGATATCTACCAAGATAAGCATTGTTCAAAACAAAGTGCTTCAGCAAACTTGTTATCTTTTTAATGTTCAGGCTTTTTCATTTTCCTTTGTCATTTTTTTTGCCAAGGGTTATTTGCATGTCAAACCTTATGCTAACCGACCAAGTCAAGCCTAGGCCAGAACTGGGCCATCAGAAGCTTAAGACATTGGTCTTGGCATACACTACACTGTCCTAGTTCATACCAAAGTGCTATGGTAAGCAGTCCAGAACAATATAATGCGACAAAGCAAACCCACTTGGATCTTTTCAACTTAAGCATAAAAAGGAATGGAATTTTCATTCATTTTTGATTTTTATCATTTTTATAGCACATTTTCCATGTTAAAGCATAAAGATGTCCAAGTTGCATATCTTACACACCACAACGCCATCAGAATTGAGTACTTGCGAAGTATCGCGATGAAATCGCACTTCGAAGCCCTCATCAAGCAATTGAGATACAGACAACAAATTGTATCCCAGATTCTCAACCAAAGCAACATCTTTGAGAGTGAAATTCGAGTTAATTCTTACCACACCTTTACCTTTCACTCTACTCCTTCGATTGTTTCCGAAGGTGATATGTTCCCTTTGCTTGGTTGTGGTGAGGCTGGAGAACCATGCTGCATCTCCGGTCATGTGGCGCGAACAACCGGAGTCCATGATCCACGTGCCCTCCAAGCCTCGATCTGTCGCCTACACATGATAAGAATATCTTGATCGCTCAGTGCTGAGGTGAGTGAAAAAATGACGAGGCATCCAGCACTGAGTGACACGAGTAGTAGGCGCAGCAAAAGTAGACGGTCTACGCACAGGAAAATCGAAATGATGCAAAGTGCGAGGTCTACCTACATGCTGTGATCGAACAACATGTCGAGGTCTCCTACTCTGACGAGGTACAAAGTTACTCGCCCGGGGTCTACCACCATATGGAACATGGTGAACACCTCGAGGAGCAAAACCTCTCCGAGAAGCACGAGGAGCCTCAAAAGCAGGACGATAGTAAAACTCAGACTCATGCATACCTAAAGATGGGTAATGCATGTCCTGGTAACTCATCGCCTGAGAGCGTCGCTCATCCTTGATGCGACGAAAACAGAACCCAACCAAATGACCCGCCCACTGACAGTAGGAACAGTGAAAAACTCTCCTCGGGGCACTCTCATGGGTCACAGGAGCAACTCTCACTGGCTCCTTGGGTTTCTTTTGAGTGGTTTTCTTGGGAGGGATTTTCTTGGCAGGAGGTGTGGTTTTCTTTGGTGGTCGGGTAGGCTTTTTGGCTGATGGGGTGTCTAACAGAGCTCTCTCTTTCTCTAAGGTAGTGGGAGAGGTAAAAATAGTTTTGGTCTTACTGTCTGAAGGAATCCTCTCAAAACCCAAACCTAGAGCTACCCCTGCTCTGTCAGCACACAACTTGGTCTTGGCCAAGAGCAAATCCATCCTACCCTTTCCCTCAGTGCATTTACTAACCACGGAAAGAAGGTATTCATTTTCTGACATGAGGTTTTCAGCTCGCTCTCTAACAGTGCCTAGCTGGTCCTTAAGGGTGATGCAAGTGTCACACACAGGCTGCACATCCTTAGAACTACCGGCCCTCTCCAGTCTAGCCTCTAAATCATGAACATGTTTATCACGTAAATTAATGCTCTCGCGCAATAAAGAACAGTTCATGCAATCAATAACATCATGAGGTCTAGAATCCACCTCCAAAAGCTGCTTCTGTGCAGTCTCAAGCTCAGAAAGAGTTTGAGCATGAACAGAACGCAACTGAGCAAGCTCACCCATGACAGTGGTACAAGAATCACATTCAGCATCATTAACTTTAGACTTAAGCATGGCATATTCAGTAGAAACAGATTCTAGCCTAAGTCTAAGGTCTTTTCTTTCTCTAGCGGCTTGCACAAGTAATCTATCCTGACCAAGAACTACTTCATTCAGCTCATCTAATTTAATCAATAGCTGGTCATATGATAGAGTTACCTCAGATGAGTCAAGCTCATCGCCGCTGTGATCGCTGTCGGCCATGAAGCAAAGGCCGGTGAAATCTCGTCCCTTCTTGTCCTTCTTGTCCTCCTTTCTTGGGGACTCCTCCTCCTCAGAGCTCGACTCCTCAGTTGAGGAAGTGTCGATGTCGCTGAGAGCAGCAACAAAAGCTCTGGAAGCGGCTTTGGCTACTTTCTTAGCCATCTTGCCGCGCTTGCCCTTCACAAAAGGCTTCCTCTCCTTTTGTGGTATTTGGGGCGTTCACTCTCATCTCTCTTCTTGAGCTTGGGGCAATTAGCCTTGATGTGAGAAGTGTCGCCACACTCAAAACAACCACTAAAACCACTTCTCCTCTGATCCCGTCTCTCATGGTGAAAACGGGTGAACCTCCGGGCAATGAGAGCAAGCTCATCATCATCTAGAGTGTCCACCTGCTCCTTTGTGACGGAGACCAAGGAGGACAAAGCAAAACCATCTGCAAGAACACAAGTGCCAGATGTGCTTGGGTCTGCAGTGGTGTCACGGCTAGTGCTAGAAACCAATGCCAATGGCTGTGGCAAAGAGCTTCTGTGCAAAGCAAGAGATGCCTGGCAATCTCTATGGACTTCAGCTTACTGAAGAGCTCATCACAGGTCAATGTGTCATAACCTGCAGACTCCTCAATGCTGGATATCTTCACTTCCCATATGCTACGATCAAGAGCATAGAGAAGCTTGATAGCCCTATCATGATCATTGTAAGCAAGCGTCCCGTTGGATCGCAAGTTACTCACTATCGCATCAAAGCGAGAAAACATGGCATCTATAGATTCACCAGGTGCCTGCACAAACAGCTGATACTGTTGGTTGTATGTGCTTTGGCGCTTGGCCTTAATCTGTGTAGAGCCCTCATGAAAAACAGTGAGTGTTGTCCAAATCTCCCTAGCAGTCCTAAGGTGCTGCACCCTATCGAACTCACTCCGGCTCAAACCAATGAACAATATGTTTCTTGCCTTGGAGTTGGCATTATACTGATCCTTCTTTGTTTGAGAGGTGCGAGTCTCAGGGATGGAGTATTGTGAGTCCACAATCTCCCAAATTGCATTTCCTTGGTTTAACAAGTAAGCCTCCATGCGCACCTTCCAGTATGCAAAATCAGTCCCATCAAACAGAGGAATTTTATTGCCTCTATCCATGTCGCCAACAGATCACAAAACCAGTTAAGGTCAACTGGTGATCTTAACCTGCTCTGATACCAATTGTTGGACCGGAAACGGCGACCAAAGGGGGGGTGAATGGGAGCTTTTAAAATTTCGGGCTAAAAACTAGCCTTCGGTTTCAATTCTGTCTTCTGCGGAACAGGCTTCGAACACTACCTTCGGAGGTCTGGTTCGGAGGTGCTTTGACAGCTCCGAACACAGGATTCGCAGGAGCAAAAGTTCGAAGCCAAGAAGACTTCGCTCCATTAACAACCCTCGAAAATCTACTCTGCTAAGTCAGTGCAGGCTCCGCACACAGGGTGCTTCGAGCGGGCTTCGCACTTCACCCTTCGCAAGAGTGGACACCCCACTGAGGACTTCGACCAAGTACTTAGCAGCAGCAACTGGTGCTGGGCTTCGTACACGAAGGTCTAAACGCACACTGACAGACTTCGCTAGAGTAACAGACACGATAAACGTACGGGCTTCGATCAGGGCTTCGCTAGTAAGCAGCGAGGTCTCGCCTCCTGTTACACAGAGCGACAGCACACTGAAAAACACACTTCGCACAAAACACCCTTCGCCTAGACAGGCTTCGGTGAACTACAACTAGCGAGGTATGTAATGCGAGCTCACGCAAAAAGCACACAGAAGCAGGGCTTCGCCGCTTGAACAAGGAACACAGAAAATGAACTCTCTGGATGAAAACAACGAAGTGTGTGGCTACAGAAGCTCAACAGTAAATGCTCAAAGTGTTAAATGTTACCTACCGAGCCCCCATATTTATAGCCCACAGTTCACCCAAAGGAATTGACTACTTTACCCCTAGGGTTTACATTGGTTTCGTCTCTACAGAACTGAGGGGTACAAAAGGTAGTCAACTTTATTGGAGGCTTCTCTGTCAGCCTTTGCAGAGGGGACAGCGCCAGGTTTTTGCAGAGCAAACACTGTCAGACTTGCAGCCTTTGACCTTTCCGAAGCCCCCTTCGCACGCGAGGGGTGCGGTAGCTTCGGTGAGAAGCCTTGAGCCAGATGGTCTTCGCTTCACCGAAGTCAGCCTTCGATACAGTGACGGTTTTGAGCCGAAGCCGTCAAAGCCCTTGGGCCTTCGCACCAATACCTCCGGAGTGGACCACCACGGCTTTGCAGCTACTCCCAGCTCGAACTCCGTCAGTCCGTGTACCGAAGCCATGCAGGCCGAAGCACCACAAGACAACCTCGCTCCGGAGCTAGCCTTGCTCCGAAGCCTTCCTCACTCCGAAGCCCCACCTTCGGAGTACCACCCTTCGAAGTCCCTCCTTCGTCCAAGGCCTCCGCACGAAGCATTCCATGAGCACTCCGTCGCAATGTCTCTCCCCGAGCACACTCCTCGACGAGCCTCACCCGGACCATGCCTTCGATGCGCCTCGACTTCTGAGACCTTCGTCGGGTACCTTCGAATGACTCCCTCTGGAGCACACTTCGAACTCCTTGCCTCCGCAGAGTACTTGATCCGCCAAACTCCGAAGTCACTCCATTCGGAGTACCTTCGAAGTGCCTCACCTCCGAGGACTTTGTCTCGGAGTACCTTCATTCGGAGCCACGCTCCACACTCACTGCCTTCACCTAGCGCACCTCGACCCGAGGACCGACCCGGACCCCTTCGCAGCCACCGTGACGGAGCTCCCTGCTCCCCTGGCATCAAGCCTCCCGCTTGACCCAGGTTCACCTGCCGCGAACCTGTCCGTCGCCTCCGAAGTCCCTGCGCACCACAGACAAACAGACAAGTGTATCCAGTACTCCGGAGACCTCTCCGGGTTAGCAACCTCCGGCACACACTCCGGTGTACCGCCCAAAGTACCGAAGCCTTCGGTACACACCCAGTCATCGTGTACTGTCGGACCCCTCCGACACGTACACTCCGCTGCAACAGCTACATCAACCAAACACCGAACCCACTTCGGTGAAACCACCTCCGAGCACCCTTCGGAGGTCCAACCTCCGAACCCCTTCCGGAGGTACCCCTTCGAACAGAGGTTAAAAGCCTGTCAATCACTCATCACAAATACTGAAACCAACCCTTGGTTTCTCAAATACGTCAAATAAATTAAGAAAGACGCGAAATTAAGTTTAATGATTGTAGTAATTTTTATCTCCTGACCAACGTTAGGTGATAATGTTATTATATTTAAGTTCAATTGATTCTAATTCTGCCCAACGGTGATTTAGAATTAATTTATTAACATTTATCCAATCTAAGAGCGATCAGATCATAGCGATCAGATCATCAGTTGCTCTGGATAAATTTAAGATGTTTTAAGGTTGATTCTTATATCAGCATGATCTAAAGTTTAAAAAGAGTAAGATCTGACCGTGTTACGATCAATATACCCCGTATGGCCGATTTCTTTAACTCTTTTGTAAGGTTCTATAGAAAATGGCAAAATAGCCCGGTATCTTATACCGGGTGTACCTTAGCAAAATAGAGTGGCTATAAGGTGCACTCGCACTTCAGTGGACATAGTAAGTAGTATAGTAAGTTATTCCATTCTACCGATTAATTTATGGATGGAGGCATTCAAACCACCATTCATAATTTTAATTGGATCCTTAATAAGTCTGTGCCTAAAAGCACCATAAGAATTATGGACTTGACGATAACCATTTTCTAAATTATTTTAGAATAAGGGTATGTCGTCCTGCTAAGGCTATATTTTTTTAACCCAAATATTAATAAGTTGAAGTCCTAAGACAGTAAGTTGTACATGTTATTGACTGCAAAGATAAGTCTAAGTGATCTCGTTTTGTAATGTCTTAACAGACATGTTAAGTTTGTAGAAATGAGATATGCATTTTATAGAAGATGTTTTAATCAGGGGGAGCACGGTACTTAGAGAAATTAATCTTGAAGAGAAGTGGGTTAGTGAATCCACTCCTATGATTCAAGAGCAATTTTCCATGTACCTATGGTAGTATCCTTTTGTCCAACACTTGAGTTTGGACCTTCATTAGCGACATCTATTGTACATGAGGCTTCTGTTGTTCAGGAATCTACATTTCTAGATGATGCTAATGAAGAAGTAAAGGAACAACTCTCTAACTTAGTATATAATGTGCCAACTCAGATAAGAAGCAAATTAAATGAGACATTTTTGTATGTCTTATTTAAGGATTCTTTAAGAATCATTAAGGCACATTATGACTTAGAACTGCATCAGATTGATATAAAGACGACATTTTCAATAAGTTTTAAATGAGAATGTCTATATGACACAACTAAATGTTTTGTCATAGAAATGAAAGGAAATTTTATGATACCGTTTTATCTAAGTCCAATGGATTTAAATAAGTTTTAAGTAAGGGTATCTGAAATTTAATTAGACTATTAGAAGATTTTGGCTTTTTAAGAATAATGAAGAGGACAATTGTGTTTGTCTAAGTTTAAGAATGGGGAATTTATTTTCCCAGTTTAGCATGTGGATGACATTCTGCTTGCAAGTGGTAATGTCCATCTAATAATAGAAACTAAGAATTCTTGTCCTCTCATTTTGACATTAAGAATCTTGGAGAAATTTTCCTATATGTTAGGATTAGAGTTTCTCTAAGATACCATTAAGGGGGTATTAAGATTATCACATACGGCATACTAGAAGATATACTGATAAAGTATATAGTATGCATGCGTATAAGCTGTAGCCTGATCCGATAGCCAAGGGTGATAAGTTGGGAACTTTTAGTATCCCATGAACCAATATGAGATCGATCAAATTAGTTTGGTTCCATATGCTTCTGCTGTCGAAAGCAAATGTATGCTCAATTATGTACTCGCCATGACTAAGTTTATACCGCCGGAATGCTTGGCAGATATCAGAAATCCAGAAATAGATCGCTGGATTAAATTAAGAAAGCCTTGAGATTTATATAAGGCACAGCGACCTCATGCTAATGTATGAAAGATTAAATAACCTAGCAATTGTCGGTTATTCAAATTAAGACCTTGCGAGATGAGTGAATGCTAAGTAGTCCACATTAAGTTATGTATTCACACTCGCAAAGGGAGCTGTGTCGTGGAAAAGCTCCAAACAAACTGTGACGGCATCTTCCACGATATATGCCGAGTTTGTAGTATATAATGAGGTCACCGGACAGGCACTATGTTTTTAAGAAATTTATTCCGGTTTTAAGAGTGGTTGACAGCATTTTAAAACCACTTAAGTTATACTGTAACGATGAGTCAACAGTATATTTCTCCTATAACAACAAGAAGTGTGTTGCTGCCAAACACATCTAAGTTAAGTGTTATATTGTTGAGGAGAGAATCCAAGATCAAACAATAAGTGGAGCATATAAGTACCAAGCAAACGCTTGCGGATCCGCTCATAAAAGGCTTACCTCCCACTGTGTTCAGAGAACACTTAGTCGACGTGGGTTTAAGGAAAGCCTATGATCTATGGATTTATAAGGGGCCCAAAATAAGTTAAGATTCTGTTTCAGAATGGAGAGGTGTATTGTAGTTGTTGAGTCACGTAGTACGTAACTGACTAATGTGATGCAGCATGCTCGATGCATTTATCTATAATGAAATAGATATTATGTTAAGTGCAGTTTAAGAACTAAGTAGAGATCTGGGGGAAGAATGTTAGCTACAGATCTTTCGGGAGGAGAGGGGGACCAAGTCCCTCTCCTCCCCGCATGCACAAAGGCCATGTGCATGCGCCTGATCCCAGCGCATTGATCGGGAGCGCCCAACAGAATTCTGTTAGGGGCCCCCTGTTGCGCGGCACTATAAAAGGGGAGGGGCAGACCCCATGAACTGGCTGCTGCATTCGTGCTCCTCTGCCCCTACCCAAACAAAGACCTAAACCGATCTAAGTGGGTGTGCCGAAGCAACGGGAAGGCTCCCTGACCTCCGCCGCCGTTCGTCGGACTTCGACGCCACAGCCATGGCGTCCCCTTCCTCCTTCCCAGGCAGAACAAAAAGGTACGTCATTCCCCTAAGTTCTACCCTATTAGACCTAACCCTAGCGATCCTAAGTCACTTAGAGATCTCACACTTTGTCCCTACAAAACCTCTGGGTTTTGTGAATTTTCTGCCCTGGTGGTAATGGTGGTAATGTGTTTTGTGAATTTTCTGCCCACATGGTCGCACGGCTGGTTTGCTTGTCGTCAGCAGCAGCGGTGCCTCACTCCGGCACTCCTCATTGTTGGCTCGTCTCGAGAAAGGTACAAGGGAAGTCGAGCACCCTGGGTTCTCCGACTAGGCGCAGGAATCACTGGGGGAAGGTGCTCCGAGAGGTCTATGCACGCCGTGTCAGCTCACCTCCAACCCTTCCCTGCGACTCATATGAACAAGCTGGTGCCATGGTGAGCAAGGCCTAATCTCCACGACCTTATTCTGTTTCTTGATGCCCGCTACAGTTTAACTCTCGCTGTTTGTTTCTTGCCGCAACACGCAGTCTCTTGTTTGTTGGAACCTTTCAGCAGTGATGTCAGGAATTCCATTGGCTCTCTCAAGCTGCTGAGAATTGGACCCAACATTGGACACTTGGCCATGAGTGCCAAACCAAGTTCTGCTTCCAGTTCAGAAATGACAGGAGGGGAGATCTGTACTTTGGCATGTTTAGTGAGTAGAGTGAGCAACATTTTCTTTACTTATCATTTCCAATGCTGACACTTTTGTTCGGTAGCTAATAAGTTATCCATATGCTGCAGTTTATGTATATTTGTCTGAAAAACTCATCTTGTATATATCAAATATCATTGCACATTTTTACTCACATGACAATATTAGTTGCTATAGATTATGTGCCCTTTTCACTTATATTGCATAATCCTTGCTTCAGACACATATAATTATATATGATGTTGCCTATTATGTGATTCCAGGATTACTTGTGCATCCCATACTTTCCAATTTTTGTCACTGCTCGTGTTGCCAACTTGTCATCTGTCTTTTCTATATGACCTTTCTTTTCTTAGATTGGGATATAGTATGAGCCATAACCAATTTACCAAGCAAAACCTATCACTGGCTCACTGCTAGGAAGCTGTGAAAGGATTTAAAGAAGAAATTCCTTACAAAATGAGTTATTTTCCTCAACATGCTCTTTTTAATTTGTAACCGTGTGTGATATACCATATAAATTTTGGTTCATTTGTTTCCTTTCTTATTTTATTTCTTACTTAAATTCACTATGAAAATGTGCAAAGGATCTCAGACACGACCACACTGCCTTTTGCTCTGCATTATCTCCGATCAAGGATTATGGAGGAATTGGATATTTCACACCTGACTGAGAGGCTTCTGCAAGGGAAGGGAGAATCCAGCGCCCTGACACCAAAGTAGAAGTATGACACATGGGAGAAGATCAAAATTTGAGTATGCTTCTGTACCTTATGTGTTGCATGCCTTGTGGAATTTTTCTGTCTGATAAAGAATGGTAAATTGTGGATTGACATCCTTGTTGTATGGCATCTCCATTTTGTTAGGTTTCACAAGGACAGTTTGTTCAATATGGGCGATGACAATGTGTCAAGGAATGAGTAAGAAATGCCAAGAACCAATCTCGCGTTTGCATGCCTCTTGCAGGTGATTTCAATGATATCGAATTGATTCCAACATCCCCATCCTCGTGTGCGGTGGGCTGCAATCAATGCCATTGGTCAACTATCTACTGATTTGGGTCCAGACTTGCAAGTTCATTATCACCAACAGGTGCTGCCTGCATTGGCAAATGCAATGGACGATTTTTAATGTTACAAGCAGATAGGGGCATTATGTAAAATACATACTCCCTATGATCTTCAGATTTTTAATATTGTTCTTCTATTAGTTAAATGGTTTTACCTATTTATGTACTAGCTGGGCTAAGTTCACTTTCATCAGTAGCATGGGAATAGATGAACATCAACACAAACTAGCTCATATATTTCAGATATTGTTGCTATCCTTCTTAGTTAATATATTTTGACATTTCTATTTAAATAAGGTGTTAGCAAATTAATAGCATAAAGTATGTTCTATGAATACATTGATTCAAATGTTAAGCATGGTTAGTTAAACTTTTGTTTCATGTAAATTAGTTCAAGGTTTTGCAGTTTTTCATGCATACTATGAACCTGAAGTCCTCTTCATCTATTTTCATTATAACTCAAAAACTGATGTCCTACGGTCCCTCTTTAAAGATTCATAGGGTTGTCTGGGTGTCGGTTTGTTGCCCAAACCAGTGTTAGAAAAATCGGTGATCGGTAACTGATCGGTCGACCACCGAGTAAGGATTAATCGGTTAATCGGAGGATTAACTGAATTAATCGATAAACCAATTAATCGGTCGATTAATAGTTAAATGATATATTATTTAGGTTTAACTATACATAGATAAATATTGCAATCACTTAAGCTCTGTCTATGTTATTTCCTATCTTTTTTCTCCGGTTGGTATTATTTAACTATACATGTATTGTACTTGAGTACTTGTGCATTGCAAGTGCAAAAGTCATATGGCCCACGTGTCAGGAGAGATAAACAGGAAGTGCAAAGGTCATGTGGAGAGATTACTAGATTAGCGTGTCTCTGACTTCCCTGCTTCTTCTTCTCCCGATGCAGCCTCCTCACTTCTCAGCCTCTCCTCCTTCTACGCTCTCTTCCAGTCTTCCTGTCTTCTGAAGAAATGGTGAGAGTCCAGTGTAGATCCAATAGTGGCAGCGGCATTGCGGTCCCGACGAGGCGGCAGCGCGGTCCTGATGCGGCGGCGGCGCGGTCCAGATGCGGCGGCGGCGCGGTCCAGATGTGGCAGCGGCGCGGTCGAGATGCGGCGGCGTGGATCCAAGCGATGAGGCGGCGTGGATCCGTTGGCGGCGGCGCAGATCTAACTCCGACTGCGTGGATCTAGCGGTGGCGACGCAATCTGCTCTGACAGCTCCAATCCAAACGGCGATTAATCGGTGGAGGGGCGATTAATCGGGTTGACCGCCGATTAATCGGTTTGACCAGCCGATTAATCGGCCCTCCGATTATTTGACCGATTATGCAGTAAATTAACTGCAGAGCTGCCGAGCACCGATTAATCGGCCGATTAATCGGCTAATCGGCCGATTTTTTCATCACTGGCCCAAACTGATTGTTTGCTACATGTCTCTACTATTATATCTATATTATTTGCTTTTAAGTGGTGCTCTTTAGAACCTCGTTCTAACTTGACTTTTGCTAGTTCAATCATAAGATTTTAGGACATTGCTGGTGGCCTTGATTATGCTCCTACATCCGCAATTACTCCTGTTGGAATGCATATACGAGAATCAAATGAACTGGTGTATACCTATTTGATGCTATTGGTAGGAGCAGAGGATGAACTAAATAATTCCTTCTGCTTGGTTATTCCATAGCCCTTAAGAGGTATTTATAGGCCTAATACAATCTAATCTGCTAACTTTATCTCTATCTTTAAAACAGAAATAAATAATCTTATCTTAATCTGACTAATTTAATCTTATCTCTAACTAATCTGCACATAACATTCTCTCTCTTCCTTGGAAATTAGCTCGTCCTCGAGCTGAAAACTGGATAAGATGACATCCACTGCCTGATGAATTGATTTTTGTGTACACAAAACAGGGTGCGCGTAGCAATTTACTCCCTGAATAGTTTGGATCATGTGTGACAGATCTGGATCTTTTGTGGCTTGATCCCGTGTGGACAGATCAGTGACGTAGTCTTGGAAGCAGATGCGTTGGGCCAAAAAAACTTGTGGGAGCACGCCTGGTGGCCTAATTCGGCGTGGGGGGATCCGGCGAACTCTAGCGCGCCAACCGGTGGTTGCGGCGGCACCGAGTGCGCGTGGAGGGTGGGACCTCCAGCGCGTCCTCGTCCCGACCCCACGGAGCATGGTGCCCACCCCCTCCGTCTGGGCCGCAACTGCGCTCGACGCGTTGAGCGCGGACCCATCCGCGCTTGTCGGTGGGGCCACCCCGGGGAAGCCGGCCGCCCTTTGGCCGAGAAGCTCGACGCCGTGAGGCCCTCCGTCTCAGCCCCAGCTGCGCTCGGCGTGGTTGAGCGCGGGTCCATTCGTGCCCGTCGGCGGGGCCGCCCCGGGGAAGCCGGCCATCCTCGTGGTCGGGAATCTCGACGTCGCGAGGCTTGAGGAGCTCCGCGTCCCGCTCTGCGACGAGCTTGTCGTGCGGTCGGGGACCAAGGTGGGCTGCGACGAGTTTGAGGCCTCCGAGCCTGGCGTCCTCGTCGCCATCCTCCCCTTCCCGATCTTTGTTGCCGCCGCCCACATAGTCTCCATCCTTCTTAGGTCAGCGCCCTCGTCATCAGCGTGCGAGGGCAGTAGTTGAGGCGCCAGATCGGCCCTGTCACAGTTGGTGGAGCCGAGGGATCGGTCGGCGAAGTTGGGGGACCTGTTGTAGTCCTCCTCGTCGGTGGTCGCGGGGGTTACGATGCAAGGGAAATCCACTCGTGGGTGCTTCTCCATGGTCGACAGCTTCCTGTCGGCGTCTTCGGTGGCCCTCCTGGAGTCGGAGGCAGCTCGCGGCGGAGGTGACGACGCGGTGGGGGAACCCGTTGCGCCGTGGGGGAAACTCGACAGTGTGGAGGCCACCGAAGCCAAGCCTAGGTACGCTCGGAGGTGGGCAACAGCTTGCTGCAAATCTGCGAGGGCTTGCATATCTTTTGCGGTTGGGACGAACGTCGTCACGGCGTTGGATCTTTGGAACCTGGCTGCTCTGATACCAAATTGGTAGGAACAGAGGAGGAACTAAATAATTCTTTCTGCTTGGTTTATTCCATAGCTTTTAAGGGGTATTTATGTGCAGCAGCACATGCAAACAACTATTATTAAATTATCATTTTTTTATTTTAGCATATTAATTTTGGCATTTCTTACCTGCTGCAGAAAATGCAGAAAATATAATTTTAGCATATTATTAAATACTTGAAATCACTAATTAACAATAATAATAGACTAATATGGTATTAAATTTAAAAATACTAATTATCATGCTCTGGTTTAGAAGTTGACACATATTAATTTTAGATTTTCTTACCTGCTGCAGAAAATTCATGCCATTGTATGGCATCCGGTCTCCATCCTACAGGACTAACCTGGAAGCGAGCTCGAATAGTTTTTCTTGGTCGGATAAGTGTGTAACTAAGAGCGATATTTTTGATGACTATTATGGACGAATTGGATGAGACCGGTGTTGTCTTTCTTACATATTTAAACAATGTTGTATGCTTGTCAGGTTAGTTATCTTCTTATTGATATTGATGGCATTTCCTTATTTTAATTATAATAACACACTTCTTGTAAGTATATATTCTTGTATGCAGAGATGTCATGTCAATGTCAAAACTTGACTTCAACACTGAAGAAGAAAAGGATAACATAGATTCTTGGCATAATACACCATTGTGGATTTCAGTAGTGCTATTCTATGTAGTGCTATTCTATGGTTCAACAGACTCTAGGGATGAGGTGTGGTTGTAAATGTGGTTAAGAAACCTTAAGAAACATTGCACTAATTTTTTCTTTTCAATTTCTACACGGTACAATCCTACTGCCATCTTTCAATTTCATTTGAAGTTTAGGAGAAGCATCAAGCTTTGGAGGAGGAGAAAATTCAGTTAAGTTGGAGGGTAAACTGAACTGTTTATACAGCTACGGTTTAATGTAGTTCGAACTTTGCTTCCTGTAGCTGCAACATTCTTCTAGCTCAGAGAAAAGATGCAATTTCGTGGTTTGACAAACAAAAATAAGATTTAGTTTAAAACATCCATTTTAATGACAACTACCGATCAGGGCAACACAGGACGATCTGAAGATGAAACAACGCCACTGGTCTAGGGCCGGGTCTGATATTTTTGTGGTCCGGTGTGGAACAAAAAATAGAGGCTTCAATTCACCGTAAAGATACAAAATAATATTGAAAAATTTAGTGCCATTAACGAATCTCACACTAATAAGTTTAAATACAAAGAAGAAATATCACTAGATTATTTAAAACAAACATACTAAATTTTAGAGGTCCCTTACTTTCGGAGGTTCAGTGTGATCGCACCGTTGGCAGGGGCTCAAGGCTGCACTAGTCTCAAAAGCATAGGCATAATTACCTCACGTGCTTCACAAACTTGCAGACCAGAGGAGAGAGAGAGTGTCGCACCCCTGTGAGAGGCTCTTGATGCGTGTAGGATATTGGTTTCCACGACGACAGCAATCTATCATAGGGTTGACGGTGCACTCTTGCCCCCGTGCGACCGTGAGCTCGCTGTGCTCCACCACCGATGTGCTCTGCTCTCGTTGTGTTGTGCAACGTGAACTTGTAAACGAATTTTCATATTCGTGATGATTTATATGATTTATATGATATCACTTATTATTTGTCATTTGTGTATTGTCAATTATAATTGTGAATAAATAAATATATTATAGATATTCAGTAAGTATTCGTATTCGATTCGTATCTCCGTATTTGTATTCGATGATATCCAACTCCGTATTCATATCCAGATTATCTGAATTCAAATATAAAAAAAGATATGATATTAATGATATTCGTTCGTATCCGATCCATTTCCTACTTCAGGTACAGCAATATCTAACCGGCTTTGCTCAACTCTACCAAACATGTACTTATTCACGTAGACCGTCCGGTCAGATTGTTGGCCCAGTTCGGCCCATATTACGTCCGCCTCCAGCTGTCTATCAGACCATCTTCCACCCCGCGGCCCGCGCTACGGCCTCACGCCGTCATATCCACCTCCACCTCGGCGTAGATCTTATCGCACGGCCGTATCGCGAGATCGGAGAGGGGGCAGAGTCACAGAGACAGCGGCAGCGGAGGCAGTAGACCAGGACCCTACACAAGCTCTCGACCTTGGCACTCGCCGGCGCCCTCGGATCTCCGACCCGGTCCAGGTGAGACGAGCCCTACGTCCCTCGCTGGCTCGCTGGACTGGCCGTCTCGACTCTTTCGTGTCGACTGTTTTGACTGTCTGCGGTGTGTTGTTGCAGATCTGCCGGCGCAGATGGCGAGCACGGGGCGGTCGATGCTGCTGTCGCTGCTGCTGTTCGCGGTGACGCTGTCGCTGCTCGAGATGTACCGGGGGAAGTTCGCCTCCTCGGAGCTCATGACCATCGCCGGCGGATTCGTCAGCTCCCTCCTCTTCCTCCTCTTGCTCACGGTGCGTTGAACCATCTTCTTAAGCGCCCCCCTTTACCTCTAACCTTCGAGTCCCCTTACCTCTAGGCTCTAGCCTTTGCACGATAGTGGAGAGATGCTCCTGCCCTTGTTCATCCCACTGTTTGGCTAATTTATCATATGAGTGGTAGAAACTTCGGAGGTTTTTCATGTCGACAAACCCCATGTAGGAAAACAAATGGAGATGCCAAGATGCTTTTTAGGTAGCTTTTGGTACATTTGAACGATTCAGTATGTAGCAGATATCCAAACACTATAGAGGAAAACGTTGTTTTGCTGCGTGCAGCAGTGCATACTGCATAGACAGCATAGTTGCGTTGTGCTTCTCTCAGTTCAGTCAATTGTATGTCTGACTTGGACATAAGCAAGCTTTGGCTTAGAGGACCTGGAAACTAGTTTCTTGAGGTTCAATTTTCCTGATCTCTTCCAGTATTTACAAATCGGCCAATTAATCACGATTAATCGGCCTGGTTGTTACTCAGGATCCGATTAGGTGCACCAATGCAATCAGACCGACCGGAACTCTGCTCATCCTACTTGTCGGTGTGTTTGGCGACTAGGCGACCATGTTTGATTTATGTATTTTTAGTGGGCCTGCTAAGCTAGGCTTGGGAACCTGTTGGGCTCTGTTAGGGTTATGTCTACACTCCTAGCAGGCACGTGACCTCTTCCCTTGTGCCGCCTCTCTTCCCTTGCGTGCTCCAGCCGTCCAGCTGCCAGCGTGTGCTCGCGTGCTCTAGCCGAAGCTCCCATGGAGCGCGCATTGTCCCGTGGTGCGAGTGTGCTCCAACGGTGCAGCGGCCAGCCCTTCAGCCCTCCAGCCGTCAAGACTCAAGATGAGCTCCTCCTTGTGTGAGTACTTCTTTTCAGCTAGAATCCTAGAACTGACTAGATGAACTAATCGGTCTAGTCGACGACTAATCATGATTAGTCGCCTGGTCAGTCCCATGGTGACTAGGTTCGACTAGGCAACTTGTAAACATTGATCTCCACACAAGAATGGCTTCTGTATTAGCACTTAAGCTCACTTTTCCGTACTATACACGATAAGTTGTCTGTTATTTGGCACGACGAAGTGGGTAATCCTGATACTGGTTAAGGGCTTGTTGTCTAGGCTCTAGCTTTGTCTTCCAAACTAGGGAAACTGGACCTGTGAAGCTTTTCCTTTTTGTAGTCAAGACGATGGAATCAATTTTTGTATCAAAAGTCCGTTAAGCCCCCCAAGAGCGCTTCCAAGAGACATAGCCTCTCTGATCTCCACACAACTAATCTTATGAAATGAAATGCATAAAGAATTATCCTTGAAATGTTCTTATCCCTATTTTTGCACTATGTAACAAGAAAGTAGTGCAACTGCACTAGCAAGGTAATAAAACAGAGCGAAAGCTAGCACATAAGATATAGTGAGCAGGTGTTATTCACATTTCATTGCCACCCTTTACGCCCGTGTTACAAGATCAGTGAGTTTTGCACTTGTCAAGTTATCTTTCCTCAACACTATTAACTTTTTGTTGCATGGAATGTTGGAATATGATAATTTGATTGATATATTTTTGCAGTTTATTGGCAATTACCAGGAGGCAAGTGGTGTTAGAACTGGGTGGGGTGCAGGTATGTAACTATGTATATCATATGATCTCATTCGTGCTGCCTCCCTAATTTTTATTTTGACTTTTGTAGCTATCTCTTTCTTTGCAGTTGTTGTAGCAGAACTTGTTGCACTTGTTATTGCTGGCACCATCCATCGTGTTTGCATCACAACATGGTATGACACTGTTAACACACATTACTTATTTTTTTACCGGCCTTTAATATTTTTCTTTTTGGTCGCATGAACCCATCAATAGACCTCAATGTTTCCTGCCTGCTAAATAAGAAAATTACTGGGATTATCTGTGTATGCTAATCTCAGACATACTAGGGGAATCCTTCACTGTTGCTTATGAATTGTTGCTCTGTTTGGATGGGGGAAAATGGAAATAACATATTAGACAAGCAAAATATTACATTCCCTTGTTTGTATGGAAATGAGGTCACTTTTAATCCCGATGAATGCGATTTTATTGAAACATACAGGGTGCGTATGACACTATATTAGTGTTTGCCTATCTTTAGTTGTTGGATGTTGTCAGCACTAATGTTGTTGGAAAAATATTGATTTGTCGCATGTTGCAAAAGCCTTAACTATGCAATAGTTTGAAGGCACTGGAATTTGTGGATTACATGTTGATGCATCCTAAGAGATGCCTCATGTAGACAACATGCTATTCAAAATTCTGGCATATGCCATATAGAATGGATTACTAGTACTTGTGTAAAACCTGTCTACTGTTAACTTTTAAATGACGTAGTTGACTTTTAACTCAACGTTTGACCATTCGTTTTATTCAAAAAATGTATGCAAATATGAAAAAATATAAATTATACTTTGAGTACTTTCAGTAATAAAACAAATTATAACAAAATAAATAATATTTCAATTTTTTTTGACTAAGACGAATGGTCAAATGTTAAGATAAAAGTCAATTTCCTCATTTAAAAGCTAATGGAGGGAGTATCAAATTAGTAGTCCTTTTATAGCCTGTTAATCTTGCAGTGAGTCCACTTAAATTTTAAGTAAGTCAACTACTTGCCTTTTCTTTCCTGAAGCAACTTGGCAAATTGTAGCCACAGCGTAACCATGAATTTGGAGAGCTCTTCAACAGTGATAAATTCATACTCTGGAGAGTTCTTTGACAGTGATAAAATTATGTTACTTTATGTCGACTTCTCTGTCCTTTTTTCTCAGTTCTTAATAAAATTTGGTTGGCCAATCTTTTGGTCAGACTGAGTAAATAAATTCATATTAATTTTCATTTGGTCAATCTGTGCACCCATGTTGCACTCCTTGTGAATAATCAATCGATTTTATCAACGTGGCTGCAGCTTCCTATTTTCTGCCGGGTTCCTTTACGAGGTTGATAAGCTCTCGGGAATGATTCTTGCAAGGAGCGAATCTAAAGTGAGGCGGCACTGAGCTCATGTTCATGTACGATGCCACGTTTGTAGATCAAATCAAAAGTCAAAACTAATGTTCACACTTCACACCCTCCATGGAACTTTCAACCCAGTTAGTTTTTTTTGTTTGCCAGGCATACGCATACCATTTGAATTATGGACGCAATTGTGTTTGCCGTGAGGTCGGAGTTTGGCTTTTGTCTAATGAAAATGCTGTTGACTAGGTAAATTAAATCCTTAACAGTTTCACACCCCCCAGTGACATCAGTTCGCCATCTTTCTGCAAGCTCTTGGCAGTTGGCACATCCACATTGCATCCAGACGCGCCTATTTGCAAACGTCGAAGCGTGGCAGGTGGTATTTGGTGGTCAGGATCTGCAAGATCCTTTTGTCAAACATGTCGTCCTGCCATTCGGAGGTTTTCTTTTTAACAATTGAAATGTCAACTGGAGACACCTCTGGCATGTTTAGCAGGTCTTCCGAGCTACGTGAACACGCTACTAGATTCTCAATTCTTATTTTCCAAGAGCTGAGCAGGTGGATTTGTCCTAGAAAATACATAGGGATTGTTGGGCTCTCTTTTTTCAGCTCTACAATTCCATCTATTTCAGATTGAGAGTTCCATCAAATCAAGCATTCTAGATTAATTCGACATCTTAAAATCCATTTTACATTTAGATCCCTGCTAAATAGGCTATGTTAAACATGACATGCCGGCCTAATCCGACTGTCAGAGACATGTCAGGATAGGCAACGGGGGTAATAAAAGTCGTTCCCATCAGGCATCAGCCATGAATGGGTGTTAGTTAATGCGTGTCCAATTAGCAAGTTCAACCCGGGATAAGCAATTAATAACGACCCAACTAACTGACCCGTTCTTCCATAATGAGGACGACGCGTTCGAAGAAACATTTATGTCCGGCCGACCTATGCGCAGTCACGCAATTCACTACTTCCAGATCCAAAGAGTCTAATGCCATGTTTGTTTATGGGTTATAACAATTCAACTTTTTTTTATAAGTTGAAACAAACATGATAACTTGTTTTATCGATTTATTATAATCTGAAATACAGATTATAACAATTTAGTAAATCGATGGAACCTAATTTTTTATAAGCTGAGTTGTTATAATCCAAAGCTGAAATAAATAGATCCTAAATCAAATTGTTTTATGTTTTATATATACTACTTTTAAAAAAGTTAGTGGTGATACTGATGATGAGTCTGTCACCACCATCTAAAGTTTCTTAACTTCAGATTTATTGATATCTATTTGTATGATGTTTTTAATGTTGTAATTTTTTCTTATGGTAACGTACGTGACTCAACTACATATTGTATATTTTAGATGTCTATATATTTGATAGTGTATTATTTTTTCGTCTCCCGTGCTATTTTTACTCTCGTATTTAATATAGACAAATAAAAAAACACACACTAATTAATCATATTCAAAACCGCATGGTTTTTAAAACCGGAGGAAGTACTTGTAAAGTATAGTTTTTATTTTCAAAGCACACGTACTAATCTAGACTTATCATTTATTTACTCCGAAAGTCACATTTTGACATTTGCAGTACTATAGACTTTTAGTTCTGGTTTTAGTGTTTTACACATCTTTGTTGTATCTTTCATTCCATCACTTTTGGACACTTGTTTAACTTTAATTCAAGGTTGTCGCCCACTTGTTTTAACAAAGAAAAGGCGGTTCTTCTATGCTTTTCCTCCAGGGATCTCTGCTAATTGTAACGGCGACTGCTACTGACAACATTAACGTGCTTTAAGATTGGCGAAACTCTAAATCGGAGGGTGAGGTGTAGAAGCACAGGTCCTTTTTTTAAAAAAAAAAAGTATCTGTAATTGTCGTGCTAAGATTTGATAATTTATCACAGTTAATAATTGTGCTTTTATTTTAACGGTGGTATCATAAATTTGTTATCTAGTATTTTTAGGATTTCAACAAGCTATTACGATCATTGAGCAAAACATTTTGGTGTTATTAATAGTAAAGTATAGAATATTATTATCTAAAAAGATGTTATTGTCACGTGATAATAATGACTCAAACTGCACTTGACGATTACTAGGCCGATCAAAAAGAAAGATTTGCTCTGAGATCACAAAATTAAGCGATGTTTTTTCTTTTGCTATACCATGTAAATATTATATGATCTCTAAGTCTAATTGTCATACATAAGATGTGACAAGATAGCAAACATCACTTAACTTTATAACATAGGAGCAAATATTTTAGTTAAAAACCGTGAAAATCCAAAGGAAAATTACTCACATGCCATTATAATTTTTAGAAATTGCCTACATGCCACTGTCAGTGACTGTAGCGGCTCCCGTCTGACAGTGACACAATGATGACATTTTAGCAAACCGAAAAAATTATAATGACACAGAAAAAATTAACCCATAATCCAACCATAGATTTTGACCATCTTAATGGCTATCTCGGTGGCAGGTAAAACGGTGCCGCGTGAGCAGTGAGCTCACTCGATCAGCGCGCGGTGGACCTCTTCCCGGCGGCGGGGGAAGAGTTCAACCCGCGACGCGGTTGGTCATGCCTCGATCCGTCGTCACCTTCTTCCAGCTACCCACCGTACACAGCGGGCGAGGCGTGGTGGTCGCCCGCCTCGCACAAGTTGCCGCGGACTCTCTCTTCCTCGTCCCCTTCTCCGGTCTCTCCTCCTGCGTCTGGCGGAGCAGAAGAGCCGCGGCGGCCGCTAGTTCTTCGGGCGGCTCTGCCACCGCCGGCGACGCCTACGAGGAGGAAGAAGACGGCGCGGCGCGGGATGGAGCCGCGGCTGTTCTTGCTGCTGGCGCTGGCGCTGGCGAGCGCGCCGGCGGTGTTCTGCGCCACCAACGCTCAGGACGGTGAGCGATAGTAGCCTCTCTCGCTGCCGGCGATCGCCTCCGCTTCTTGGAGTTGGAGTGTGGCAGCTTGTTCCGTTAGATGATTCTTGTACGATGCAAGCAGGGGATTGATACCCTTCTATGGATTTTTCTTTTGAGCAGACGCCGCGCTCCGGGACGTGATGAGCCAATGGACGAACTACCCGTCAAGCTGGAACTCCGGCGTCCCCTGCAGCGGGTGGGACGGCGTCATGTGCCTCGACGGGAGGGTGACATCGCTGTAAGAACCAGCTCCTTCTGCTGCTATCACCAACCACGCGATCGAGAGCCCGTCTTTGACATCGCGCCATGCATGTCTGGTTTTGCAGGAGGCTATCAAGCGTCAACCTTGCAGGCACACTGAGCACCAGTATCGGCCAGCTCAGTCAGCTCGTCTTTTTGTAAGCCACTTCACCACCAAATCTTGCAATGATCACTTGATCAGTACCTGCAAACTGCCATGGTTTTGCAGATGATGAGCTTGGGTTTCGAAATTCTGGATGCTGCTGTAGAATTTCAGATTGTTCAGCTAGCAAGCATCTTCTGATTGAACTAGTCAATGGCCAGATAGATTATCACAACACTTTTGCTTCTAGTCTATGAACTCTGCTTTCCTGGGGCTTGAGCTCAGCTGACCAGTTCAAGCTTTCCCGGCTTAAGCTTTCACAGTTTCGCAATGTGACATGGATTAGGTTCATTTGTTAAACTAAGTTATCAGAAAAGAAAGAAATACAATACACTTGAGGTTATATTATCAGAAGCGAATAAACCTGGATGAAATGATCTGTGTAGTAGCTGACCTAACGACGCAAAAAATTGCAGGGATCTTTCCTTCAACAAAGATCTTGGAGGTCCGCTGCCTGGTCAGATTGGGAACCTTCAGCAGCTTACAACACTGTATGCGCCGCATTGCCTGTTGTTGTCAAACCCTACTTTTCCTGTCATGAATTCCACGCAGGCTTACTGATATGCAGTTATGCACAAATGCTCTGTCATTGTCAGGATCTTAGCTGGTTGCACCTTCAATGGAGAAATTCCAACAGAATTTGGCAACCTGCAGGAGCTCTGGTTCTTGTAAGTGGATATCTGGTTCACATTTTCAGATGATAAACCCAAAGTATGATTTTTTGTTCCTTTTGAGTGGATTGACAATGACAATTTGACATGATGAATTTGTGGCATTCTCTACAGGGCCTTGAATTCAAACCAGTTTACAGGTGGAATACCGCCTTCGATTGGCTTACTCTCAAAACTCTTCTGGCTAGACCTGGCAGATAATCAGCTCACTGGAGCTATTCCAGTCTCAACATCAACATCACCGGGCCTCAACCAACTTGTCAACACGAAGCACTTGTAAGTATTTTCAATCTTGCTTTATGCTATTGATAGATTGAGCAATATGAGAATTGGAAATATGTAAGCACTTACATGTGATTGTTTTGCTCCTATATTCAATTTGATAATTTGATGACCAGCCATTTCAACAAGAACAAGTTGACTGGAACACTTGATGGACTCTTCAGCTCCAATATGAATCTGCTACACATGTCAGTTTTGCCGAATTTTCCGTTGACATCTCATATGAATAGATATGTCGCGCTAACTTCCTTCCTCATCTTGTCAGTTTGTTTGATAGCAACCAATTGTCAGGTTCAATCCCAGATGAGCTTGGGGGCATTACAACACTCGAAGTTCTGTAAGTATCTTGAAATTTAACATCAATGGAGCTCATCCTTTTTATTTTATCCAAAAAAATGTTTGGTCCTATCTTGACTTTGCTTTGCATCTTTGACAGACGATTGGACAGGAATGGTTTTGTGGGAGCAATACCTGCTACCATCGGCAACTTGGTCAAGCTTAATGAGATGTAAGTGACATCTGATTCTGATTCTGTTTTTAGAGCATCTTCATTGTAATTGTTATCCAACTTGCTATCCTTAAAAATACCAAAATTATCCAAAAGATGTCTACATATAGCAAGTCAAATAGCAAATATAATGGAGTGAGTAATAAAATAGCAAGCCAATTAAAATAGGAAGACTTGCTATTGCTATGAATAGCAAGTCAAAAATAGCAATTACAATGAAAATGCTCTTAGGAGTTTTACTATCCTTTAGGAGACCAGTTACAAGGTAGGATATGATCGAAAAAATTGAAAAAAATGGAAAAAACAAACAGCTCGTCAAAGCCCCGTCGCCGTTGACGCTGCGTCGCCCCGCCGCTACCAGGCTGCACCGCTCCCACCGGCGCCGTCGGACCGCTCCACCCCATAGGATCCTGCCGCTGCACCGCCACCCAAACCGCCCCGCCGCAAGCCGTGCCGCCGCTACAAGTCACTCTGCCACCCAGCTCACCCCGTGCTGCCGCTGCTCCGCCGCCCAGCTCCCACTGCACAGCTGCTCCGCCGCCCAGCTCCCACCGCACAGCTGCTCGGCCCCGCCACCCAAACCCTAGACCAGGCCACCACCCCCAAGCCGTGCGCTCACCTCCCCCAACAAGTTCCTATGCATTTTTCTCAACGTGAATTTACCATAATGCCCTTCCACCTTGCACTAGAAGTAGAGGTACCGTTTTTTGAGGAAGCAAGTACTAGGAGGTACTATAGAATCTGAACCATTGGATGAAATTGATCAACGGCTCAGATTTGGTACCTCTCCACCCTCAAGATGGTAAAACTCCTCTTTTTTTAAGCAAGTGACATCTGATCTAAGGAAAAAATGTGACACTTGAGGCACCTCTCTTGAAAATGTTATCTTCTGCAGAAACTTAGCGAGCAACAAGCTAACTGGATCAGTGCCGGATCTCAGCAACCTGACCAACTTGAATGTTGTGTAAGAAACTAACCTGATCACATAATTTGTCTGGATAACTAACGACCGAGTCCACTCTGTAATTGTCAGGGATTTGAGCAACAACAAATTTGATGCTTCAGCTGCCCCCAGCTGGTTCACAACATTGACATCTCTTACCTCTGTGTGAGTTACCCTAAAACTTTTGTCATTTAGATATTTAAATCATCTTGCAACGACAGTTTCTCACTCATCTCGATATCTTTTGATCACTCAGATCGATAGCTTCTGGTCAGCTTTCCGGCCAGGTCCCCAACGGGCTCTTTACATTGCCCCAGCTGCAGCAAGTGTAATTTTCTGGCTACTTACGCTCCACATATCTAAGCTCCAAAGCAAAAAAAAAGTCTTATCTCTGCCTATTTTGTGGCTAATTAGACAGTGTGCTGAACAACAACCAATTCAACGGGACACTTGAAATGACAGGAAACATCAGCAGCCAGCTGCAGACCGTAAATCTCATGGACAACCAAATAGTTTCTGCCGATGTCACGAGCTACAAGAACACACTGCTGTAAGATCCAAGGGCACGGCACAATCTGCTTCTCCTTTCCTCTCCTTCCCATGCACCAACATGCTCGCTTCTCCTGGCAAAACCTTCCTGCAGGTTGGCAGGAAACCTGCTGTGCGCCGAGCAAGATCCAACCAGCAAGCCCTACTGCAGCAAACAGCAGCAGAACGGGGCCCCGTACATCACCAGCACGGCGCAGTGCGGCTCGGCAAGATCGTGCAGTGGCAACCAGAACCTGGACCCTTCAAGCTGCGGCTGTGCCTTCTCGTACAACGGCAAGATGGTCTTCAGGGCGCCCTTCTTCACCGACCTGACGAGCGGCGGGCCGTTCCAGCTGCTGGAGTCGAGCATGTCGGCGCAGCTGCAGCTGCGGCCAGGCTCGGTCTACCTCTCAGACATCCACTTTGACAGTGACAGCTACCTCCAAGTTCAAGTGAAGCTGTTCCCAACATCCGGGACGGCCTTCAACCTGTCGGAGCTGATTAGGATTGGCTTTGATCTCAGCAACCAGACTTACAAACCACCCAAGAATTTTGGGCCTTACTTCTTCATTGCAGACCCATATGCCCCTTTGTCAGGTACTTTGATTTCACCATGTTAAGACTTAGGGGGTGTTTGGTTTGGGGCTACTAAAATTTAGGGACTAAACTTTAGTCTCTTTTAGTTCATAAATTGCCAAACATGGGGATTAAAAGGGACTAAACTTTAGCCCTTTAGTTCTCAAAACCTTGCTAAAAGAGACTAAAAGTGCTACTTACCTCTCAGCCCTTACCCTCCTTTAGTCCTTAGAAAGGAACAGGAAGAGACTAAAGTTTAGTCCTATAAAAAGGAGAGAGAAAGTTTAGTTTAGTCCCTAAAGAAACCAAACATGCCCTTAAGACTCCCATTTCCACCCCCTTATAGTTTAGTGTGTTTGATTCCATGGACTAAAATTTAGTATGTGTCACATCGGATGTTTGGACATCAAATTGAAGAATTAAAAATAAACTAATTAGAAAAACAATTGTAGAATCGGAGGATAATTTGCGAGACGAATTTATTAAACCTAATTAATCAATGATTAACAAATATTTACTGTAGCATCACAAAGTCAAGTCATAATGTAATTAAGCTTATTAAATTCGTCTCATAAATAATCCACCGATTATGAATGAGTTTTGTAAATAGTCTGTATTTAATACTCTAAAATAGTATCTAAACATTTGATGTGGCATGGACTAAAATTTAGTCCCTCCAACCAAACACCCCCTAAGTTAGTAGAGTTGACATTTGAACAGAAGTAATAATGAAAATGGATTTCATTTGCTATTTGGTAATGCAAGTACTCACTCTTATTTAATTTAATACTGTAGTTATTGATATATTTTTTTCTATAAAGGTGATCAAAGTTATAAAACTTTATCCTTAAAAAATCAAAGTACTTATAATGAAATGGGGGGTGTTAACTCTGATTTTTCTCTGTGCCAGGTGCTGTTGCTGGCAAAAAATCTAAGATGAGCACAGGTGCTATAGCTGGAATTGCAGTAGCCGGTGGGCTACTTGTTATCGCTCTCATTTTCACTTCAATATTTGCTCTACGGCAGAAGAGAAGGGCTAGGCAACTTAAGGACCGAGCAGACCCTTTCGGTAAAGATCTAAAAGCTTATGCAGGGTTTCAAATTTCGGTTGGAAATTCCTGAAATTTTGGATTTATCGGAATGTGTTTGAATGTGGCAAAAAAATGTTCAAATAGAGTAGAAATCTGTTCAAATTTCAAATTTTGCTTGAAAATTCATTTGAAATTTCTCAAATCTTCTTTATGTGCATTATGCCACTGGCAATGCCATTAAGAAATTTGTCAGTGACACATTAACAACTACAAGCAGCAGGCAGCAGCAACCTAGTTCTACTAAACCCAGCCAATCAGCCATGCCAAGATCAAGAAGCTCTGAACTAACTGAACTTGTTTCCAATCCAAAATTCCAGGCTCATGGTCGGCAGGCCAGAAAGACAATGGAGGAGCGCCACAGCTGAAGGGAGCAAGGTTCTTCTCCTTCGACGAGCTGAAGAGCTGCACCAACAACTTCTCCGACAGCCATGAGATCGGGTCGGGCGGCTACGGGAAGGTGTACAAGGGGACGCTCGTCGACGGCACCCGCGTCGCCATCAAGCGTGCGCAGCCCAACTCCATGCAGGGCGCCGTGGAGTTCAAGAACGAGATCGAGCTGCTGTCCAGGGTGCACCACCGCAACCTGGTCAGCCTCATCGGCTTCTGCTACGAGCAGGGCGAGCAGATGCTCGTCTACGAGTACATCTCTAACGGCACCCTCAGAGAGAACCTGACGGGTAAATCACGGAAATCCAAGCTAATCATTGCCCCCATGGCCCCATGAATCCGATTGCATAATTTCATTCGCCATTTAGATTGAATTGCTAAAAAGAAATCGTTCTTTTTATCAAAAGTGAACTAAAAAGGTTTTGATTTGCAGGGAGGGGGGCGTACTTAGACTGGAAGAAGAGGCTGCGGATCGCGCTGGGCTCGGCGAGAGGGCTCGCCTACCTGCACGAGCTCGCCGACCCGCCGATCATCCACCGCGACGTCAAGTCCGCCAACATCCTCCTCGACGACAACCTCAAGGCTAAGGTCGCCGATTTCGGCCTCTCCAAGCTCGTCGCCGACACCGAGAAGGGCCATGTCTCCACCCAAGTCAAGGGAACACTGGTAACCAGGCATATGCCCCTGCATTTCAAATTACAAACGCATGAAAAAATAATCAAATTAAATGTCCTGAATTTAAATTCGATGGTATCTGGTAGGGATACCTAGATCCGGAGTACTACATGACGCAGCAGCTGTCGGAGAAGAGCGACGTGTACAGCTTCGGGGTGGTGATGCTGGAGCTGGTGAGCGGGAGGCAGCCGATCGAGAAGGGGAGGTACATCGTGAGGGAGATGAAGCTGGCCATCAACCCGGCCGACCACGACGGCCACTACGGCCTGCGCTGCATCGTCGACCCGGCGATCCGCGACGCCGCGCGCACCCCGGGGTTCCGGCGATTCGTGCAGCTGGCGATGCGGTGCGTCGACGAGTCGGCGGCGGCTCGCCCGGCCATGGGCGCCGTGGTCAAAGAGATCGAGGCCATGCTGCAGAGCGAGCCCGCCGCCGGCGGGGACAGCTCGGCCGAGCCTTCCACCAACGAGTTAGCCGACGCCGGTGGCGGCCCGCGCGCGCACCCCTACAGCGACGTGGAGATCAGCACGGCCTCGTACGCCGGCGACGGCGCGTCCGACTACATGCCCTACTTTGAGGTCAAGCCCAAGTAGAAAGGGTTCTGTTCCAGTTTGCTTTTTTTTTTCAGCTTTGCGATAAATTGTACATTTTTTAAACGAGTTGTAAATTTGTGATTTATACTAGCGGTTATCAAACATATCACTCAGATTACAAACTTAATTTGTAGTCACTATGTTTTATATTGAAAATTATTTTACATTTCTAATTAAATTTTTATAACTTTAAAAATATCAATAGTTATAATATCAAATAAATAATATTCTATGTTAAGTTTAATGAAATTAATTTTATATTATAGTTTTTATATTTTTATAAAACTAATTAAAATTATAGAACTTTAAAACAACTTATAAAAACTAAAATTACATTATTGGCGTTTTATATTTTTTAATAAAATTAATTAAAATTATAGAATTTTCACTTATAAAAAATAAATAACTTAAGGAAGTTAGAGCGTGTAATCAATCATCAAGGCGATGAACGTGATTCGTAAAATATTACGCTAACAGGTTTAAGAAACTGCATATGTAACAAACGAACTGTTTGCGAAAACGGACTATCTCAAGCTTCCGATTAGAATAATAGCTCGAAGTAGCTCGAAGTTGGTGTATTGAATATCTGAGTATTCGATACCATTTACAGAGTGAAGAAGGATATTTATAGACCAAATATTAAAAGAAAAGACTCTTTTACCCTCTTTACAACCGACTAAGAAGATATTTTTTTAATATTCTTCATAGGGGTAAAAAAGTAAAAGATTAATTTAATAAGAAAGAAAATAAATCTTCTATCTTTGCTGGCAGCACCCCTTCGGGTGGAAAGGTTTCGGGAGGCTTCGTCACGTTGAAGCCTTAACGAAGGTCTTCGCTATATAGAGCTCCGAATATAGCAAAACCTTGATGTTTTTAGGATCTTCGAAGATCAATGCTTCTGACTTCGTTTCTTCTCCTTCTGGAGGATGAAATATTTTCCCCTAACAAAAAAGCGTGGGAACCGCTCACCGGTGATCTGTGGAGCCGTAAAGGAGGTATGAGACAACCTCGAGACGAGATTTATCGGCGTCGATTGCGTCAAGGCGGTTCATCTTTCAATTTTTAAAGGCGAGTTCGACAAGTTATATATGACAGAAGGAGAGCTGTTGGACAACTACACCGAATGGCATGACGGCGAGGAATGCCAGCCTCAGATTGACGCTCGACGATGCCTCCATAGTGAAGAAGCTCCTCGACCCATCCCCAATAGGTTGTATCCTGCAGTGGCCAAGATCGAACAAATCTGTGACGTCTAGACGATGGCGTTCGAGGAGGTGCTTAGCAGATTGAAGGCATTCGACGAGTGTTCCCGGCGGCGCACTCATTCCAGCGGTGAACAGCGTGATGACTGGATCATACATGGACGATAGGTTGAGTCGGCGGCTGTAACAACCCCAGAATTAAAAGTAAAATAAAAATGAGAAAAATAAATTTTCTGGAATAAAAGGATTTATTTAATTAAAGAAAGGCTAAAAGAACCCTATTAAAGCAAAACAGGGGAAATATTTCAAAGCTGAACCTGAAAAATTTATGGTGGGATCTAGAGGCCAAAAACTATTTTTGAGAATTTTTACAAAATTTTAGCAATAGTGCTTCAAGCTCTAAATAAATATATGAATTTATGGAATTATTTTAATCAGAAAAATAATTTTAAATGTTATTGGGCCGCAACCCTGTTTTCCCCCTAAAATCCCTTTCGGCCCGGCCCAGTCCAGCCCCACCCATTGACGGGTGGGCCCTCCCTGTCAGCACGCTCCCTTCCCCTCTTCCGCGCGCCACGGCAGACCGGCCCCACCTGTCAGCCCCTCTCTCGCGCGCGCTCAGCCGCTTATATCCCGGGCCCGCATGGCGGCGCCCTCTCTCTCTCCCGCACGCCACGCCCCTACCAGGCCCACTTGGCAGCCTCTCGCGCTCCCTCTCTCTCGTTGCTAGGCCTGGCCCGCTAGCCAGCCCGCCCCCTCGCTCTCGGACTATGACAGGTGGAGCCCACCTGTCATATCCTTCTTCCCCGAAGGAAGGGGGGATCCCCTTTCATTTTTAGCCGGTGCCCTCCCCTGCCATTGTCGCCGCCGGCCGGCCCCTTGCCAAAAATTAGCGCCCGAATCCTCTTTTCCTTAACTCGGTGATCACTTCCCCTCTGTTCCCCGATGAAATCATACCCCAAATCGTCGTCGGCTTTCTCATGGAAGATGGCCGGAGCAAATTTAGGGATTCCCCATCGGATTCCCTCTTTCGGCCTTCCTTTTTCACCACCGGCGAGCCCTATATAACCCCCTGTCTCCACCGCACTCAACCACGCCGCGATAAGCCCAAGCCACTTCAAACCGAAGTGCCACCACTTGAGTTTTTCGATTTTTCCCTGTTTCTCCTCCGGCGAGCCTTCGCCAATGCCTCGGGCCATCTCCACCCTCGCCGTCAACATCGCCGGGACTGTCGTCACCACCGCTCCCTCGGCCTCGCCTCCGTTCGGGTTCCCCGCCACCAGATCGTCGCGCCACCGTCGAACCCGAGAGCCTCGCCGCCTCCTCTCATCGCCGGATCGCCGCCGGTCACCTTTCTCCGTCAACTTCGGTACGGTCGTGACCCCCTCCCCCTCCTCTTTCCGTTTTTGTCGAGAACTAGGGCGTAGGGCCCTCGCCGCCGTCGCCACGCTCGCACCCGTGCACCACCATCGTCGGAGAAGAAGGGTACTTACCCTCTTCGCCGCGTGCCGTGCCGGACGAAACCCCTGCCACACGATCTGCAGCGAACAGCCAGGATTAAATCCTGAGATCAAGCGCCCAGATGCGTTTGACCGCTGTTGACCGGTATCGCGCAATCCTAGTCGTCGATCGCCACTTAAGTGCCCCGCCCCGCCACCGACCGTTGGATCTGGATACAACAGACCAGATCTGACCGGTCCACGCGCACAGTGCGCGGGTCCATGGTGGGCCTGGCTCACCGTGGACCCACGCCTGTTTTCTGGTTTAATTAAAATTCAGAAAATAGTTTAAGCTTCAAAAATTCATATCTTGCTCAAATTAACTCCAAATTTGACCATTTTAATTCTGGAAAATTTGTCTTTTATCCTCTACACTTTCATGCAATAAAAACAATATGTTTATATGGCACAAAATATTCTTATTAAAATATAAAGAAAAGTCCCCTTTAGGATTTAATTAATATTTCATTTAAATAATTCAGTAAAACCTTTAATAATTTATATATTAAATTCAGAGGACTTAATGACTTTATTTCCACTGTTTTAAAGCAATAAAAATAGCATGTTATCTTTGCCCACTTTATTCTATTAAATAATATTGCAAAAGCCCTTTTAGGATATTTAATTAATTCATATAATAAAAGGTCCACACTTTATGAAAATATCCTAAAAACTTATACAATAGCCTCAGAAGACCTAAATAACTTAATTTCACTATTTTAATGCCATAAAAACATTAAGGCTATTTTATACCTTTTTACTTCATCTCTAAAGAGGGAAAATAAAAACCCCCTTAGGAAAAATAATTATATCAAGTTATAAAAATTCAGGAACCTCTCTAAAACTTAATCTTAATATTTAAGTAATAAACTCATAGAACTTAAACACTTATATCCTTTACTTAACCCAAACAAAAACATGTATGCTTGTATGATTGGTTTTTGGAATGTTTATTGAATATTGTGTTTACTTTTCCGTATCGAGAAGACTTCTACGCCGTCGACGATCCGGAGTCTTACCCCAAGGTTCCACCTTCACCGTTTGTGGATCAAGGCAAGTCACAACCCCATTTTGATCATTTTAGATCCCAATTTTTCATAATTACCGCTATAACCCAAAGGAATTAAATATTGCATTTGTGTGATATTAAGCCCTACATTATATTTATTAGATCCCCGACCTTGTGTGCAAACCCAACACATGCTTATTGAGCCTGAAATCCTTGTCACTCTACAATAATATATTAGTTAGTGTCCAATGTACCAACACAACTGCTATAGGATAAAAGAATGAGTCGTAGATAGCCGGATTCTACTATATGTATTTCCCCGTTATTCTCATCTCTGGACTCTGTTGGAGTTGGCTATGTTATAAGTATGGTGGGTTCCGGGTGCAAGCTCGGGCATTGGTTGGTCGCACCCAGGGCATTATAAGGACCGGTCTGCGGGATCCGTTGCAAAGCACTTCCGTACTAACCACAAGTCTAGTGGGTAAGTCCTAACTAGAGGTATGTATTGTACCAACTTGGAACACCATAGTGGAGGGGTATAAGGGGCAAGCCTGTGGGTGACTTGTACCGACGTGGCTCAAGGGGGGGTAAGGCGTGGCCCGAAGTGACTGGGAAACCTTACGAAACCTATAAGAGGGTGTTATCGAATTGGTGCGTTCCATGTTGAACGTTTTGGCACGAGCTTCTCGTGACAGGAGTCATTTAACACACTGCGATGTGCGGGAAATGAGTGCCTTGTGGGTACAGTAGTACACCTCTGATCAGAGTAATAAATCTTTTAGAAAAGCCGAGCCCACGGTCAAGGGCGAGTTGTGTGACCTCTCGCAGTTAGTTTACTTTTATGTGAATGTTTGAGTTATTCATGACATGTAAGGACTGTTGAGCGAGGGTGGGCTGACTGTACCCCTCGAGGTAGAAGATGATGAAAGATGATGCATGAGTCATGTTTACCTTTCTGCAATAACAACTTGATTACATTAATTGCTTTACAAATTGTGTTTTTCCGCAAAAGTAAGCCACTACCTTCCTTGTTATTACCTTGCATTACAATTGCATTCGGTGGCTTGCTGAGTACGATTGTACTCACCCCCGTTGACTTACACCACCAGAGGCAGTCTACTACGAGGAGGGCGAAGGTCTGGAGTAGCGACCCAGTCAAGGCACGAGACTGGAAGGAGGCGTTCATCTAGGACCCTTTGTTTTATTAGTTTCTCTTCATCTTTATTCACTTTTGTACTAATACGGTCTACGAACCGTGAATGATTGCTCGTATTTGTACGTGGTTGCATGATGAACGTATTGGTTTATTGATTTTCTATGGAATTTCAATAAATCCCTGATTTTATTAAATCGGAGCGTGACAGCGGCTCTCCTAGGCTTCCCTCATCTGGGATTCCTAGGGAAGAGGATCAAGTTGTCCCTTGTGAATAGCTTGATGCACTATCTCCCTTCAACCCTTTGAGCGAAATGTGGCAAAAGGAAGGAAAATTCATGGACCGACCCCATTATCTCTTGCTCATGGTGGCCGAGTGGAAGGCTCAACAAAAATCCAAGTCATCAATCAGGAAGTGCTACAACTACGACATTCGTGGCGATTTTGCTCAAGACTGCTGCAAGCCGAAGAAGGAGGAGACCCTACTCTCTAGCAACGACGAGGAAGCTATGCTCCGATGAGTGCGAGGCGGTGATGCTGGGTTTAGGTGGAGTTTGTTGGGAATAAACCTAGCGAAGTGTGTGTGTGCGTCGCTAGTGGCATGAGTGCGTTGTGTGCTGATCGTGTGGCGATCCGAGTGCATGGATGTGCGTGTGTAAGTGCACATGCACAAATTAGCAATTAGTTTGTTAATCATGCACATAGTGGGGAAAATTAAACCTATTAAGATTGTGGGCACCCGTTTTTGCATGTGCATGCATGGTTGAGAGCAATAATCAATTCATTACATGTGGAGGTAATGTGTGAGTTAGTGCATGACATTATGTGGAGTTAATTTGTGAGTTAGTGCATGGCATTAATCTTGATGTGCATGTTGCTCTAATGAACGTGAGTGAAGCTATATAAGTTGAAATGTAATTTGTGTGAGGGGTGAGGTGAGCCGAGGTGTGTCTTGTGGCGTGGAGAAGTCAAACGACGCCAAGTTGTGACGGGGGAAATTGTTGGGATAGTTCTATCTTAGTTGTGGAGGGAGAGTTGATCTAACTTAAATAGTAGGTAAGTCTTTCATATCTTAGGTTAGCTTTTTGGGTGTAGATAAGGCTCCCTTTCGGTGTAGGTCGGAGGTTGAATCAATTTCTCCTGTGTGGACTGACAAATGGTATCAAAGCCTAATCTACAGTCTCTCATACCCGTCCGGTGGGATCGTGTGATACGGTCTGAGAACTCACTATGGTGGTGAGGCCGAGTGGACCGTGTGGTGTGGTCAAGTCAAACGATACCAATGTGTGATGGAGATTGTTGGAATAGTCTCACCTTGGTTGTGGAAGGAGAGTTGATCTAACTTAAACAGTGGAGGAGTTTCTCACCTCTTAAGTTAGCTTTTGTGATGTAGACAAGACTCTCTTTCAATGTGGGCCATAGATTGAATCAATTTGTCGTGGGCCGACAAGCGGAAGCAGCAGATTGAGAGTTCAATACATGCAGGCACGAGAGAGATATGGATGAATTTGGTGCTCCTGCGCGTGAGCTAAATGCCCCCCGACGTCCCCTGGTCAATCCGAAGCTCCTCGGTTGACGACCTCTCCAGTCTACATCCTGTGCGACAACCCGGGACATCTCTTCCATGGCCGTTTGTGGAGAACTTGACGTTGATGCCTCGGTTTCCGATACACGAGATCGGACCTTGCAATCGATGGCTACACATTCTTTTTTTAAATAGGCCACATGAGCCCGACCTTGTTTGAAGGTCATGGGTGTGTCAGGGATGTGAACGAGAACTTTTCAGGAGGTCACTCATCCTGGTACTACTTCCTCCTGAGCACGCTTAACACTGGAGTTCTGACGAGATTTACTGCCAGCTAACTCACATCCCTTTCACCCTCAATTTGTGCGTGTCATCCTTGTGTAGGGCCATGCTAATCTTGTCTATATCGTTGTAATTTTATCGGATGTCTTCGAAGAGACAAGGCTACACATTCTTCGTTGTCGGGTACATTGCTAGCTATAGTATACTAGTATGCACTCCCACATCCCACTTTCCGATGCATGCGCGTGGCTCTAACGACGCGTGAGTACGTAGGCACGCAGGATGGGGCCGGGGAAGTGGTCGTCAGAGCCGAGGAAGACGTACAGCGACCTGCTAGACGCAGTGAGCAGGCACACGATTCATCGGAGCTGAGGAAGACATACAACGACCTGCTGGACGCAGTGAGCAGGCACACAATCTAGGTGTACCCGAGGTCGTGGACGACCATCATGCTGACGTTCGACAACGCAGGGATGTGGAACATGCGGTCCAACATCTAGGACTGGGAGAGGCACTACATCAGTGTCGAGTCACCGGCGAGGTCGCTACGCGACGAGTACAACATGCCGGAGAACGACCTCCGTTGTGGCAAGGTCATCGTCCTGCCGCCACTACAACAAAACAGGGAACTTCCGTCGGCCAAAGCCGATGGAAGTTAGCCCTTTCTCGACGAAGAAGCTAACTCCCGTCGGCAAAAGGCTAACTTCTGTCGGCATTTGGCCAACGGAAGCGGGTAGACGGAAGTTAGCGCCGAACTCTGCCACGTCAGCAGAGGGGCGCTAACTTCCGTCGGCCAGCCTGGCCGACGAAAGTTAGGGGCACCTAACTTCCATCGGCTTTGGCCCTAGCCGACGAAAGTTAGCCTTTCTGCCCACGTGGCCGAAAGCAGCTAACTTCCATCGACTATGGTCAAAGCCGACGGAAGTTAGCTGGTATTTTTTTTGTTTTTTCCTGGTTCCCCTACTCACACTCACATCCAACCACAATTTCAATCACATTCACATATAACATCCAAAATCACATTCAAACTTCAAATATAACATCCAAAATCAATCTCACATCCAAACTTCTCACATCACATCCAAAATCACATAATATAACTGAATTCACATCCAAAGTCACAGTACACATCTGAATTCACATATAACATCCAAATTCACATACAAAGTCACATAACACAGCGAGAGCCACATACAAAGTCACATTTGTCCATATACTCACTGATCGCCCACATTTGGGTCGTGGGCGCCGCCGCTGCCTCCCGCTTCATCCACATTTGACCCGAAGGCTCCATCCTGACCAGGCGTACGGAAACTCTGAAGAAATAGACAAAATTAGAGAACGAACTCAACTACCCTTCTAAACGCTAACTTAAGTATCTGAAGTAACGATATGTCAGGAGGTACCTCACCGGTTGGCATTGTTAGCACCCCTAGGTAGTGCAGACGACACAGGTTACCCAATATCTGATTTACCTGCCTGACCCTCGAAGTGCCGTCAAACCGAGAGTCAATCCAAGATCTAGAAATACATAATAAATAAAGTCAGTTTACTGAAAGAAATTTTTTGAAAAAAAGCAAAACAACAGAAGAGTATTAGACTTACCCATCACCTACAGGCGTAATCTCGATCTTGGCTCCACCGGAAGAGCCTACTGGTGGGACGACCAGGTGGCTCATCCTGAAAGATACTGAGGACCCGGAAGCCTCAGCCCCCTCCTCCTGACCCGCACCCTCTGGGTCATCCCCCTGCGCCGCACCCTCCGGGTCATCCCCCTCCTGCCCCCCACCCACCGGATCATCCTCGTGACCCGCACTCTCCAAGTGTTCTTCCTCCTACAAAATAGTATTGAAACAATTAGTAATAGTTTATAACTGGCATAAAAATCAATCTGAAAGTTACCTCATCATCCAGTTAAAATGCAATAGGCCGACCAATTAATGTCAGATCTATGCATCTCAGGAGCTGCTCTTGACGACGTCTGTTTGAAGAAGAGGAACTACCCTGGAATAGGGTGTCCTCCTGACTCGTCGGTGTACTCGCCGGAGTACTCGCCGATGTACTCCCCAAGCGGAAGAGCTTCCTCGTGACACTCTTCACCTTTTTCGACATCCTGTTCAAAACAAGCACAAACGAGCATTTATTAGTAAATAAGGTTTGAACATATGAAAAAACATGTAATATGAAGTATATTGCATATGCATGTATGAAAACAATTACTTGTCAATTATCATCAAAATCAGGATCAATTTGTCCTTTTCTCCCGAAAGCATGACATGTTAATTTTTTCTTCTTATGTTGGTGTTTCCTTTTTTCGGGAACTGCTACATCATTAGAATCGCCGAGAAAAGAATCTGTTGACAATTCTGACTCTACATTAAACGAAGTCGGCAATTCATCATCTTCGTAAACCTCATCGACCTCTTTAACCTTCAATTGATAAGCGCCATCACTAGGGGTGTGTAGACGTTCCTCAGAATTCACTTTGTAGACTATCCACCAAGCACTTAATTTTTCACATGGGTACGACATATAATACACTGCTCGACTTGGTGAGCAAGGACAAAATTATCGCAACCACATAATCGTTCCGCGTGTTTGACTTCAACCATCCCAAATTGGTTTTCACGAGTATCATGTTTAGGGTCAAACCAATCACAATCGAAGAAGATAGTGGTGCAATGGAGAACAACAAGGTTATGTTACTGAAATCTCATTCGGACTCATGACTCATCATAAAGACCACGCTCTGTCGCCCACTCCGTGGCTGTCCAAAAAGGGACAATTCTAGACCTACACATGTCACACGCATGACACGTGTGAGACATGTTGGTCCGAAACGGGTGACACATAGGTTTCGTTACACTATCTACGTTGTTGTCAAATAACAAATTGCATACGAAAAGAAATATATATAAGAAAGTATATATAGATATAATACTAATCATCCAATGAAATCATAAAAAACTATAAATTAATAGTGGACTTTATTCACAAGACTTTATAAGGGCAAAATAGTAATATTAAGTGTGAACATAGCTAGAAAGTAAATGTCATGCTTAATTACAACTAATGGGATTATTTTCTCGCCAACGATCAACATATTGGTATTTAAACTTAATTTGGTAGGCTTTTATTAGTTTCTCTCTAACTAAGTACGTACTTTAGTTAATTAGGATTTAGGATGACCCTAACTTTTCTAGGGGGCCATGCCGCTGCCCATACTCCCCCTGCCACTAGACAACCTTGTTAATTTCCAATGGCATGACCACAGAATTTGACAATTCTACACGGATGAAGGTGTCAATTGTATAATGCATGATGGAATAATAATTCGATGATCCATTGTAGATTTGCAGTTATCATATCATATCATAACACTGACAATATCATATCATGCACAAATAAAAAGCGAAAAAAAATTAAAGCCGAATAAAATTACTTAATCGTCGGGAAGGTGACGGCGAGCGGCGACGGGCGACGGTGTCCAGAGGCCGGCGGTGATGGCCGGGAGTGGGCGGCGGTCGGGGGCGGCGGCCGTTGGCCGGCGGCGGTGGGTGGAGCGGACCGGCGACGGCGGGCGGTGGGGGCGGGCGGCCGCTCGGGGCCGGCGGCAGCCGTTGGTGGCCGGCGGCGGCGACGGCGGTGATGGCGGCGTCGGGCGGCGGGAGTTGGGGCGCGTGTGTGTACAGGGATTAGGTTTCCCTGTACACGCGCGGGGGGTTGGGGATTATATCACTTAACTTCCGTCGGCCACCATTAAAGCCGACGGAAATTACTTAATTTCCGTCGGCTTTAATGGTGACCGACGGAAGTTAAGGGATGTGAATTGGCGAGAAAAAAATCCCCTTTAATTTTCGTCGGCCAAAGTTAAAAGCCGATGGAAGTTAAATTAACTTTCGTCGGTTACTTCAGGCCGACTTCCGTCGGCTTTTCGAAATGCCGATGGAAGTTAAATTGACCGATGAAAATGTTCTATTTTGCTGTAATGCGCTGCTACGACCCTTCCTCCCGGCCTGATCCAATCAAAAGAGGGCTCGTGCTTGCATGCACGCACGGGAACAAAACGTGGTAGGAAGGAAGAAGAACGGCTGTACATTGTTGCATTGGCAGCGGGATGTAATTTACAGATGTCCTCTAAAATCATTGTAGTTGTGGAGTTGTATATTATATATTTATAGTATCTATATATTCACGTACTCACTCCATCTGAAAAAAAATTACTTTTATTTTGTTCTTTCTATGCCAAATTATTCTAAATTTGACTAAATTTATTGTAAAAATGTTAATAGTTAACCATGAATGATAAATATGTGTCTTAGGCGAGATCATATTTTTTCCGAAACAAACAAATAATCATTTTATAAAATAAGAGTATATTGGCGCTATTTATAAAATTAGTCAAGAGCTTGATAATAGATTTGATGAGACTAATATAAACTTGATTATTTATATGTCATCTTTAAATCCCTCTAATTCATTGCCTCTCTTGTACATAAAAAACACTTAGGCTTACTAAGTTTTTTATTAGTCAAACTTCTTGAATTTGGAACGATTTTATAGAATAGTATAAAAACAATTAAAATATCAAATTAGTTTTGTTAAACTCATCATGCATGAATTATATTTTAATAGTGTATTTATTTTATATTATACGTATTAATGGTTTTTATTTAAATTTTGTAAATTTTGATTTAAAGTCAAACAATTTAATTATAATATTAAAGGGAGAGAATATATAGATGGCCATCTTTGAGGCCCACAAGAAAATCGCCAGGCCCATTTAGGCCCACGAAAAACGTAATTACATTTTAATTTAATTAATTAACGCAAACAAGTAATTAATTAGCGCCAATCTAAGCCACGTGCAATCCCTCGCCAAACTAAGTAATTAATCGGCCTTCGTCTCCGCGACGCATTGGCTCCCCCTCTTCGTGCCGGCCATGGCCTTGACCATCCCCTTGCAGATCTTGCGGAACCAGAGGAGGTTCATCGCCGACATCGCCGGCGGCACCGCCACCACGCTGTAGAACCCTAGAGGGAACACCGTCCTCACCTGCACTCGTAGCACTGTCCATCACATAGCTGCACCAGCAGCCGAAGAAGACGATCGATTGGATATTTGGATCGGTTGATTACTAACCTGGTCGAAGTGAAGGTATAGATGAGCGAAGAAATACACGAACAGTATGATCCGAGCAACCTGTGTTTACAAGATAAAACTATTTGGTTAAACTGATCGGTGCATGCCACTCTCTAAGCTATAAAGATAAAGGGTAGGTAGCATACCAGCCACCCGGTAAACAGTGCCACCCCATTGAACAGGTAAAGCTTGGAGCTTTTCCGACCTGCAAGATCCAGATACCTGCATAAATTCAGAAAGAACGCAAGAAACAGTTTGTGATCTCGATCGGCTATGGACAAGCAATGATGCATGCATATATTATATGGTGATGAGTTAGTTAGCGATGTCTGAACTGAATGATGTGATCGAGCTGAGCGTTAGTTACCATCTGAGGTTGACGAACGGAGTGGTCGCTTCAGTGAAGAGTACCATAAGGATGTACACGTGTCCTTTCCCACTGAGCAGAGCAAGAGAGATGGCATACATGGAGAGTCCATGGTGCAGCAACTGAAGGAGATGTTCATGCCATAATCATAATGGCTAGATCGCTATGCATGCATGTCATCTGGAAGAGCTAGTAGCACTTACGTATTCCTTTCCTCCCAGCGAAGGGAAATGCCACAGGATCATCAGCAAATCTGTCAAGAAGTAGCCCAGTGATACCTGACAACAGCTATACTTTCAGACATTCTGAGACTGCATGTTCATCTCCTCTATCGTCATGCTTTCCTTTTCTTTAGACAGAAATTGAACTCATAGAGCTGCGAACGTACCCCGAACATGGAATCAGATACCCACGATTTCCTGTCGATGATGATGTCGCCATGGACGTCCTTACTGAAGAGGTCAGATATCACCAGCAGATAAAAAGAGACTGCAGCAGCTACCAATGCGTGGAATGTAGAGAACCCCCTAATAAATAATGGAGAAGTGAGTTCTACTTTGCACGAAGTGGTCATTAAATATGCAACAGTACTAACTGCTACTAGGTGATAACGAGAACGAGTCGAAGAAAAACAACAAAGAGATTAATTAACTCCAATTAATTGATCACCTGTTGTTCCATTCAACTTTGTGCAGGTCGTTCAGTCCATTGTAACCCTTGAAGCACCGAGAGCTAACCTCGCGAGTGATATCATATACCTGTAAGAATTGAAGTAGCATCAGCTATTAAGTCGCATAATGTAGGCTCAGCTAGTGAAATACTAAAATTACTTGTGTTACACTTTTTTTCATGTTATTTATTATCTAGGCAGTCTAAATATCTTTCTTGGTGCCAGTGGAATTGAATTCAGACTTTTTTGGTTACAGGAATTCACATTTTCTCTGCAGGGTGATTTGGTCCTTCAGCATTATTATATTGACTGCACAACTCTCAATGGGCGTTTGGTTATTAACATAACCAGAGAGGATTATTCACGAGACAAATTAATTAAGTCTAATTAATCTATGATTAGCAAATATTTACTATAGCATCACATTATCAAATCATGGCATAATTAGGCTCATTAGATTCATCTCGTGAATAATCCACCGATTATAAATGGGTTTTATAAATAATCTACCTTTAATACTCTAAAATAACATACAAACATGCTCCTCAAATGCTTTTGGGGAGCATTTCCTTTTAATTTAAAAAGTCAGTAGTTTTTTACTTTTAACTAATAATTAAACTAAAAACCATGTATTTTTGTGTTGTGTGTACAACAGTTAATTCACGTATAAAAACATTTTCGTTTAATATTAGTTTTATAGTTGTTGATGATATATTACAAAAGTAATTAATAGTCAAAGTTTTATGTTGAAGACACGTCAAAAACTTATACACGGCACCTTGTATTTTTTTTTTTGACAAGACAAAACGGAGTAGTTCATAAATCAACCATATTTTCACATTTCAAAGGCTTGTATTGTTATAAGCTAGCCCTAGGGCTAGCAACGAGTCAAGCTAACTCGGTCTCGGCTCGGTCGAGCCACACGTTGATCGAATTGAGCCTAGCTCACCTCAGTCGGTCTAACGAGCTAAAAACAGGGTTTGACTGAACCCTGAGCTAGCTCGGTTCATCTAAGGTACAATAACCCCTCTCTTCGACTGCTGCGGTGGGGGCAGTGGAGTCACCGAGGGCATGGCCACACGCCAGCATGGGCGACTAGAGTGACGAGGACAAGGGACACTGAGGCCCATGTGACTGCTAGGGACCACCGGTAGCGGTGGAGGCCAGTCGACGGGGTGAGGGCATGGTCGCACGCCGACACGAGGCGATCGGACTGGCGGAGACGTGGAGCATTGAGGCCCGAGGAGACTACTGGGGACCGTCGATGGAGGCGGCGACGGACCGAGGGCACAACCACACACCAACATGAGGTGATGGGGCGGGGGGTCATCGGGGACGACGGGGAGCACCGAGGCTTGTCGTAGCGCCAGGGATAACCGGCAGGTGGTGGGCGGTGGCCAACGAGCGATAGGCAGTGGCCGGTGGGCGGACGGTGAGCAATAGCGACAGGTGGTGGGCGGTAGTGTGCACTAGAAGGAGATTAGGGTTAGGGATTTAGCTATTTAGGAGAGGGCACTACACATGTTGACCAATGTTGATCGAGTCGCTCGCGAGCCAGTTCGATTCGGCTCAGCCAACTACCGAGCCCAAGTGTGCGGCTCGACTCCACTACAACAAAACAGAAAATTTTCGTCGGCCAATTTAACTTCCGTCGGCTTTTCAAAAAGCCGACGAAAGTTAAATAACTTCCGTCGGCCTGAAGTAGCCGACGAAAGTTATTTAACTTTCGTCGGCTTTTCACAGGGGCCGACGAAAGATAGAGGTATTTTCCCCGCCCAGTATAAATCTCCTAACTTCCGTCGGCCAGAATTAAAGCCGACGGAAGTTAAAATTAACTTCCGTCGGCTTTATATGTGGCCGACGGAAGCAACGAGCTTTTTTTTTCCAGCGCTCTTTTTCTTGGCCCGCGGCTTCTTTTACCCTAGGTTTTTACTTCTCATCTTCCCCGCCGCCGCCTCGATCCACGCCTTCCCGCCGCCTCGATCCACACCTTCCCGCCGCCTTCGCCTCGATCCGTGCCTTCCCGCCGCCTCCGCCTTCCTCCCCGGCCTCCCGCCGCCTCCGCCCGCCGCCTCCGCCTGCCTCCCCGGCCTCCCGCCGCCTCCGCCGCCTCCCCGGCCTCCCGCCGCCTCCGCCCCCATCCTCCTCCCCCATCCTCCTCAGAACTCCTGGTCTCCTAGGACCTCCACCACTGGCTCTTCCACACGCGCGACACGGCCCTCGCCGACGCCTCCGCGGTCGCCGCGCCGCCGCAGCTCGCTCACGCTTTCTTCGTCTTCCGCTTCGAGCTCGGTGACACCGCCGCCGTCGAAGACGGCGACGCTGCTGAGGCCAAGGAGGACCTCCTCGATAACGCCGGTAGGGGCGCCGGCGCATGGGTAGGCTACCTCGGGAAGTGGGGGCGAGGGGACTAGAGCGAGAGCAGCAGCAACGGGGAGAACCGGAGGAAGAAAGGGCAGGCTCAGAGGCTGGCCAAGGCGAGCTCCTCCTCGTCGGCGTCGGTGGCTTCCTTCTCCACGTCGTGGGCCAGCGGTAGTTTTGTTGGATACTTTTTCATCAGTTCTGAATCTGATCTAGCTGTAGTTTTGTTGTTTTTCTGGATGAACAACAGTGAGAATACTACTCATCTGTATAAGAGGATATGAAGAAAACTGGTTTATATTCATTTTGTGATAGAAACTATAGCAGATCATAGAGTCAAGCAAATTTGTCTCTCGTTGCTTATATGCTGATACACCTGTTCATCGTCTAGAAAAATGCTGATCTGATTTTTGTGATCTGAAGCTTATACTCAAATGGATTAATTATTGAAGTTCAAAATTGGAAATAGATTTATGAATCTGAGTTGATTTATAGTTGATATTGAAGGTTAAGTCTATTTGGAGTGTGAAATTTTTCCTGGTGAACTACAGTACCTATTATGAACTGTACTGATTCTTGTTGGTTCTTTCACTGTTTAAATCCTATCTGCATCTAAATCAAATCTCTGTAATAGTGTTGGTTTACTTCTATGAATCCCTTGATAATTGTTCTTCTAGTCACTTGAAGTTGAATTCAGAACAAAGTGAATATACTGCTGCTGTTCAGATTTTCAGTTCTCAGTTTCAGAATCAAACTTGATTGCACTTTTCAGTAAACTGCAGTGCTGTGTTGAGGATAAGTTTGCTCTATTCTGTTTTGAACTGTGCTAAATGTCAATTTGAATTTGGTAGACTGAACCTGATCTGCTAGTACTATTCATCTTCCACAAAGTTTCAGGACTTATAGTTGCAGTTTGATATCCTGTTTGAATCTGTTTAGAGTTAGTTTTCTGAATTGAAGTAATTACTCAAAGTCATTCTGAATACACTGAATATTTTCAGATTTCTGTTTTGAATCTGAATTGTTCATTCAAACAGCAAGTTTAAATTAAATTGGTTCAATTCAGTTCTGTTTTATGAATTGCCATAATATGTTTTAGCTCATATTACTTCTGAAAATTGTATCCTGAATACAGTTCATAGGCTCTCTGAAAATACTGTTACAACATCAGTTTACTGTAATCATTTCCAGAATCTATCTTGAATCCATTCTGAGTTTACAGCTGTGTAGTTTTGTGTTAGAATTTGCTGAAACCTGAAATTTGAATCAGAAGATGTGTATGCACTATTCATCATCAAGAAAACCCCAGAAGTGTTGTGTCCTCATATGAAATTACTGTTTATTTTTAGAATTCACTTTTTAGTTTCAAATCTGATTTGAACTTCCTTTTTCAGTGTATTACAACTCTGTTGTGTGGTTAAAAATTACTCTTCTCTGAATTCTGAATTTGATTTATAATTCAAATAGCATTTATCTCATTCAGTTTTTGCTCATGGACAATATTGTATTCAGACTAAATTTGATACTCAGAAATTACGTCGTATTCAGACTAAGTTCTGAGGAGAAGAATGTTGGAATATTATGCAAATGTACGATTAATTGCAAATTTTCTTTTTTTGGGATTTTTTAGTTAACTTCTGTCGGCCAACATTAGCCGACGGAAATTATTGGCCCGTCGACAGAAAAAAAGAAAAAACAAAAAAAAATTATTTTCGTCGGCTAGAATTTGGCCGACGGAAGTTACCGATTTCCTGGTAACTTCCGTCGGCTAGGTTTGGCCGACGGAAGTTAATTAATTTCTGTCGGCGGCCGACGGAAGTTAGCTAACTTCTGTCTACCCGCTTCCGTCGGCCAAATGCCGACGGAAGTTAGCATTTTGCCGACGGAAGTTAGCTTCTTCCGTCAGGAAATGACTAACTTCCGTCGGCTTTGGCCGACGGAAGTTTCTTGGATTGTTGTAGTGCTCGCTGAAGGCACGAGTCCAGCGTGCTAGGCTCAGCTCACCTCGCATGAGCCTGAACTGACTCACGAGTCTCAAGCCAAACTTCCAACTCTAGCTAGCCCTAAGAGTCAGCTACCAAGTTAGTATAGTAGCATTCATGCAACAAACTGCCTGTTTGATGGTCAAACTCACCTCTCACCGTCTTATTACTGCAAAACGAGCTAACGTGTAGGTCAATTCGAATCGACGACCCCAAAAAAATTAGTGGTTGCTTTGCAGTTTACTCCTTGGAAACGTTAGGTCAGTACCTGGACTAGTCTGCATGGCTTTCCTATTAGTAACAGTTTCTTCAGTTGAATAATACTGTAGTATTCTTCTCAGCGGAGAGATCGAGGAATAGAGCACTCTAAAAACATACCAAGAGATCATATAGATATCATTGCAAAAAAACTAATCGATCTACGATAGTATTCTTATTTTCTAAATCTCTATTTTTTAAATTATGCAAATATGGTATATAATTTATAATAATTTAATGTGAAGTTGTGGTACCTTCAAATGTGTGCCGTACGGTCTATATATAACAATACGTGGGGGAAGAAAATAATGCACACACGAGAAAAAAAAATAGGGGTGAATGAAAATAAGAACTGGTCAAGCTAATTCTATATTTTGAGAGATAAGAGGTGATTTAGAAAATGAATTAGAAAAGTGGCTCGTTTAGGGAGATTGTTGGAGATTTATTTTTCACCGAAATACAAAAACTATGTAGCTATATATGTAATCTTTTGAAGATGCTACAAGGGTTATATATCTATAAAACTCCATTATATATGATCCCATGAAAATTCTATACAAAATTTTGAATAGATTCAAAACGGTTAATTCAACCATATGCGATATCAAACTGTCTCCGGTCTAGCTTGATTCTTATTCCTATGTAAAAACTACTGGTAGGAAAAATATGCATTAACAGTTAACACTAGGAATGAATGATATATAATAAAACCAGCTGCCTGTACTAGGACTGAAAACTAATAATGGAGCATCCTCTAAGCAGAGAGCCGAACTGATTAACTGCACTGAGCATCTCCAACAAGTTGTTATTCTTTGTTCTCTAATCGTTTTTCTAAACAAAATCGAATCATTAAATCTTATGACTTTTCGACAAACTTCTAATATCATATTATTTATATTTTACTCTTGTATCATTGACAGGTGAACTCTACCTATTAAATATATTCTTTTTTATGTCGGTGATACTAGAATAGATAGAGAACGAAAGTTATTCCTTGTAAGCAGGGAACACCTTATTGGAAGTCTCTTTTAAATATCTATTCAAAGTACAGATTGGAAATTATATTGAAACTGCAAGAAATACTTTACAAATTACACATGACCACTAATCAGCAACTTAATTTCCGAGACGTGAGATCACTCGTCGATCTCGTCAAGAGAAAGAACAAATTAAAGAAACAGTTCTTCTTCACCGGCCGGGAGCTAACAATTAAGCATGGGAAAATTTGCAGCAAAAATATGAACTTACAGCTGCGCACATGAGGATCCCGGCGAGGACCGACGCCGGCCATACGATCCGCTCCTCCGGCCCGAAGCTGACATCCATCCCTGCCTACCTACCTACCAATCTGTTCTATCTTCTCTATCGACGACGGCGGCTTCTTCTCCGGCCGGTCGAGAGAATCAAGCTACCTGAAACGACCAATCCTTGCAGCAGCAGCAGCAGCTTGGTACAGCAGTGAATTGAACTAACCTAACAAGCGCAAAGATGGGCGGTTCTGTGCGCGCAGTACGTACGTGCCCTAGCTGCTAGCTATATATATATGATCTGTTCTTCTTGTTCGTTGGGTTCTTGCGGCTCGCTTGGCGTCCCGGCCGGGTTTATATATATAATTTGGCATGCAATCTCATCTTCCGCATTATATCATGTGGATGGGGGACCTCAAAAGACATCGATGCATGTACAACTAATCTTCAATGTCAGCTATTATAGCTATTACTTTCTTGTTTTACTTCTTAATAAGTTGACAATCTAGTCTCAGATCCAACGTACGCTTGCCCCCTACTTACAAATTAGTATCGAAAGTGTTTTTACGGGTGACTGTCCAATAAAACCCCGACATCCACAGTACAATTATTATTATCTATATCATAGATAATAATGGATTTTCATTTGGTTTAATTATTTTTATCTAGACTTAATATCTTATTAAAATACTAAAATAACGGATTAATGAATCTGAACACGTATTAGCTATCCGAAATAATGGATCTGTTAACTCAAACCGCGGTGAAATTAACCCTGGTCAGCCGTCGCGACGGACCGGATGTATTAACTAGACCCGGCCGTGTGTGAGTCAACCTCAACTGACCAGTCCAATTGTGCGTGTCCCTGTTTACAATTTTTTTTTTCTCTTTTCACCTAGCTCCTGCAGTCCAGCATGTGTAGCTGGACCGGAGCCACCACCAGGGGGTCAACGTTGTAAACGATACATTTTTTAAAATAAAATTCAAACCTGTGTACACTTTAAAAAAATTATAAAATTAATTTTCTGTCGGACAATGAAGTGTCTGTAAACCGATCTAGGTTGTATGGGTTAATCGGTCAAATCCAACGTTCTGTCAGTGTTTCATCGCAATAGATTCACCCAATCAACATCGATCAAGCGATCTGTCGATCGACGAAACACCGATCTAGCGCTTTATCGACGTTTCATCTGCTGACAGAACGCTAGAGCCGCTCAATCAGCTTAGATTGACTGGTGAAGTGCCGATCTAGGACCTAAATCCCTAGATCGTCACTTGAAATACCGATAAAAGGTTAGTTTTCAAAAAAATTAAAAAAAATATACCAGATTTAAAATTTGTTTTAGAAATATATCCTTTCGAAAAAAATTCCGACGTTGCGGCCGTTGAAAATGTAAGGGATGTTTCGGCCTGGACAGATATCTTGTCCATTTAGGCCCACCCGTATTTACGATCCAAACCGAGACACGAAAAGATGGGCCTCCATGACCAGCAAACGGCCCGGCCCACGATAAGTCGATATCAGGATCTCGGCAAGTTTCGCCTGGCGGCCGGACTATTTCACTCTCTTAAAATTTGCTCCACTTCACGAAATTCACTTAGAATCAGGTCCAGTGTACTTGTTGTTCCACTGTAGAGTGTTTGCACAAAAAATTTAGATTTAAGAATAGTAAAATTTAGTAGAAATATACTATTTTACCCGGAGTTTATTTATTAATCTCCAATTATATTATTTTTTATGTCTATTATGTGAAATATATTAACTTAGTATTTCCTCAATTAACTTTTAAAAGACGTCGTTGACTTTTCGTCTTATCAAAAAATATGCAAATATGTAAAAATATAATTTATACTCGAAGTACCTTAAATAATAAAATAAATTATAACAAAATAAATGATATTTCAATTTTTTGAATAAGACAAATAATCAAAGTTTGTGATAAAAGTTAACAGTATCATTTAAAAGTTAATATAAGTAGTACTAAATGAAAAGGTAATAAATATCAACTAAAAATGTGAACCGATAAGTTTATAATGACATTGGTGCGTAAATTACCCCGAACTCCACATTTTATTTTAAAAACTGAATCCGCAGAGCACCTCCTGAGGTTCTCCAAAAAAAACGTGGAGCGAAGTCATGGATCTGTATTTTTCGTGGATCCAAAACTAAGATATGAATCTATCTGGCTAGACGTTTGTGAAATGGAGCTATAAAATGTAGAGCAGACTAGTCCTAAAGAAGGCCTAAATTAGCTGAAAGTCACTCCAGCCCTCAACGCAATGTTCGCTCACATTTAAATTTTGACAGCATATATAGGACTCAAACACGCAAATTTAAATTTGATTTGTATCAGTAAAGAGATACTACAAATCTGAATATGAATGATGCTTTTACTTTAAGAGTTTAATTTGTTCTTTTTTCTTAACCAGTCTATATGATTATGCTTATTGTCTCAATACCATCAAATTTTCAGAATTTTATACAGCTAGGTATTTAGGAGGTTAAGATAATACAGAGGAATTTATGGAGGTCAGGACTCAGGAATTTACAGGTGACTTTTAAGATCATGTTTGGATTCCATGAACTAACAATTAATAGCTAATTTTTAGTTTTAGTTCTTTAAGATATACAACTCAACTAATTAGTGAGCTAATTATTAGTTCATGGGTCAACTAATAGTTAGTACATTAGTCTACAAAACTAAACTAACGAGAGATAATAGGGAACATTTACTCTCTTGCTCAAAATTGTTTTTATTTATGTATTACTCCAAAGTATCCAAACATGTGTGGATTAATTTTTAGCCAACTAATTATCAACTAACTAAATTTAGTTCTCCAATCCACTACCTAAATCTTAATCTACATTCTCCTATCTAAAATTATAGGATGCATAATCACTTTTTGGCCCTATAGCATCTCCAAAAGAGCTTTTAAATTTTATTCCCTAAATCTTATATAGGGATCATCCTAAACTCTATTTCTTCCTAAAAATTAATTAATCTACATTAGTTTCCCTATAATCATGATATCTATTTTTAAATACTGCAAAAATGGTCTATAATCTATAATAATTTTATGTGAAACTATAGTTTTTTAAATATGTGTGTCATCCAGCATATAACAATGTACGGAAAAGAAAATAATAAACCCGCAAGAGAAAAAATATGCATAGATAAAAATAGGGAATGACTAAAGTAATCTTATATTTGAGAGAGATGAGAGGTGATTTGGAGAATGAAATAGGTAAGAGACTCATTTAGGAAGACTCTTGAAACTTTATTTTTTTACTAAAATACCTAAATTCAAATTTAGATAATTATATGAGTAATCTTTTCAAGATGTTCTTGTTGGAGATGCTTTTAGAATAGAGTATCTCGAAGAGGGGGAAATATCCTGTGTAATCTGCAATCGTGCGATCTAGTGCATCCAATCAAGATCCAACGGTTACATATGAAACCTAGTACTTGATTGGATGCACCAGATCGCACGATTGCACGATTGTACATGATATTTCCCCTCGAAGTGCTATATTTATTTATAGAATTGTTAAATGTTGTTTATATCATTAAAAATGGTCAAAGAGGATATCACTATGGGGTAAAAAAACAGTTCCCATGAAATTAGGCACCGCAACTTCCCCGGGTAGCCAGCCAAAAAAGAGAAGGTCGCAGCCACCGCCGCGCCTACCTGCTTAATACTCTCGCTCCGACGGACCTTCTCCACCGTCCATGCCCGCCCGCGGCGACGCCGTACGCCTGAGTTGACACGAGCTAGCTCCCCGACCTCCCATGCGCCGAGATGGCCCCGATGCTGCAGGCGGCGGGGATGGGCGGCGCGGTTCCGCTCAGGAACGCCACGGCGCAAACGTCTCACATCAGCGGCGGCGGCGGCAGCAATGGCAAGGCTGGGTCCGGCGGCTCGGTGGTGTGCTACTCGCCGATGATGGTGACCGCCTACGGCATCTGGCAGGGGGTCAGCCCGCTCGAGTTCTCGCTCCCGCTCTTCATCCTCCAGGTCGCCGTAATCGTCGGCACCACACGCTTCCTCGTCCTCCTCCTCAAGCCCTTCCGCCAGCCTCGCGTCATCGCTGAGATCCTCGTACGTGCGCATGCCTGCCGCCATTGATCCTTTTATGACGCTTGCCCGCGCGCCATTGATTAACGGTCGATGTGATCGATCGCCGTGCGCATGCAGGCCGGCGTGATCCTGGGGCCGTCGGTGATGGGGCAGGTGTCGACGTGGGCGACGACGGTATTCCCGGAGAGGAGCCTGCTGACGCTGGAGACGGTGGCGCACCTGGGCCTCCTCTACTTCCTCTTCATCGTCGGCCTCGAGATGGATGTCAACGTCATCAGGCGGTCGGGGAAGAAGGCGCTCATCATCGCCATCGCCGGCATGGCGCTGCCGTTCTGCATCGGCACGGCCACGTCCTTCATTTTCCGGCACCAGGTGTCCAAGAACGTGCACCAGGCCTCCTTCCTGCTCTTCCTCGGCGTGGCGCTCTCCGTCACGGCGTTCCCGGTGCTGGCGCGCATTCTCGCCGAGATCAAGCTTCTCAACTCCGATCTCGGCCGCATCGCCATGTCCGCCGCCATCGTCAACGACATGTGCGCGTGGATCCTTCTCGCGCTCGCCATCGCCATCTCGGAGGTGAACAGCTCGGCCTTCTCCTCCCTGTGGGTGCTCCTCTCCGGTGTATCCTTCGTGCTCGCCTGCTTCTACGTGGTGCGCCCGCTTATGTGGTGGATGATCCACCGCGTCCCCGAGGGCGAGACCATCAGCGACGTGCACGTCACCCTCATCCTGACCGGCGTCATGATCGCCGGGGTTTGCACCGATGCCATCGGCATCCACTCCGTGTTCGGCGCCTTCGTGTACGGGCTGGTCATCCCGAGCGGGCCGCTCGGCGTCGTGCTCATCGAAAGGCTGGAGGACTTCGTCACCGGGCTGCTCCTCCCGCTCTTCTTCGCCATTAGTGGCCTCCGCACCAACATGACCAGGGTGCGCGACCCCATCACCGTGGGGCTCCTCGTGCTAGTGTTCGTCATGGCCAGCTTCGCCAAGATCATGGGCACAATCCTCATCGCCGTCTCCTACGCCATGACCTTCCGCGACGGCGTCGCGCTCGGCTTCCTCATGAACACCCGGGGCCTCGTCGAGATGATCGTCCTCAACATCGGGAGGGACAAGGAGGTCCTGGACGACGAGTCGTTTGCGGTGATGGTGCTGGTGTCGGTGGTGATGACGGCGCTGGTGACGCCGGTGGTGACGACGGTGTACCGGCCGGCGCGGCGGCTGGTCGGGTACAAGCGGCGGAACCTGCAGCGATCGAAGCACGACTCAGAGCTGCGGATGCTGGCGTGCGTGCACACCACCCGCAACGTGCCGTCCATCATCTCGCTACTCGAGCTCTCCAACCCGACCAAGCGATCACCCCTCTTCATCTACGCGCTCCACCTCGTCGAGCTCACCGGCCGCGCCTCCAACATGCTCGCCGCGCACCATTCCGCCTCCAACCCCAGCCGCGGAGCGGCCAGCTCCCTCCCCGGCGCCAGCGACCACATCTTCAACGCCTTCGAGAACTACGAGGAAAGCGTTGGCGGCGTGTCGGTGCAGGCGCTGACTGCGGTCTCGCCGTACCAGACGATGCACGAGGACGTGTGCATCCTGGCGGAGGACAAGCACGTGTCGCTCATCGTGCTCCCGTTCCACAAGCAGCAGACGGTGGACGGCGGCATGGAGCCCATCAACGCCTCCCTCCGGGGCTTCAACGAGAGCATCCTCGCCTCGGCGCCGTGCTCCATCGGCATCCTCGTCGACCGCGGCCTCAGCGCCGCCACGGCGAGGATGGCCAGCGTGCACCACGTGGCTCTCCTCTTCTTCGGCGGGCCCGACGACCGAGAGGGGCTCGCCTACGCGTGGCGGATGGTCGAGCACCCTGGCGTCTGCATCACCATCGTCCGCTTCATCCCGCCGGACTACACGGCGCCGGCGCTGTGGCCGTCGCAGCCGCCGGTGCCCGCCGCCCACTCGCGCGCCATCACCATCGCACCCGACGTCGCCAAGAGCGAGCGGCAGATGGACGAGGAGTACCTCAACGAGTTCAGGACGCGTAACATCGGCAACGACGCCATCCTCTACGTCGAGCAGGTGGTGGCCAACAGCGAGGAGACGATCGCCGCCATCCGCAACCTGGACAACGGGCACGAGCTGTGCATCGTCGGCCGGCACCCCGGCGAGGCCAGCTCTCCGCTGACGTCAGCGCTCATCGAGTGGATGGAGTCGCCAGAGCTGGGTCCCATCGGGGACCTCCTCGTCTCCTCCGAGTTCTCCAAGATGGTGTCCGTGCTGGTCATGCAGCAGTACGTCATCACCGCGCCGCTCCCTGCAGCCGGCGTGCCGACGTCGACGGACGACCCCGTCCGGCAGTACCTCACCAACGCCAACCAGCGCCCGTCTGCTTCGCTCAGCGCCGACCAGATGGGCCGCGGCGGGTGGAGCGGCGGCGCCGGCGGGTACTGACCTCCGATCGAGAGCTGCATGCATGCATGCATGCATGCGCGCGCTCTCCTCGCCGTCACTTGCTTGATTGGTACTAGTAGTGAGTGCTTCAAAGCGTACGTTTTTTAGGGATTCTGATCGTTAATTCGCTGTGTAAAATCGTATCTAATCGCTTCGTACTTCCGTAGACGTACGTATATACTTGGTGTTTAATTGGTCAGATTTTGTGTTTTGTCCCAACTGTTAGTCATGTAATCCTGTAGGATTCTGCTATTACAATTGGGTGTTACTGATTTATTAACTTTTTCTAGGGTTTAATTCTTAGATCTGTTGCAGGCAAGCTAAGCTAGAACGGTGTCAATTTTGTTTCTGTTGGAGAACAAATGTGTTATTACAATTGTATACGGCAAGAGCGTGATAGCTAGCTAAACCTGTAAACCATATGAATCATAATCGAGCTTGGAATGACGTGAAGAAATATTTAAAGAGACAAGAAATTTATCTAAATTCAAAGTCTTCCATATATATAATAGCATTCTTAGATTGATTATAGTTGTGAATAATATATTTCTTAGCTAGTACAGAATAGCTCACACGCTTTTGACTTTTGCCACTGTCATTGAGACATGTATTTATAAATATTTTATAGATAAGATACAATGAATAAATCTTCTTCACGTTGCTCTATCAGAGATTAAATATAAAATTATATAGGAGCTCTAATATAATAGGTCCAGGGCCGTTCCCGAGGCACGGCGAGGAGTGCGGCCGACTAGGGCCCAAAGAACTGCCCCTAATTATATATGCCCTAATTATATATGTATATATATACTAAACTTATTGAGAGTTAAGATTTAGTTCTGTGACTTAGGATTTAAGCGAATGCTTATTTAAAAATTTTAAAATATATTTAAAGGTTTACATGTGTTCAAAAGTATATTTTATTTTTTCTTAACTTAAAAGGCACGAAGTCATGGGATGATATTGAATTAAAAAATGTTATGCTAAATTTGAGAAAACTTTTTTCTAAAAATAGATCATATGATGTTTAATTTAATGATCTTTGTTCTAAAACAAGAGTCTTGCAAATATCTTTGCCAAATAATTTTATGTCTTCAATTGAGATTTTTGAGTTTGTCACAAATATAGATTGATATACAGATGTTTTAATTTCTTATCGGATATTATTTGCTTTGTGATATCAACTGGTAGAAGTTTTTCAAACATTATCTTAAATCTAATATTATCAATGATTTTGTATCTAAAAATATAAGAAAAATCACTTTAAGTAAACAATATAACAATTAGCTTATGGTTGGTTTGTTTATTTGGATTTTGTGGGTGATTCAAGATATGTTATGACTTGTTTTGACTAATGCAAAATTTATTAGTGTTGTGGATTGATATTATGTATCATGAATTTACTGAACGATTTTATAATTATTATAGCTATATTACATCCACACAAAAATCAAAGGGCCCCTTAATTTTTTTCGCTTAGGGCCTCCAAAATACTAGAAATGGTGGAATATGTCATATAAATATAACCATAATGATTATATGTATGCTAGAAATTCACCTGAAGGTAATTGGTTTGTTTTATAGGAGGGTGATGACGCAAGACCACTACTATTAGATATGACGCTATTAAACACTGTATCCTAATTATGCCATGTTGTGCTGGTACGGCATGCTTAGGGCGTGATCCAGGGACACTAAGGTGCCGTTTGGTTTAGAGACAAAGTGGGATGGGATGGTTTTGTCTCAGTTTTTTGGATGGAATCATCCCATCTCGTGTTTGGTTACGAGGGATGAGGATGTTCTAGTTTAATGTTTGGTTGGTGGGTTGAGAGAAACGGGATTCTACCCCGGAACCTCCGTTCCGCACCGAAACACCTTCCGTCTGTTTTAAAATCTCCGTCCCATCCCTAAAACCTTCATATTAGAACCTCCGGTCTGCCATGGAACCTCTAACTCGGTCTCGGAGCCTCCGAGCATGAGGTGGGATGAGTTCGTCCCTTTATTTTTGGGGGACGAGTTCGTCCCGAATATTGGAGGAATATTCCTTAGTGGGACGACTCCGTCCCACCTGACTCCAAACCAAACACTGTAAAAAACGGGACCGTCCTGTCCCATCCCACCTCATCCCTCGAACCAAACGTCACCTAAGATAACTTATTTGTGACGTACCACTTCTATGACAATATCAATCTAGCGGACTAATGTCAGTATAGGCAACGTCAAAATTCAAATCTCTTCTCCTCGTGAATGAACGGTCTAGATCTGATATTGTGAGAATCGAACGGTTGTGACAAGGTATCATGTCGCTTTAGTGTCGGCCCATTAATCATGTCAGACTGAGCTAACACTATGAGTCGAGGTGGAGACACATACACACTGCACTATCCGTAATGTCGGGCTGACATTGGGATTATATCGATAGGATCAGACTGTGCTAATGCTATGTCTAGCGTCATCCACCAGTCAGATCAAATTGCTCACCAATATTCACATTGGCCGTGGAGCTTTTTATATAAGATTTGTCAAATTCACTATATGTATGATAGCATTTAAATATATTAGATTAACGATGTTCCGTAATAAATACTACGACAATATTTGTTAACCTCAAAAACAGTCATCTCTACTCTGAACTAACGAGAAATTCAGATAACACTGTTCCAGTCGTACAGAGTTGAGCAAGCCATCGTATATTTGCAGGTAACAGGAAACAGCGTCCCAAACATGTCAAACGGCACAATGGCCTGTATAATACATGGGTTAGAGTTAGTTTGGATTAGATTTATTCTAACTAACCACAAAATATTCATAAGGAGGGTTAGAGTTGGACTATTTCAATCTAACACATAAAAAAATTAGCACCTTCAAGGGGTGCTAATTGGGGCTAGTTTGTGTGAGGCCTACCCAAAAAAGAGATTTCCAGCCACACAGCACATCCCTACACAGCCACACAGAGGGACTAGTCTGGTCACACTAAATCAAGCTGAAAAATAGTCAAATGATTGAAATAGTAATTAACTCTAATCTCTAACTCTTACATCCATACACCTCAAGGGCTAGAGTTAGTTCAGAGTTAATTTAGGTTACAATCTAACTCTAACCTCTAGCCCTGCTAGAGTTTCCATACAGGGCTAATGTTTTCCTTCTCTAGCCCCATTACATACGTAACATCTCTGATCTGGACCAAATTAAAGCCCACGAAACCAAAAATAATCCTCGGTCCAAAAGAAAGAGAACAACATACCTCTCAACTGCTGAAGCGACAGTGCGATGCCGGAGGAGGATAATTGGGGATGGCAACGGAGGCCAAATCGATACGCGGCTGAGAAAAATTTTAGGGACTAAAAATAAAAGAAATTTAGTATCCGTAGAAATGAAATTGAACTAAAAGTAGTCCATACAAAATAGGAATTCAATAAACTTGTGTCAGCCAAAGCCGACATAAGTTAAGCCAATATCAACGGAAGTAGCTAACTTACGTCGGCAAAATCCTAACTTCTGTCGGTATTTGACCGACGGAGACGTTTCGACGTGAAATAGTTAACTTCGATCGGATACGGTCAGCTGACATAAGTTCTTGCCCACTAACTTTCGTCGGTTGACCATAGCCAACAAAAGTTAGTTGAATTTTTTTCTAGTTCTCTAATTCATATTCAAATCCAACCACAAAATCACACATTCACATTTACATATCCAAAACATAATCATACATTCACATTCACATCCACACACATTCACAATATTCACATTCACATCCACAATCACACATTCACAGTGAAAGCTGATGGAAGTTAAGTTAACTTCTGTCGGCTCCTGCAGACCGACAGAAATTAATTACTTTTCGTCAGCTTTCGGAAATACTAACGGAAATTAAAAAAAAACGACGAAAATTTACTATTTTCTTGTAATGACTAGGGCTGGGATGTTCCTGAGGCTCCCATCCCAGTTTTCTCGTAGGCTATTTTCCTGCTACAATAGGCTACGACCCAGTCCAACCCACTAGATACCAATCCTGCTAACCCTAGTTGCTTCTATAGCCCACACTTCTTCTGCATTCCTCCCATTCCACACAGGCGCACAACAGCACGCCCCACCGTGCATAGCCACACATGAGCACTCCCGATGTCTAGTAGCGATGGTGGTAGGCACTCCAAGCAGTGGGGCTTGAGGTGGCAGGAGCTCCAAGAGGCGGGGGCTCTAGGTAGTGGCCGGTGAGGGCTCGAGGCAACAAGGACTCATCGAACACCCTTGCACTAAAGATGAACGGGGCTAAGTGATTTGCTGAAGCTGTGGGATGTCAAAATACATTGGTAGGGGAGTGTTTCTCTTAGAGAGAAGAAACCACGAAAGCGGGGGTTGACGAAGCGGAAGCAAGAATGTCGACTTGAGTAACAAAAACATTGGTAAGAATCCAATGCCCCCAAAACCTAAGGTTTCCTCCGCAAGGTTTGTCCATGGAGAGTGAGTCAGGGCCTAAGACCAGGCCGAAAGGTGTAGGCAGCGGTGGCTCTAATTGACGATGGCCACACGCAACAACAATGACGACTCTAGATGGAGACGGGCGATCCATGTGGCGATGACCCTAGGCGGCAGGGGGCCTCGGCGATGACAACATTCCCAAGCAATAGCGACGACGCAGGTTCGTCATTCATGGCACATAGGAACTCGGGTACATAGACCGGTTGAGTTCCCATGGTGACGGGGACAAGGGAATTCCCCACCTATGTGCGGGTATAGGAATGAGAACGATTGATTTTTGTTGCAACAGAGAGGGAGACGAGGTGGTCAAACCCGCTGGAAGCAGACCCGTTACCATCCCTAAGGATAACACATATGTCTAAATATTTTAATTTTTTTTAATATCTGCGTGTAATTTCAATACAATATTAATGAATTTTTAGAGGCCGTGGAAAAAATTTATGGCACGAACCCCCCCGGTGGTGGTGGTGGTGGTGCCCGTCAGTTTGTTATCCATGACCCATTGGAAATTAGCCGAAGCTGAGGATCATAATTCATACCTGTGTGTGTGTGGGTGGGTGGGTGGGGGGGGGGGGGGGGGGGGGGTTGGGGAGCGACTGCATGTGTTCGTTGCAGACAAGATTAAGATTGGACTCCTGGGCCGGACGGACATGCTGCCTTGTTTCCAGGGCGGCTGAAAATACCAGGCTTGCAGCTTGCTCTCTTTTCACTCCTCACTGATTATGGCGGCCGACTTGATTAGTCCTAATCTTGCGATTAACTGAGCTGTTTTCCGCTCAATAGAATATGCACTCGCAGATAAACTAAGCGGATGTTTTCATGTATTCTACAAGTAGTACTATATTACTAGCTAGCAAACCTAATATTAGTCATTCTACTTATATATAGTAGCACTATATATTTCTCTATAATGTATGGCTTCTTGTTCAGATCAGCATGCATGGCTGCTCTCTGAACAACACTGATGAGATGACGACGATATACAATGTCCAGAGTGAGTGAGTTCCATGCATTCCAAGTCGATGCTGCTGCTCGAGCAAATGGCACGCATGATTACGCTTCCCGTACTGATGATCACTTGCTCTGATTGGAGTAGTACCAGCTACAGCACACACTGATAACTTCCTCTTTGTTTTCTTCCCTCTCTTTACATGCGTGGCCATCTGAAAGAAGGAGGAGCGCGTCATGGAGGCCGCGTGCGATGAGTCACCAGGTGACTTAGAAAAACTGCGATCGACCTAAGCTAGCTACCTACTTTGCCAACGTTCAAAAAGATAGAATGGATCATATCGAACTGCCTCCACTAGCTCGCTCGGAAATTAAGCATTTTCTTTTCTTTTTTGCAGGAGCTGGTCTGGTCTGGTCTGGTCTACATGCATGGACAGTGGCGAGCAAGAAGGCCTGTGAGATGCATGATGCTTTCATCTGATGGCCTGTTTGTCTTTGCGGGATAACATGAGTCAGATCGATGAGGTACCACATTGAGGGTTTCTTCCTTTCTCTTCCTTTTGATGTCAACAAGTTGAGAAAGGAAAGGAGGGTGATTGGTGGGAGAGTGCCCACTTGGACAAATCACGGGACAGATCTTGATCTGAGAGATATCAGGAATCAAATTGGCATCTGAGTACATGTACTTTGTTGTTCAGAATACTATTAAGCTTCTTCTTTTGTGCAGTGCAGGGCTGAGACCTCAAGGAGGAGATTGCAAAGCATCTGATGCACCAAGAAATTAAAAGCAGATGCAAATTACATACCTGAACTCAAATGCAATGCAGTATGGAGGATGGAGGTTGTAGCCATGTTACTGTTAGGGGGTGTTGGATTCCGGGACTAAATTTTAGTTCCGGTCACATCAAATATTTAGATATTATTTTAGAGCATTAAATGTAGACTATTTACAAAATCCATCCATAATCGGTGGATTATTCGCGAGACGAATCTAATGAGTCTAATTATACCATGATTTGATAATGTGGTGATACAATAAACATTTTCTAATTATAGATTAATTAGGCTTAATAAATTCGTCTCACGAATTATCCTCCGATTCTACAATTATTTTTATAATTAGTTCAAGTTTAATGCTTCAAATTGATGTCCAAACATCCGGTGTGACACAGATTAAATTTTAGTCCACGGAACCAAACACCCCCTTAGTCATGCTACAGGGATGAGTATATATATATATATAAAAGTCATGCTATACACATGACTAGGAGAGTCGACTTTCGCATAACCAAACAGAACGTTGGACCAAGATACACGGAGTAGTGCTGTTTGCTGCATTGGGTCGTCTAGGAATCGGCTTATTTAATCGTGTGTATAACATTTCCGTATATATGCTGGAAATCTCCTCTGTGACTGTGCCAGCCTCATCCTCCTGCAGAGTGCTGACAGATAATGTGGCTGCCATTCCCAACTCCAATCAGCTCTGAATCTGATTGACCGATGTCAAACGCATTACAGTTATTCTTGGACTCTTCCAATCATCTCATGCTCAGGCTCAGCAGCTACCTATCTATCTGTGGATATACAGTGGCAGTAGGCCGACGATGGATCGAATATCATGGACATTAGTCACTTCGCTATGGGCGCCATTGTCCCCCGATCTAATCATCAAAGGGGCCTGTAGTTATTAATAGTTGATTTGCTCGCCCATTCGATGCTCGGCTCGCCGGAGACCGGTACCTACCATTATCAATATCAAATATGAGTAGTTAGATCATATAGATTGAACGATTCATAAAAATTTTATGAAAACACTGTAAAAATCTTTTAGTAAGGTAATGGGCAGCAGCAAAAGAGAGTCCGTGAGAGACTCGGAGTGTAGGCGAATTTGCCAACCACCAATATAATTCAGAGCGAGCAGGTGAGGAGAATGTTCTCGAACATCACTGGAAGAGATCACTTTCTTTAATCCTGATATGGGCGTGAAAAATTGACTCAGAACATCGTTTTCGTTTGATATTTAGGATGCGTTTGTTTTTGGCTTTTCTAACCAGTTTTGATTTTTAAAACGAGAGCTCAAAATCAAACTAAACAAGTATTAGATTGAACCGGTTACGTAGTAGCAAATTCCATAACTTTATGGTTTTATGGTTTCTGTTGTCGGTAATTTTGCTAGTTTATATTCGCTACTTATTGAGATATGAAATCATTATTACTAACCTTAAACTTCATTGACTGTTTTGATTCAACTTTTCTGACTAGCTTCTTGCATAGAAAGTTAGAAACTGAATGAAACGGTTCTAAGGACCAACTAACTTTTTTAAAAGCAGCTGTTTTTTCACATTACAAACCGAAATTCAGGGGTCCTCCAACTTTCACAACTACTTACTTCAACTTTGAACGAAAATTACTCACCATACCATTACAACATACTGATTCGTGTAAAATTTGAAAAGATAAAGTTTTAGTTAATATATCATTTGAATGTAATTCAAAAATATATAATTGTAATATAAACATTACAAATTTCCGGATTACAATGATTTATATACAAAATTGTATATTAATAATGGAACCAAATATCAGCGGCTACCAAACCAGAAATCAATTGCTATTCTAACTAAACTTCTCAGCTTTCTATAGCTCATAGCTTACCGTAGCAGGGGCGGACCTATAGTGGTGCATGGGGGTACAGATGTACCCCCAAAATTTTTCAGAAAAAAATAGATATATATATATGCTTTAATTTTTTATTGGACCTAATTTATTCAACAGCCCAATTCACAAGCCCAATTCATCAGCCCATATCAGATTTTAACCTAAAAACCTGTTCGCTTCCAACTTCCAAGCTTCAGCCTTCAGCCCCAATCAGCCGCCGCCCGCCGTGCACGCCGCCACGGCCACGCCCACGCGCCGTCGCGCCCACCGCCCACGCCCGGTCGCCCTGCGCCCTCCAGGCTCCGATGGCCAGTGCCCATCGCTGCACCGCACGGTCGCACGCCGCACGACACCTGCGCGTGCGCGGACGCGCCCCACCGGCCGCCGGCCGCTGGCCTGCCGCCTGCGCCTGGCACCTGGGCAACGCGCAGCCGGCCGCAGTGGCGCAGCGCGCACGCCCCCAGCCCCCAGCTGAGCAGCCCCCCACTCCGACACGGCGGCACTCCGCCACTCCGCAGTGCCTGGCCGGCTGGCCCACGGCTCACCGCCGGTCCGCCGCTGCGGCTATTCCAGTATTCCTCCGCCCGACGCCCATTGCTTTCTGGTTTCTAAGGTATAACATGTTTATGTTTGATTCATTGATTGTTTGTGTAAATAATTGATTTTGTATTTTGTATGGTGTATACTAAAATTCAGACATTGTGATATATTTGTAGTAGATGGAAAATAAGAAGAAGAAATATGTGGATTTAAAATCTATGTGGGGCAAAGCTAAAAAGAAGCAACGATCTGACAACAATAATTCTCTTGAGCCTCAAGTTGGAAGCAATGATCCTAACCCTACATCTGCACCTACAATAGAATCTGATCCTAGAATTGCAAATGAAAGCGGAGAACTATCAAAACCTGAAGACACATGTGGAAGCTCAGAAGATTGGCTAGAATATTGTGATGAGGATGTTGGTTTTCTTCCTCATGATCCTGGAAAAAAGATTCACATCACAGATTACAATGCAAATCAGCAAGATGAAGTGAGGATGAAGTATATTGCACTTGGACCTTGTCGACCACCACTACAACAATTTCCTCAAAGAAATTGCGGGGGAGGTAAACGTCGCTTTATACCTAGGTGGTTTGATAAGTACAGTTGGCTTGAATATAATGAAACACGTTGGAGCTCTCATTACAAAACAATACAACATATTATTCTTTTGTATGGTGCAATCAAGAAGGTCCTGCTTCAAGTTGGAAAAGATCGTTCTCAAAGCACAGAAGCAATTAAAGCCCAAACTGCATTGACATCATTTGAATCATTTGATTTTGTTTTCATGGCACATTTATTGAATACTATTCTTGGATACACAGATGACTTAAACTTAGCTTTGCAAAAGAGGGATCAAGATATTGTTAATGCTATTGAACTTATTTATTTGACAAAGGTTCAATTGGAGTTGCTACGACAAGATGATGTGTGGGATAGTTTTTTGAAAGAGGTCATATCCTTTTGTATGAAGAATAAGATCAAAATTCCTACAATGGATGGCACATATAGACCTGTTGGAAGATCAGCAAGGTTTTTTGGTAAAGTACAGAATCATCATCGCTTCAAAATTGAAATGTTTTTGAGTGTTATTGATAGACAACTTCAAGAACTAAATGATAGATTTGATGAGGTGAACACAGATTTACTTGTCTGCATGGCTTCATTTAATCCAACTGATTCATTTGGTTCTTTTGATAAGGACAACTTGGTTAGACTTGCACAATTCTATCCCAATAACTTTTCAGCCGCCGAGATGATGCATTTACCTTTCCAGCTTACACTTTTTATTACTGATATGCGTAGAGATGAAAGATTCAAAAAACCGAACAATATTGCTGAACTCTCTGTCATGCTTGTTGATACCAAAAAGCATCTCAATTATGCACTTGTGTACAAGCTACTGAAATTGGTGTTAGTTCTTCCCGTAGCAACTGCAAGTGTTGAAAGAGTATTCTCAGCAATGAATTATGTGAAGAACAAGCTCAGAAATAAAATGGGGGATCAATTATTAAATGATTGCTTGGTAACATTTCTTGAACGGGATTTTTTTCTACAAGTTAATGATGAAGACATAATATCTCATTTTCAGTCAAGAAAATCACGTCGAGTTAAGCTGTAATAAGTAAGTATGTAGGATTTGACAATATTTCTTACATATTTGCATTACTATTGTAATTGTGTTTGACTATTTAGATTGAGTATGTTTTTACTATATTACTTTTGTAATTGTGATTGTCTAATTTCTGCTATATTATATATGTGTTTTGTATTACGTTTAATTTCGTACCCCCATTACAAAATTCCTGGGTCCGCCACTGTACCGTAGTTTTTTAGAATCTACAGTTCAACCAAACAAATGCATATAATCGATATACCATAGATCAATATCCGCCCTAATCAAACAATTTCGTAGTTTTTTCGCTCAAAATACCTTTTCACAGCTTACAACTTATATCAGTTTTTTCTCCTAATCTCCGTATTAACCAGGTACACCCTTAGGACAAAAACAATACTAAACCACCTTCAAGTTCATGACCAATTCCACAACTCCCATCTGTTAAGCTCTAATTATTTTTGCCCAGGTACGGCTGGTTGCATTGCCATTTAGCAGGTGATCTGTTCAAATTTCTGCATCTAGACTAATGATAGACTGATAGGAGAATAATATCTAATGATTGGTGATTATCAACAGTGTAACAATGATTCTTAAGAGATTGTATCATGGGACTTACACTAAACAAGATGGACTATCATGCCAAATTTTCTTCAGAGAGGAAGAAAACCTTCCTTAGCAAATCAAAATATTGGCTATTAGCAGCCTGTACATAATTGCTAACAAATTGCGCATTACAGCCTACAAACTATTTCAGCGATAGGCAAAAGCAACAATCTTTTGAAAAACACTATAAAATTAGCTGGATCTCACTCTGTCTGTACTCTTTTTCCTCTAAAAATAGTACACACATTATCATTCAAAAAAACAAGGAGTAGATATAAATCGAATATGTAGTACACCTACTAGTTACGATCAGCTACCAGCCGAAGGAGATACGTCGGATGCAACCGAAAAATGCTCTGCTCGAGCCACGGATCAGACCACCAATCATTAATAATGATTAAATTATGGGAGTATTAGGTAGGCGATGGTGTCATTAAGCTCTCTTTTTTTTCTGAGGATCTTGTACGTGAATGCCTCGCACTAATGTAATCCTCGCCGTGCTTGTCCTATATCGCCACCCGTAACCTGGCTTCTTTGATACCCTGATTAATTTCAGGCATCCACGATATTTTTCGATGCACTGGTCCATCTGATCATCGTCATCTGCCACACACTTTTTCTATCTATTATATAAATTATTTTTAAGATAAAATTTATAAATTACCTTTTTATATTTCTGTGGTAAAATGACTTCAAGTATAACGAGATGTAACGAGATGAGCTTTATTAATCCAGATAGAGAGTGGACTTAGCCAACGTGGATGTCTGGTAGTGTGATTCTAATAAGGGTCCAATAAAGAAGCCATAGGATGTATCAGGACATCAAGATTTGATATTACAAATAAAATTGTATAGATATTTTTGTAAATAGGATATATAAGCTGGAGTTTACTTTATATTTTCTGGTATCTAAAAAATCGACTTGGCAGGAGTCTTGATTCTGCACGTCTTGCCCCTTAACTATATAAAAGAAACGAAAGACTCTCCAAAGACATGCTTTAATACATTTTCAAACTTATTTTAGTTGAAATCCAATCAACAAACACACAACACGAGCAATGTTATTACGCTCACATAGGCTGAAACTTTATAAACATCGGCTATTTTGTCCGGTGGTTCTAAATAAAATCAAACCCAAGTTGCCCGTTCTTGGTCTGCTAAAGATAAAATTCTGGCCTGGGATTGGACGCATAGATGTGATCGTTCCACTAATAAAACCATTTTAGCCATCGTAATCTACAGCCGACCACGCCGCGTGCTGACGCCGCCGCGGCCGCCCCCTCTCCTCATCTCTCTCGTCGCCCCGCCACGTGTCGCGCGCCTCTCCCTCCGGTTATATATATCTACTTCTCACAATTTCACTTTCTTATAAACACCGAAGATTTAATTTGTTTTATTTAATAATGCATCCGTTTCATCGTATTAAAAGTCTTGGAGTGTTTAAATCGAACTTTTTAAGCTGGACTAAATTTAAGAAAAGTGTATACTAACGTTTATAATAATAAATAATATTATCAGTTTAACTTATAAAAAGTGAAATAACTTATAGTACATAGCACAAGAATAGCTAGTTGTTTTCAGTAATTATTTTTAAAAATCTTTTTGTGACTTTTGCTGCTCGGCTCTATTTTATAATTGATTATAAAATACATAAAAAAAATTCTACAATTATTCTGCATTTTCTAATCAAATTTTCCTATCTCAGAACGTAAATTTTCCATTCAAGCACAAAACCAAACGTAATTATCCCGGGGGGCATTTTCGTCCATGAGATGTGTATATATGCTGCTCTCCTCCGCCATTTTTCTCAAATCGTGACCTAATCATAGGCAAGCGCCAACTAAACTACCGCTCGCTGAGTCGCGGTCTCATCATCCTCCTCTCGATCTCTGCATTTCTTGAATTGATCGATCAGTCTAGTGGAAAGATGGCGAAGGTGCACCCGAACTTGGCCGTGCCGTCGCTCCAGCCGCCGCTGACGGCGGCGGCGGCGGCGGCGGCGAGTGTTATTACGGCGGGGGACAGCACGAAGAAAGCGGTGGCGGCGGTCGGTGATGAGGAGCCGGTGGTGTTGACGGTGTGGCGCAAGTCGCTGCTGTTCAACTGCAGGGGGTTCACGGTGTTCGACGCGAGCGGCAACCTCGTGTACCGCGTGGACAGCTACGCGGCGGACTCCCGAGCGGAGGTCGTGCTCATGGACGCCGCCGGTCGCCCCGTGCTCACCGTCCGCCGCAAGAAGGTGATCAGCCTCGGGGGCGACCAGTGGCTGGTCTACCCCGGCGAGGAGACGCGCCTGCCGCCGCTCTACGCCGTGAAGCGGACGCCGCAGTACATCCGCGGCGGAGGGAGCAAGTCCATGTCGCACGTCGCGCCCTGCGGCGCCGCCGGCGCCGGCGGCGGCGGATACGAGGTGGAGGGGTCGTACCTGCAGCGGCGCTGCTCGGTGTACGACGGGCAGCGGCGCGCCGTGGTGGAGGTGCAGCCAAAGGAGGCGGTCGGCACGGACGTGTTCCGCCTGGTGACGCGGCCGGGGATGGAGGTGTCGGTGGCCATGGCCATCGTGCTGGCGCTGGACCAGATGTTCGGCAAGCCCTCCCTCCTCAGGAGCTGGTCCTCCTAGCTTTGTTTCCTTTTCCCCCTTCGATTTCCAGCATTGTTCGGGCCTGAGAGCAAATGAGTTGCTCTCGGTTGCCTCTTCCTCTCTAATACATATATCAACTTCAAATTGGTTCTCAATTTGATCGTATACTCTCTCTTAAAATGGAAATTGCAGTTTTATCCTCCACATTTCACTAATACGTCTGGGTTACAAAAATAAATCATTATTTTTTATTTAAACATAGGATATATTATAATTTTTCACTGCAAAATCTCTCTTTGGCGCGTGTGTTTTTGGTTCTTTTTGCAGCAAAACCATACACCTTGTAAAAGAGGGATATGCAAGTGTAAATGTTTCCAAGAAGGACAAAAGGGGGGTTAAAGCAGGCAATTCCCTCTGTATATTTTCTTTCGATTATTTGTTCCAACTACCGCTGGTTCGATCCAGAATTTCCTCCCGATTACTACGATAACTAAACAATCTGCTGTGTAAATTCATTCGAGATTAATGTGTCCCAACAAATCATGTTAACTATTTTACCACGTCTACGTCTTGTTCAGACTGATTCTGAAATCTGAAGATTCTGAACTGCATGTGAAGGAAGAGCAAGCCGATTCGATCTCCTTAACATCCAGAAAGGAAGAGAGACATACGGCGCCGGTATTGAGACAGTGCTGGGAAGGGTTTACTGAACCGGCTACGGGAGACCAATTTTTGTAAGGAATAATTGAATTCATGTCATTGTAATTTTGCCAGTTTTAAAAAATATCATTACAATTCACATATCTTAACTAATATAAAGCGTCCAGATTTTCGTGTCCTCCGTCCGCAACTCCATGCGTACCTTCCCACTTCCCATAAAAAATCAGCCAAAACTTGCACCTCATAAAAACCGGTTCGTCCGCGCACAACGCGCCCGCGCGCAACCGCCCGGGTAGCCCACGCGCGCAGCGTCCGCCCGAGCGCGCAGCGCCACGCGCATGCATCCACGGAGTGTAAGCGTGAGAAAAAAGAAAAAAAGAAGAAAAGAAAAGAAAATTTAAAAAAAAAGAAAAAAGAAAAAAGAAAAGAAAAATGTATTTTGCATTTCAGTTTTTTGTTTTTTTTATTTTACGCAGATGTATGAAATTTGTGTAAAAATCTTTAAATTTCTGAAAAATAATGTAGAAATATGAATTTCACGTAAAGACTCTATTATAAAATAAGGTTATGTTGCAAAGTATAGGCATTTGACTAGTTTAGGTTAATATCATTACAATTTTAGTTAAGTCTTCTAGTTCTCTAGAATTGCAATGACATATTCTAGAGTTATTTGATATTGTAATGACATATTTCGGAATTCTTTAAAATTGTAATGGTATAGTTTTGAGTTTTTCTAAAATTGTAATGATATAAATCAAAATATGTGGATTGTAATGACATTTCTTCAAACTCGCAAAATTTTAATATCATGAATCCAACTAACCCTTCTATATCGGTAATCACACACTAACGGTAAAAATAATATGTTACTATGGTTTTATGAAGTATGATGAACTATGGTCCATGGTGGTGGTTGCTAGCTTTTCATGATCAAGATCATTCAGAAGCTACCAAAATGGTGCACTGTTTTTTCTTGTTCTAATTTGTGTGTGTTTCTGTAAGAAACAGAACTCAGAATGAACATAAGAATAGTAGCGGACTGAACGATGACTTAGTGGGAAGGTTGCCCACTGTGGCACCTTCCCACCCGGTTTCAAGTCGTAGGCAATCACACCTCCTCCTTTCAAATTGAAAATGGTGGGGTGTCTCCCCTCCATCTTTAAAAAAGAAAATAAGAACAGTACACTTCGCAATTCAAGCATCAATATAGTAGTTAGTATTCTTTACGTTTTTGTAATAGGGTATCAAGGAAAACCGTGATATCGATTACCACGATTTTCATTTGTCTCACTAGCAGGCGGGTGGTAATTAGTCTAATTTTTACTAAACTAGATAGGTAAACACTTGGCTTGTCATCCAACAAAAAATTCTGACAGAAGATAATTTGGTGAAACGAGGTTGGCCACGAAAGCACCACTATATTTTCTGTGACCAGGACAGGGAGTTTGTCTATCGTATGCTCTTCAACTGCCCTTTCTCAAAAGAAGTATGACAGTTTGTTTCTATTTGGCAATTAATACCAGGCTTCTCCGATCCCCCTCTGCCCAAGTCACCTCCATTGTGTCACAGTGATGTTCGTTCTCTTCATCATTCTAACAACCTCGTCGGTGCTTCCTTGATGAAGTCTTTATCTATGTCATCTAGAAACTTTGATAGGAAAGAAACAACCGAATCTTTTAGGGTGTCGTCTCCTCAAACATACAAGTTTTTGTTTGATTGTCAAGGATATAAACTAATGTCACCGACCTTTGTTGGGACTATAGCTCCCCTACCCCCTTAACATTTTCCCCCTTTTGTCTCTATAGCCTCCTTCGGTTACCTTTGTTGCTTTATTTTTTTTCTAATGTATATTAGTAGATGCCATGTCATGGTCTCACATCATGGGCCATAGGGCTTGGCCCGCTTGTGAATAGTAACACATGGTACTGTTCACATGAATAGTATCATCGGTACTATAGCAGCAGGTCTGACCAAAGAAGGAAACATGCTCTCAAAAATCAGGGAATCTAGCTAGAGAAGGAAATATGTCCAAGGAGATCATATAAGTATCAATTAGATAGAGATTTGATTAGCAAGGAGATTAGATAAGTACCAATTAAATATATTTGATTATCTCTTAAGTTAGCAAGTCAGGTTTTAGTTTGTTATTTTTATTGTAGAGGGGATGGTCATGTGTCTATATAAACAGGGCCCCAATAAGAGTTTAGGCGTTGAGTATTCAGTTCAAGCATAGCCTCCCTGTATCCCTACCTCCTTGCTGTGTTGCCGCAACGGTGTTGTCGCGACGATGAGGTCTAGGTCCTCGACCATATACCCATTCTTCATATCAATTAAGAAGATTAGTTCCTTCTAATTCCGTGGAAACCTTGGTCGGTGACAATTTGGTATCAGAGATCCCGGGTTCTCCTTCCACTACGATGAGTCCCCAATCCATGCCGGTTTGGAGAGTACCATCGAAGACATGCTAAAAGCTATTATGCAGTGCCTAGACGCCATCGAGGAGAAGTTGCAACCGAACCAATCCTTAGAGGAGAGGGTAGCCATGCTAGAAGTGATTGTCCATAATCCTGGACGTCACCCCCTGCCGGTCACTAAAGTGTCCAGCCAGAACCTCGGACGTCCCCCCCTACCGACCACCGGCAATTAGCAGGGCCTTTCGGCACGTAACTAGGGAGGGGGTACCGCCAGGCCGGTGAAGACGAGGATAACTCGGACCCACCTCCTCGCCACTGGGAGAGAAGATGGCCTCGGCTGCGACGCATCCGCCCTTAGTGGAGGCGGCCCGGGCCACCCCGACAACGGCGTGGGCAGCCTCGTTTGGGCCAGGTCAGGCGACGATAGCTCGGTCGGCGACATCAGCAATGTTGTAGAGACCAACGCTACTTCCCTAACCACGCAGATCGACGAGCAGTTGGGCGCGATCGATGACGACTTGCAGATCTCAGTGATAGCTCAGCTCAAGGAGGAGATAGTTTTCAAGGGAGAAAAGATGTCATGGCCTTAGATCATGGGCCGGAGGCTTGACCTGTTTTGTGAACAGTACCGTGTGGTACTGTTCACGTGAACAGTATCGTCGATACTATATCAGCAAGTCCGGCCAAAGAAAGAAACATGCTCTCAGAAAACATGTTCACGGAGATTATATAAATATCAATTAGATATATATTTAATTAGCAAGGAGATCAAATAAGTACCAATTAAATAAATTTGATTAGCTCTTAAGTTAGCAAGTCGTGATTTAGTTTGTTATTTCCATTGTAGAGAGGCTGGTCTTATGTGTATATAAACCGGACCCCAATAAGAGTTTAGGTGTCGAGTATTTAGATTAGGTTTTGACTCCCCTCCTCATTCTCGTGTCACCGCGACCATGCCGCTGCGACGATCCTCGACCAACTACTTTTTTATATAATTTCAGATTAGTTCATATCAATTCGCGTGAAATCCCTACCGGTGACATGCCATGCTTCTTTCGGAAAAAAATTAAACACTGATATAAAAACCGTTCTTTTGGACCAAACGAACTGAACCTGTTTGTGCGGAGGTTGACGATCGCGTGGTCGTAGGTCTTGCCGAAGGCGAGGAAGAGCCAGCCACCGTCGTAGGCACCGAAGTAGCGTGCGGCGAGCCCGTCGCGCGGGATGCGCAAGTCGTGGGTGGCGCAGCCACTGAGGGCGCATGAGAAGGAAGGCCCGTCGGCGCTCGGTACGAGGATCCACGGGAGCGGTCGCTTCGGCGGGTGCTGCTGCGGCGCGACGGCGGCGCGCCATGAGCGGCAGATCTGGTCCATGCGGCGCCGGTCGACGAGGCACGAGAGGCTTTTGTGTATGCGACGGAGTACGTTGGCGCTGAGATTGTGCCTTGCCGTATCCATTGATAGGTGGAGGCGAGGCGAGGAGGACAACGTTCTGTTTGGGAATTTGGGATTGCTTCCTCTGCTTCTCGAAGCGGGAGATACCGGGAAGCCGCCCATTTTAACAACCGAATGTTACATTCACGCCTGAATTCTGCACTTGTTGCAATCACCAGAACAACAAAAACAGAAAACGAACAGGGCAAGCAGACATCGTAAAGCAGATTTCTGGAAGAAACAGTGAAGGATTTTTGGTGCTGTTGCAACTTGTTCAGGAGGTAATGGAAATGAAAGAGTCTGTAAATGTGAAGGTTGAGTTGAAAATTGTTAATATGAGTGACTGCAGAGAACTAGCTTGGCATGTTGAGGAATTCTGGAGCTTACATGTTTTTTACCTAAAATTGCAGTATTGAAGTTCTTAATCAATTATGAGTAGCTGGGTTCCCATGAGGTGTAATGTTCAGGAGGTCTAGAACTTACAATAATTTTAGCTGAAACTGTATTGTTGTTCTTACATGTTGTTTCTTAGACGCTTACATTTTGGTGTTGTTTTCAGTCTAGCATTTTTATTCAAACTGAAAGGTCATTTGCAACCAGCTGAGTTTAGTTGGGACTTCTGAACTCCATTGAAACTCTGTTTTTAGACAATTTTGTTTCGGTCATAATATCTCAGTCTAGCATTTTCGGTCAAAGTTGTGAACTAATTTGTTGTCAGACAAACTAAACAAGTAAATTGCAATCAACTGAGTTTAGTTCAAAATTCTGAAGTCCGCTGAAATTTTGTTTTCAGATAAATTAGTTTAGACATAGTATTTTCAGTCAATTGCAACTAGTTGAACAACAAGATTCAGAATAATATACAATCCGTTTTCAGACAGTATTTTCAGTTATTGTAAGACTGTTCTCATCCTTCTTTTAATCTCAGGAAATGATAGTCTATATTGCAATACCAGTTCAAATTTCAAAATAGACATTTTAGACATTACAGACACAATAAAAAATGTGACAACTCAGTTTCTTGAAAATCACACCAAACTATACTTAGGGTGCGTTTGGTTCTGCTGTGAGCTGTGAAAAAGCTGCTGTGAGTTGCCTGCTGTGAAAAAGCTGCTGTGAGCTGGCTGCTGTGAAAAAGCTAAAAGCCGTTTGGTTGAAACTGCTGTGAAAAAACTGCTGTGAGTTGACTGTTTTTTATAACTTACGTAATTTTCATCATTATAATATTCTATACATATATATAAATAAGAAACACTCAACATTGATGCAACTAAATAACTAAAAATATATTAGATAAATAAAAAAGTGCATAGTTCATCTTATAAAGTAACCGACAACTACATATTATCTTATGAAATTGTGCAATGCAATACAAACCATAATAATATTAAATCAATTAAGACACCTTGAATTCATACTATTTATTCTGAACTAAAAATCAGAAAAGCAGAAAAGCAAAAGCAGAAAAGCAAGGTCCAGGCTGCTTCCAAATTTGTACTAGAAAAAGCTGCTTTTTCACAGCAGAAGCAGTTTTGATAAACCCGTTTGGTTCAGCTTCTGCTTTTTCACAGCAGAAGCAGATTTCAAAAGCAGAACCAAACGCACCCTTACAATGTATTTTCAATCGTTGTAAAACTGTTCTCATCTCTCGTCTTTCTTTTAATCTCAGGAAATGTCATCGTATATTATAATACCGATTCAAATTTGATTCAAATTTTAAAACAGGGCATTTCAGATATTATAGACACAAAAAAACGTCAGATTGAAAACTGCACTTACAACGATAACATCATGACATGAACAAACAACTCAAATTACATATTCCATTTCATTAATAACTTTTTCAAGAGATGCTGGAATATAATAAGGTTTGATTTCTGAAAAGCCATCAATCATTTCCTCGAGAATGGCTCGCCAAACCTGCAGCTACTTAATTCGGCCCACATCATTTTGATCCCTAAGTCGGCAACAGCGAGCTCCCCAAATGAATTTAGGCCCATCAGCCTGACCCACAATTTTGCAAAAATAGTTACTAAACTGCTTGCGCTTAGGCTAGAACCTTTCCTTGATTAAAAAAAATCGTAACCAATCGACCTTTGTAAGGTGAAGAGGCCTTCATGACAATTTCCTCCTAGTCAAGGGTGGTCTTAAAAAGCTGCATCAGATGAAGATCCCCTCCGTCTTTTTCGAAGTTGGATATATCCAAAGCTTTTGACTCGATCAACGGGCCTTATTTGATTGAGGTCTTAAAACATAGAGGTTTTGGGCTCAGATGGGTAAACTGAATTTGCAATCTGTTTTATACATCTTCATCTGCAATTATCCTTAATGGTATTCCAAGGGAGAAGTTTTTTCATGGAAGGGGGTTCGACAAGGACACCCCTTGGCTCCAATGTTGTTCTTGTTGGCGTTTGACCCACTACAACAAAATGATAAAACTAGCCGAGAATAAAAGACTGCTCCCACCCTTTAAGGGGAACGTAATCAAAGTCCGAGCCTCCTTCTACGCCGATGATGTGGGTTTTTTCATGAATGCCTGTCCTGATGAGGCAACGTGTATGAAAAATTTGCTTGATACCTTCGGGAATGTGTTGGGTATCTTGATCAACTTTGATAAGATAGAGTGTTTCCCAATCAACTGTAGTAATACTGATCTAGATGTGATTCAAGCAGCATTCCCAACTAAGTTCTCTTAGTTTCCTTGCACTTACCTTGGTCTCCCCCTTCACTTCGGAAGAATACGGAAAGCACACCTCCAACCGCTAGTGGATAAGGCAGCTTGTAGGATGGCAAATTGGAAAGGGAAACTACTAAGCAAGGCGGGCAAGGTAGTTCTTATCAAGTCATCCCTCTCGGCGATCCCTACCTTCCATTTAGCAGTGCTCCCAGAGAATAAATGGCTAACCAAAAAGCTGGAAAAGATCGGTCGTGATTTCCTTTGGGGGAAATGCAATGCGCAAGACGGCTCCAGAGGGGTTTGCCTCATGAACTGGAAGCAAATCTGTCTCCCCAAAGACTTTAGAGGATTGGGGATTGTGAACATTGAGTGCTTCAGCCGCGCATTGAGGCTGCGCTGGCTATGGCTGAAATGGAAAGACACCTTGAGACCGTGGGTTGATCTGGCTCCTCCCTATTCTAAAAGGAGATTTTTACGGTGCACCCAAAGATTTATGAACCGTTAATTGTATTTCATCTAATGGTTCAGATTTGATTAGGGTAACCTATTACCTTCTGGGAGGTAATAGGTCACATTTCCTTCTATTTAAATTATGTGCATATCAAGTGTTTCTATTTTTTCAGTTTGCCTTCTATTTAAAATCATGTGTACATCATGCAGTTGATATGTTTCCATTTATACTGTGCAATATCATTTACTTTATATTTTTTTCATGTAATAATTAGAGGATACCGTGAAATATCACGCACCTTCCTTTTTCTTGTGCATTCTGTTTTTTGCATGCATTTGCATGCATGCGGCAGATAAAAGCTTTTAAAATTCTAATAACAACGACTTGTCTATATAGCTTAATAGAAGTGCGGGTCTACAAGATTTTTTTGGCAATTTTCTCTCGGGGTGCTTCCTATATTTTACGCGATGTGCAATTTTTTTTTATTTTTTTCAACATGAATGGATCAGAACAAAATGGAATACAAATTGTTTGAGATTATGACTGGTTAATTTTTTAAAAATTTGTGTACATATTTTATTAAGTTTCATCTTAATTATAATAATACATGATTTTTAGGTATTTGAAATATTATTTATTACTATTTTATCGTTCTAATGATAATTTATTTATTTTTGTTTGAATATGTGATTTGTCTATACATAATTCATGAAATTGCATTTTTTTATAATTTGTGTAGGTGTTTCATAAGTTTTAAAAATTATTTAATGGGTGGACTCACCTAGTAGTCAGATTATATTTTGGGCAACAAATTTATTCCAAACTGGTGTCCATGTCTGTTTAATGGTAACTAAGGCACAATATTTTTGTTCCTAGTATATGGCAGGCGCAAGGTAATAGCCGGTTAAAACATTAAGCAATAATTTTATTTTTATTAATTCAATAAAATGAAGGGCTAAGATTCATCTTACCTCTTACCTCCTAAGTAGGATAATGGAGCACCATAAAGGCCCCCTTCTAAAAAAGATTCGGACCTCTTCCGAGCTTCCACAAATATCATCCTAGGCAATGGGAAGAAGACCCGTTTCTGGCATGATAATTGGTTGGGGCCAACACCTCTATGTCTTTTAGCCCCAACTTTATATGGCATTTGCTCAAGGAAACACCTATCTGTCAACCAAGCGCTTACCCAAAACTCTTGGATCCATTCCATTCGGTGGGCCTCAATACTACTGCAGCTACATGAAATGGTTAGGCTGGCTCATGTACTTGACACCGTAGCTCTAAATGACCAGGAGGATGATGACATTATTTAGAAGGCAACGTATCCTATGCTCAAAGAGTTATGGTGCTCAAATGCACACATTAAATCTAGGCCAAGCATCTTTCATCCAACAGTATCTAGCTATTTGCGTTTACACCCTCTCACCTCCTCTTTTCCAGTGCAAAAAAATCATTGGATAAGAGGAGGTGAGAGGGTGTAAACGCAAATAACTCGACACCGTTGGATGAAAGATATTTGGCCCAAATTTAATGTGTGCATTTGAGCACCATAACTCTTTGAGCATAGAATACATTGCCTATTTAGAAATGGACGGCCGATGGTCAATACTACGTCAAATCGGCGTACCGTTGCCTGTTCACAGGCATGATTAAACCATTAATCATCAACCATTTATGGCAACGATGGACGGAACAAAAATGCAAATTTTTCACTTGTACTTTGATTAAACATAAAAGGGGACCGTTACAATGCCCCCGTTACCTCCCTTCGAGGTAATAGGTTTAAAGAATCCTGGCCGTTGGTTAAAGACATTTAAAATAAATAATTAAAAATAAAAATGATTAACCGGCTCTAACCGGTCACCCTATCTACCTTCCGTATCCATTTCTCTCGAGAATTCATGATAGCTTTAAAAGTTTTATTTTTAAATTTTTTTGAAAAAAAACATAAAATTTGAAAAAAAATAGAACTCTTCAAATTTATTTTGAATGATTTTTTGAAGAGTTCTGAAATAAAATTTTGAATTTTCAAAGTTTGTTTTTATTTTTTTAAAAAATCTGAAAAGAACATAAAACTTTGAAAATTTGAAAAAAAAAATCAAAATTCTTCAAAATTTCTTTTCAAATCATTTTATGAATAGTATGAAATAAATTTTATAATTTTCAAAGTTTATTTTTATTTTTTAAAAATTTTCTGAAAAGAACAACAAACTTTGAAAAATTGAAAAAAAAAACAGAACTCTTCAAAATTTATTTTAAAATGATTTTCTGAAGAGTTATAAAATATAATTTTGAATTTTAAAAGTTCTTTGTTTTTTCATAAAATTAAAAAAATCTTTCAAAAGTTTACCATGCATTCTCCGGAAAAGAAATTTCAAATGATTTTTTGAATATTTGTGAAATAAATTTTCGAATTGTCAATTTTTTTTGTTTTTTAAATTGTATACGTGTCATATGCCATAAATTAAGGGATTCCAAAATATTTTGGGCAAATTGAGGAAAGAAATATATTAGACGCATGGAAAGAATTTATTTTGCATGCATATGGGTCCCACATTTAGAAAAAAGAAGGTACTATGACCTGTTACCTCTAGGAGGTAACAAATTACCTAATTTAAATCTGAGTCGTCCAATCACATGGATTGGACGGTTGATAAAATTTGGGGGTACTGTAAAAATTCCCTTTTATGACAACTGATAATATTCTCAAGCGAGATTGACCTTGCTACCCTTTCTGCCAACTGTGCTTGACCGAACTGGAAACGACTCAACACCTTGTGTGCGGTTGCTCCTTCACGACTCAGGTTTGGTCACGGGTGGTTCTTCATTTCAACATCGCGCGCGCCACGCCCTTATCGACAGACGCCTCACCCTAGGATTGGTGGTCCAAGGCGAGCAAAAACATTGCCCCGAAGAACAGGAAAGCATTTAATGGGTTGATCATATTTTTATGGTGGAATATTTGGAAAGAGCGGAATAGACGAGTATTCCATTCTTCATTTGGTTCAATCTCTCACATTTCTGACCTAGTGATTAGTGACTGTAGCTTTTTCTTTAGAGCTTACCAGTCCAACATGTAGTTGTATCCCACCCTGTTTCTTATTCATGTCCAATCGCTTAACTATACTTCTCTTCTGGGGTTTTCACCCCTCTTAATATATTGGGCGGCGAATCTCTCGCTTGCATTAAAAAAATTACATATTCCATTCAAAGATTCCAGGTTACATCATATCATTCACATAAAAACACGATAGCTGCAAAAATGGTATTCATGCCTCTCACATATCAATTGCAACGAGCTCAGCACAACTAAGTTAAAACTTCACTTTGCAGTCAAAATGGAGGTAATACTGTTGATTAGCTGAACGCACTTAATCAACTTAATCAACAGTCTGAATTAGTTTTAATTATTACCTCCGAAGAAGGTAATTGGAGTATCTTCAGGGCCCAGTTCCTTTCATACTCTCTAATTTTGTGGGGTTCGTGAGAGCTTATCATTTTTGTTAATGTACTACGGTCTGCACAGTACACTAGTACAAAATTTCCTGAACAGCACGAAGATGCACAAATCCAAGCCATGAACACCAACCATTTCTGTATTCTGCAATTCATGAGCTAGATCCATCACGATAGAAACATCACAGTACTCACTCGGAATCGTTTTCTGCAACCACAGGAGAATTTCCTACGCGTCGATCTCGAATGAAACAGCAACTACTACTGACTGATCAGCACGACAACATCGTCCATCGCAGCAGAAAGGAGACAGAGGAGCACATCTCGGCAGCAAACATTCATGTACCACAACGATCGAACTAATATCACTTGTCAGGGGAGAAGCCAAGCCCGCGGTGAGAAGTTGGACGGGAGTAGTTGGTCCGGCAAGAAGTTGTCCACGCGGGGAACAGCGTCAGCTGCCGCAAGCCACTTGCCGCTGTCGATGCAGGGGTAGGAAAATGATATCATCGATATATTTTCGTCGTGGATTCTCCCGTCACCCAGGAAGTAGACGCCGTCGCTGAACTCCTGGCCCGGGTAGTCGGCCACCTCGTAGGATCTGGAGCAGCCTCGCGCGAGGAACAGTATCCGACCATCCAACGAGGCGAGCTCTTTCCAAGCGTACTGGGTCTCCTCGCTTCCGGTGATATCCCGCGGAAGTTCCGTCATCTCGAACACCCTGAACGTCCACGTCTTGGGTGGAATGGGGAGAGGACCACGAATAAGCCTGACCACCATGAGGAGACGCCCGCGGGACTCCACTAGGTAACGGACAACGATGTTCCTGCCGTAATCAAGCTCGCCGTGTAACCGGCGAATCTCCATGGGTGGAATCTTCAGCTCTCCGTCGTCGTCTTGGTGGAACTCCGATACAGGAAACACATGGAGGATTTCTTGTCTGGTGAGGAAATAGAAGGCTCCATTGTGGTGAATAACATCCTCTAGATATGGCGCGCCCATCAGATCAGTAGCAATTGGCAACTGGTGCCTAACATGCTCTAGTTCTGGCAGGGCGGTGCCAGTAGCATTTAGCGTCACCGCAACGTCTTGCCCCATGCGCCAGAATGCATGGACGGGTGGATCCAATAGGCTCCACAAGAAGATGACGATGGCGGCGCCGACGCAATCTCCGTGCTCCGGTGGCGAAGAGAGTGTCGCGGCTAACATGACGATGTCGATGCTTTCGCTATTGGAACGCGCAGGATGTCGCTGGGCGATGCCGTCGGGGAGGTCGAAGAGCTGGTCGGTGCGGAAGTTGATGAGCCTGTGACCGTAGATCTGGCGGTAGGCGAGGAAGAGCCAGCCGCCGTCGTAGGAGCCGAAGTAGCGGGCTGTGAACGCCTCGTCCGGGACGTGGAAGTTGTGGGTGGCGCAGCCACCGATGGCGCATGAGAAGGAAGGCCCTTCGGCGTCAATAGCGACGATGATCCACGGGAGCGGTCGCTGCGGCGGGTGCTGCTGCGGCGCGACGGCGGCGCGCCAGGAGCGGCAGACCTGGCCCATGCGGCGCCGGTCGACGAGGCACGATAGGTTTCCGTGGATGCGTAGGAGTACGTCGTTGTCGAGATTGCGCATTGTCGTGTCCATTGGATAGGCGGAGGCGAGGCGAGGACGACGATGCTCTGTTTGGGAATTTGGGATTGCTTCCTCTGCTTCTGGAATCGGGAAGTAACGAGCGAACAGAGTGTGGCTTGGTTTGCAAGATGCAGGGGAGGTCTACCTTTTAACCACCGAGCAGAGCAGATCTCAAATCGGTAGAATCGTATGCAACTACGTAAATTAACTAACTAAATTAACCAACTACGTAAATTAACTAACTAAATTAACAAACTACGTAAATCTTTCTGATTTGTGATAGCTAGAGCGTGATTTTGGCTACATTTTTGCTCTCTTTTATTTTGCGGAAGCTATGTGTTTGAGATGATTAGTTCCGTCTACTAACTTTGATGTCTGTGATTTTGGTAGGTTTAATTGGTGGCCTATGATGACTAGTACAATTGCATCCATGTTGCTGACACGCCAACAATGGATTCGCTCAGGAAGGTATATTTTCTTAGCCTTTAGTAGGGTATGTTTAGTTGAGCTGTGGCTGTGAGAAAAAACTGTTGTGGGCTATAGGTTGTAAAAAAACTGCTGTGGAATGTCAGCTGCGACAAAAAAGCTGTTTGACTGAAGCGGTTGTGGACAAACAACTTTAAATTGTGAGCTATATAAAAAGTTTCTGTAATATCCATATCTGCTTCAAATGTTGATTATATGTAAAATGTTGTAAAATACTATTATTTAATGATCCACGTATAAATAACAATTTTAAAAAAGAAAAAATAATTTCTAGAACTTTGTTGATTCAATTATTATAAGTAAAAACTAGTCAGATACATGTACTTTGCAACAGAGAATTTTATTTTTTAATAGGGTATTTATGTAAAATTAATGTTTTTGCATGATTTTTTAGAAATCTAAGGATTTTTATACAAAATTTATACATCTGCATAAAAATAAAAAAATAAAAAAATAAAAAAATAAAAAAATAAAAATAAAAATAAAAAATATTTTTCTTTTTTCTTCTTTCTCACGTTTTATTTTTAGTTTGCATGCAGCGCGTCGCGCGCATGCAGCGGTTCAGCGCATGGCCGGGGCGGGCGCCGCGCGTGCGGAGGTGCGCCGGGCGCGACGGCGGTTTGGGCGGTTTTTACGAGGCACAAGTTTTGACTGTTTTTTATGAAATATGAGAAAGTCACGCACATGGACTCGTATAGAAACGGAGCTGCATTATATTAGTTAAGATGTGCACATGGATAGATTTTTCTGGAGCAAGTCACCCCCAATCCTTGTTGCCATCGCCCCAAAGCTGATCATGAGGTGACTCTAGTCCCAGCTTCCGCTCAGTAGCAGCTTCACGTCGGCCACCTCGCCGAATAACTTCACCAGGTCCAAGCAACCCACAGCACTGGCGTCACCACGCTCGGCCTCCGTCGTCTCCGTTTCCGTCTCCGGCTGCAGGCCCAACTCCTCCTCGACGTCGTCGTCGGACACAGCGATCAGCAAGAACTCACACTCTTCGTAGTTGAGCAGGTCTTGTGGGTCGGCCAGTGTGTACCGGTTGCTCCCGAATCGACCCGGCAGGTGCGCCGGGAACGTCGCCCTGCGCTTGCTCTGCAGCCCGCGGAACCGCTCTTCGCTGATGTCGTAGTGTGGCTACTTGGGGTTCTAGATCTGGATGAGGTAGGATGCCTCCGGCTCCACTTTCATGGCCTCCCGCGGCTCGCTCGCCTCGTCGAGACTCGAGAGGCAATGAAGAGGATGGAGGAGGGAGAGAAAAGAAGCGGAAGCCGCCAAAGCTGGTTCGGAAAAAGCTGTTGGGTTGATTTGGTCCTTAGACTTCACTTCTGAAGAATCTGCATGGTTACGTTGAGCAATGAGCAATACCTTTGCTAGGGGTTTCTCCTTCATGTAGTTGCGTAGTTGGCCTAGTGAATTGAATCTATTGTGTGTTCTGTGTTATAATTTACAGAAGAAATATTCCGTGCAATCTGTAATTGTGCAATCATGTAATATGTTGCATTCAATCAAGATCCAACGGTTACATATGAAACCTAAACTTTTTTACTTTTTCATATGTAACCGTTGGATCTTGATTGAATGTACCAGATCGCACGATTGCATGATTGTACAATTACACAGGATATTTCCTCTAATTTGCGGGCTGGAAAGATTGGTCTTTGTAGACAAGTTATCATAATGAAGAATAGAATAACTGCACTTGTTCAGTGTGGTGCCATGTTGTCAGTATTTGTATGTTCTTTGCAATTTTGTGTGCTCACATGGTTGCTACTATGAGTTTTATACAATGATCTCACCTTTTTCTTAATATATATTAGAACATTTATAGTGAAGAACTGCACTTGTTTAGTGTGGCACCCATATCGGTCTTTGTATGTTCTTTGGAATTTTGCATGCTCACATACATCAGAAGTTCAGAAAATTTTTGTATGCTACTGTTGAAAAAAATCCATGATGCTTATTCTTATCCTTTTACCACACTTCACAGCTTATCTTGTTTTCTATATTTTCAAGAAGGGTGCTCCACAGAGGAAGAAGCTTGTAAAGGCTCATGGAACAGCTTGTAATGCACTTGGTGCTGGTCGGATTTGTACTCAAGGGAATGTTCTTTTTCTTGGCTCTCTTTTTTAGTAGCAGCATACTGTCACGATTGATTTCACTAACAGGAGCAATCTCACGGGAGAAGCCAAACCGGCGATGAGTAGTTCGACGGGCTTTGCTCCGGCAAGAAGTTGTCCACGCGGGAGGCAGCATCCGCCGTCGCCATCGTACACTTGCCGTTATCTCTGCAGGGGTAGGCTCTATTAGTGATCAATGTCGTGTCGCCCTGCTGGAGTCTCCCGTCATCCAGGAAGTAGACGCCGTCGTTGAACTCCAGCCCCGGGTAGTCGGCCACCTCGTAGGATCTGGAGCAGCCACGCGCGAGGAACAACATCCGACCATCCAGCGAGACGAGCTCGTTCCAGGTGTACTTGAAAAAGACCTCGTTGTCGGTGGCTTCCTGCGGCAGCTCCACCATCTCTAACACCCTGAATGCCCGCGTCGTCGGGGGCCAATCACGAACGTTAGCGAACCTGACCACCATGAGGAGATGCCCGCCGGACTCCACCAGGTAGCGAGCAACAACGTTCTTTCTGTAATAGCGTTGACCATTTCGGAAGCGTCGAATATCCATGGGTGGTATCTTCAGCTTGTCGTCATCGTATTCGTAGAACTCTGATACTGGAAACACATGGAGGTCTTCTTCTCTGGTGAGAAAATAGAAAGCTCCGTTGTGGTGGATGACATCTTCTAGAATTGGTCCGGTGAAGCCATTAGTCGCCATCACCGCAACATCACGCTCCATCCGCCAGAATGCATGGATGCGAGGATCTAATGGCCATACGGAGCTGACGGCGGCGGCGACGCAGTCTTCGTGTTCTGGTGGCGATGAGAGTGTCACGGCTAACATGACAATGTGCACGCTGTTGCGATGCCCCAACATTTGTACGCCGACTACGTCGGGGAGGTCGAAGAGCTGGTTGGTGCGGAGGTTGAGGAGCGCGTGGCCATCGGTCTGGCCGAAGGCGAGGAAGAGGCAGCCGCCGTCGTAGGAGCCGAAGTAGCGGGCAGTGAGCGCGTCTTTCGGGACGTGGAAGTCATGGGTAGGGCAGCCACGGAGGGCGCATGAGAATGTAGGACCTCTAGCGCTTGGGACGAGGATCCACGGGAGCGGCCGCTGCGGCGGGTGCTGCTGCGGCGCGACGGCGGCGCGCCAGGAGCGGCATACTTGGCCCATGTGGCGGCGGTCGTCGAGGCATGGGAGGAGCCTGTGAATGATGCAGAGGACTCTGTCTTTTTCCCAGGGATTTGCCTTGTCCATTTGAGAGCAATGTTTTAAATGTCCGGCTAAGGCACTTAGCGGCAGCCTTCAAAATCAGCTATAAAGGCTATAGCCGGCTATAGCGGCAAGCTAAGCCATTTAGCGGTTTTAGAAAAAAAACATGACATGCCTTCATTTGAATAGCAATTACGCGATATATGGATGCAATAACATATCAAATGCATGCAAATTCAATATCACTTGTAAAATACATTGAACAATTGTCTAACAAACTCACAAACATTAAGTTGCAAAATAAAATTGATAAACTATGGAATATAAAATGATTTACTCATCTCTTAAATCATCTAAAACTGAAGCTTATTGCATTGAAATGCCATATAAAGAGTTAAACAATATTATAAAATAACATTTATTCTCTTAGTATTTTTTAGCGGGCTAAATTAGGCTAATATTGTGTTTTTAGCGGGCTAAATAAGGCTATTAGCGGCTAAATTCATTTAGCGCTAAATAGTGTATTTCTTAGCCCCAGACCTCCCTAGAGGCTATAGCCGGCTAAATAGCCGCTATTAGCCGGCTATTTAAAACATTGTTTGAGAGGCGAAGGTGAGGCGAGAAGATCGAATGCGAATATGCGATGAGGACGACGAAGCTCTATTTGGGATTGGTTCCTGATCTGCTTCTGCTTCTGCTTCTGCTTCTGGAAGCGGGAGAGAGGGAGAGCCTTGGTTTGCAAGTTGCAGGGAAGGGGAGGAGGCCGACTGCAACTTTTGCTAACCAAGCAGGAAGATGGGCCCATCTTATTTATTGGGCCGGTTTCTTTGGCCTCAAGTTTGGTTCTATAGCAAAATAGTCAGAGAAAAATATCGTCCAATTCAAAATAATTTTATCTAAGCCCAAACAGTATAACTAATTATTAGCTCAACACCTAACTAATGGTTAATTAGTCCGTCAGTCAATAAAAAACTATTTTAAGTTAATAGAAGCACTTAAACTATTTTGCTTTCTACAAACATTAACAAAATCGACTCTAACAATCGATTAGTTTAAAGTATCTAAAAAATTTTAATCAACTAATTATTAGCTAAACTAATTATTAATTAGCTAACTGTATTCATTGTTTTGTTAACCATGTGCATGTGTGGCAAGAGGTCAAGTCGTCTTTGTGCGTTGTATTATTATAATTTTCGCATATACTCTCTGCAAATCGTACTGCATTTCTAATATCATACTAAAATTCTATAATTTAAGATAAAGAGTTCTAAGCCGTTTTGCTCTTCTCTCCAAATTTTAACATGCTAACAAAACCGTTTGATAGAGTTTAAGATTTAAAGTATATGTATTTTCTAACGTAAATCTATATTCTTCGTTATTGAAAAAACTGGTAATTTAGTCTCTTTTTTATAACTTAGAGCTGACGTAATTATGGCTGAATTTAGGGTATTGAGGTCACGTTTGACACGGGTCCACATCTAGAATTTTTTAGCTAATTCAATCTAGTTTCAAGATAAAAATAGATTAAGGGTGTTTATTTAAGTAATTTTGTTTTTATTTTAGATAAAAACAAAACTTTAAACGATTTTATTATAATATAAAGTCTAGATCTAGCATGGTACCAATCTTAATTAAAACATATATTTTTGAAATAAAAGTAAAATATTATTTTATTATAAAAATTTTAGAGATAATTTTTTATTCGTCTCCGACGCCAAAACGTGAGGTCAAATCTGCAAAATACATATACGAAGCGAAGCGCTTCCTCTCTCTATTTATACCATCTTCTTCCTCTGCAAGCCACGCGGCTCGTATTTGGCATCCAGAGAAAAACCAGCGACGGAAAAAGGAGGAGCCGAGATCGTCTCTTTTGCGGTAATCATCTCGATCCCTCCACAGTGAAACGCTCCGCTCGGATTGTCGTCTCCGTCTAGTTGGCGATTTCAATCCAGTCTCGTGTAGATCATTATACCTTGTGAATTTGTTTCCCGTACATAATTGCGTTCCGTTGGGCCATTAGTTGTTTACTGCTCGAATCTTATTTTTGTGCTTCTTTTTGGGACCAAATCGGAGCCAATGCGAGAGGGAAATCTAATTTCGTTGCAGTTTTGTGTGGTTTATTATTTGAGTATGATTGATTTGTGTATGCCGAACGATTCCAGCGATTTCGTGATGAGCTCTGTTTTGGAATTGGGGATACCCCACATTGATCTCAAATCGTTTCAGGGTAGAATCGTATGCAACTATGCAAATTAACCAACTAATTTGCAGCAATACTGTACTGTTTCTTTCTGATATGTGATGGCTAGAGCGTGATTTTGGCTACATTTTTGCTGTCTTTTATTTTGCGGAAGCTATGTGTTTGAGATGATTAGTTTCGTGTATTAACTTTGATGTCTGTATATCCGTGATTTTGGTAGGTTTAATTGGTGATGGGGAGCTCAAGTTTCTCGTGGACATTACCCGACCACCCAAAGTTCCCTAAGGGAAAGACGGTGGCCGTGGTTGTGCTGGATGGATGGGGCGAGGCCAATGCTGACCAGTACAATTGCATTCATGTTGCGGAGACGCCAACAATGGATTCGCTCAAGAAGGTATATTTTCTTAGCCTCTAGTATCTAGTTGAGGCTTTGAGGGTAACACCACAGATTTAATCTATTGTGGGTACCTTAGGCTTCACTTCTGAAGAATCTGCAGTGGTTAGGTGACTGGTGAACCTTTGCTAGGGGCTTCTCCTTCATGTAACCTAGTTGTCCTAGTAAATTGAATCTATCGTGCGTTCTGAGTTACAATTTGTAGGCTGGTAAGATTGGTCTTTGTAGACAAGTTATTATAATGAAGAATTAATGCCCTTGTTCAGTGTGGTACCATGTTATCGGTCTTTGTATGTTCTTTGCAATTTTGTGTGCCCGCATGGCTGCTATGAGTTTTATACAATGATCTCAGTATCTCACCTTGTTCCTAACATATTAGAACATTTATAGTGAAGAATTGCTGCAGTTGTTTATTGTGGCACATGTATCGATCTTTGTATGTTCCTTGCAATTTTGCATGCTCACATAGCTGCTATGAGTTTTAAACAATGATCTGACCTTGTTCCCAGCAGACATTGGAACATTTTTGTGTGCTACTTTTGAAAAAAATTCATGATGCTTATTCTTGTCCTTTAACCACACTTCACAGCTTATCTTGTTTTCTATGCTTCAAGGGAGCTCCAGAGAGGTGGAAACTCGTAAAGGCTCATGGAACAGCTGTTGGTCTCCCTTCTGATGATGACATGGGCAACAGTGAGGTTGGGCATAATGCACTTGGTGCTGGTAGGATTTTTGCTCAAGGGTACATTTTTTCTTGGCTCTCTTTTTAGTAGCAGCATATTGTCAGCCATGCATAATCTGTGGATGACGAAAAGTACTATATTAGTTTGAAAGATATTACCACATCAGGTTTCAGCAATTTGTTTGCTGTCTTGCCTGTTTGAATATGCTAGATTTAGTCAAGTGACAACTCTTGGTTCCAGTGGCATCCCTTGTGTCAGTTTTGCAAGTTATCTGCATATGACGTGGGTTACCACATGGACATACAGTGAGATATCATCATTACCATCTCATGTTATTACCAAATCATGCACTTTTTAGTGGTTTACTAAGTAAGAAAGAAATCCCATGTGTACATTTCATTTGGATATGAAGTGTAGTTTGTCTATGAATAAATTTCTGAGCTGTGTGCCATCCTTGACATCTAGTAACCTTTTGATGGCATGGCAACAGTTCGCCATGCTACATGGTGAAGTGTTTTTAAGCAAAGAACATAATTTCTGACATGGCCTCCGCTCGTTCCCCACCGCTCCCCATGGCCTGCCCTAGGCTCCATCGGTTAGTTTTCTTCTCACTACGCTGCACTCCGCCATGGTTGGTCCCCATCTGGCCCTGCTCGAGCTCGAGCGAGACCACAATTTGGCCCAACTTGTCTCTTCTTGGGATTTCTCGTCGGGCTTGGCTTTTCAGCATCTCTCTCTTCTGCGATTCGGTTCTCCAGTTCACTTCCCTCGCTCCTCCTCGAGGGGCTCTTTCTTCTTGCTGGCAATCTTCTGTCGCTTCACCTTTCGCCTTACGGAATCCTCCGCCGGCCTGGCGATCTATTTGTGCCCGGGAGATGTTTCGGCAGGTTTCCACGCTAAATTTGTCAAAGATAGACAGTTTAGAATCTCCGTGGCTTGCAAAGACATTGGATTGCTCATCACTCGTCAAAAGTGTTTTATCTCCTCCTTTGACATCTACTTTCACCTATGGTGGGATGGTGGAGCCAATTGGCCGTTGGAGCATGCTAGGTGGGTGCGGGAAGAGCTTGCCAGTTGGTCCTCACCCCGCGCTCCCTGGCGCGCTCATCGTAGTACCTCAGTTCGCCCTGACCTTCCTTGTCCTCCCCCTCCCCCCAGGAGACCAGACGCGTCACTTTTTCCAATTCACGCTAATTTTTTCGGTTCATCCTGTTTCTCCTGCGATTTTGAATTCAAATTTGAACCATCCTTTGGGGCGTCGTGTTCCTTCTTTATCGGCGCTATCCCTGTCCACGTCCCACTCCCTTGTCCTTCCGGGCGGGAAATCTTTATCTCTCGTCGAGATCTCCCTTCCATCCTAGGCCCATTTGTCACACCCCCACTACCCAAGGTAGCTTCCGCTGTAGGCTGCACGACTAATTCCCCCGCCTCAACGTTCTTACGTCTGCACCCTGCCACCACCACTTCATCTCGCCTAGTCCCGGTGCAAGGCATTTCCAGCCATCTGCGCACTGCCCTGTCCCACTGCCATACTAGCCGCAGCACGACAGACGTCCCGCATGTCTTTTCAAAGCCGACAGACATTAAATTCTGGCACAATTACCCGTCAAGGTTCTTTTGCAATCTACGCTGGGCAACCCTTTCTGTACCCCGAATCACTCCCAGGATACTACTCGAGACAAACCCACAACCCTAGCCATTGTTCCCTTCACCCCAGCACCCCCTGCGCCCCACACTCCACCCCATCTCCATCCTCCTTCCTCATGGCCAACTTTCCGGTTGATCCGATTCCTTTCATTGCTAGAGGAGGTGTACTCTCGGACGATGGTGGGGAGCTTCGTCGGCGACGTAGCGTGGTGTCTCTTTCGGGTCAAGTGGTCAATAAGCACGAATACCTGGCGATTGCCATCCGTGGCGAACACCTTGATGCTATGGAGCGCCAAGAGTTCCTCCATCTTATCAACCACCACATCACTCAAGTTCTCCGTCTCCAGGTACCGCGGTTCTGCTTTTACCCAATAGGAGTGGGGATCTTCAAACTTGGAAATATCTTCCAGAGAGATTGCTTAGTGTCTTCTGCTCCACACTGGATTGGGGACAGAATGGTCAACTTTGTTAAGCATGACAAAGCAATTAATCACCGTAACTCTCTGGCCGCACGCATTGGTTGGGTAATATTCTTGGCATTCCCCTTAGATGTCAAGGAGTTTCATTTCTTAGAGCAAATTGTGGCGTCCTTTGGTAAGCTGCTCTACGCATTTTGAGGACACTAGTTTGGCTAGGGTCATGCTGAAAGTCTTATACGATAACACGGTGGATATTCCTCACAGTATCACAGTCAAGTCCTGCACTCCTGCCACTCCATGGATGGAGAGGGGCGATCATGGACTACTATGGTGATGTTAGCCATGTTATTTTGTTTGGGTGGGTCGTGGACTTTGCATTACTCCTCAGTTTATCGTTACGGATCACTATTTGCTATTAGGCCCCTGGCACTTCTGTACCTAAAAATCACTGCTCTCCTAGACCTCGTAGCTACGCTTCTGGGGCTCGTCATCGCAATGCAGATTTTTCTTCATGGATCGTTTTCTTAAATGGACCATTTTGAACTGGAACATTCGGGGCCTAAACTCGACAGGGAAGCAGTTGGCAGTTAGGTCACTCTTGTCAAGCAAAACCTACTCCATCTTTTGCATTCAAGAAACGAAACTCGCAGTGATTGATCATTCAACTATCCGGAAAATTGCCCCAAAGCGGTTTGACAAATTTGCCTTCTCACCATCCTCTGGAGCCTCTGGGGGGATCCTCGTTGGATGGATCGGATCGCGTTTTATAGGAAGAGTGGTATCATGCAACTCCTTTCATATCACAATGGCCTTCACTTGCACAATCAACGAACATTCTTGGCACCTTACCACGGTCCATGGGCCTTGCCGAGAACTTGATAGAACCGAATTCTTAGATTGGTTAATGAATTTGGACATGATAGCCCAGAAGGATTGGATGCTCGTTGGAGATTTCAACTTATTTCGGTTCCCTCATAACAGAAACAGAGTTGGGTCCGGCTACTCTTCCTCTCTCAAATTCAATGATTGTATCAACAACCAAGGACTTCTTGAAATTCCTCTATCTGGTCACCGTTTCACGTGGAGCAACATGCAATCCAACCCTCTCCTAGTACAACTTGATTGGTGTCTTACCTCCCCCAATTGGAGCATTTCCTTCCCAAACACTAATTTCTTGGCTTTGGACAAATTTATCTCAGACCACGTCCCTTGTGCCGTAGGGATTGACACTTCAATTACCATGCCTTTTTTGTTCAGGTTTGAGAACTTTTGGCTCTCAATGCTTGTTTTTCTAGAGGTGGTGAAAGTTGCCTGGCTAAGATCCCCTAGTACCACCAACGAAGCCCAAAACATTGCTTCCAAATTGGTAACCCTACAGAAATTTCTTAGAAGGTGGAGTAGTCGAATTGGGAGTTTGGAAGCAAATCTCAGAGCCTGTCATGTGGTCATCGGCGCCCTAGATTCTTTTGAGGAATTTAGACCCCTAAGCATTATGGAAGGCGACTTCAGAAGAATTTTAAAAGAGAGAAGTGATCAAATTTTGGGCATCAAACATTCTTATTGGAAGCAAAGGTATATGACCCGTTGGACACAACTAGGGGATGAAAACACGAAATTCTTCCATGTTGCTGCAACGGATAGGCTTCGACGTAATACTATTTCTTCCATCACCCTAGACAATGGGCACAGGGTGTTCTCACAACAGGATAAGGCCGCTGCGGCATTGGATGCTTTCCTTCTCCGGCTTGGGTCCTCTACGAACACTCCGAAGGACTACAACTCGCCAATTCTTTGGCAATGTATTGATGACCTGGATCATCTCATCAGGCCTTTCTCCACTTTGGAAATAGATGGTGTCATCAAATCTTTACCAATGGACAAGGCTTCGGGCCTAGATGGTTTCAATGGTAGATTCTACAAATCTTGTTGGGAAATCCTTAAACAATATTTTTACAAACTCTGTGAAGCCTTTCATTTGGGAAACTTGGATCTAAGACCACTCAATAGCTCCTTCATAATCTTGATACCCAAATTGGATACCCATCGCACATCGCCGATTATAGACCAATCTCACTAGTCAACTTTGCAATCAAGTTTATTACGAAACTTCTAGCCAACCGATTGCAGCCGATCATGCAAAGGATTATGCATAAAAATCAGTATGGATTCATCAAAGGACGGTCTATCCAGGATTGCCTCGCCTGGACCTTCGAATTCACCCACCAATGTCACCGTTCCAAGAAACTAGTTGCTATTTTCAAGCTAGACTTTGAGAAGGCCTTTGATCTGGTGGAGCACTCAGCCATCCTCTTCATGTCCTCTCGGCTGGGTTTCCCTCCAAAATGGACACAATGGGTCACTACAATCCTCAGCTCCGCTCATTCTGCAGTCCTCATCAACGACTCAGTTGGAAAATTTTTTATTATAAACGTGGAGTGCGACAAGGTGACCCCTTATCACCATTGCTGTTCATCATGGTTGGTGAGCTCCTCCAATACATCCTGAACGTAGCCTCTACCCAGGAAGTCCCGTTGGCACCCTCCCACTACCATACCTAGGGTTACCTCTGGGAGTCACAACACCAAAATTTAATGACTTTGGCTCGTTGATTGCTTAGGTTGAGCGCCGTCTGGCGGCTACCTCATTCTGGCTGTTGCCAGCAGTAAAGGTCCAAATTGTTAAATCAGTCCTCTCAGCACTGCCCACATATACAATGTGCATGTTCAAACTACTGAGCAAAGTTATTCGTACTCTTGACAAAGCCCGGCGCCACTGTCTCTAGAGGGGTCGATCCCTAGACTCGCCTGCCAAGCCATTGGTCAAATGGGCTACGGTTTTCAAACCAAAAGCTAAAGGAGGTCTGGGGGTTATCAACTTGACAGCTCAAAACAATGCACTAATGATGAAGCACCTTGACAAGTTCTACAATATAAGAGACTATCCTTGGATCGATCTCATTTGGTCAAAATACTATCGTTCGGGTCGTCCTCATCTGACTGGCGACAAAGGTTCGGCTTGGTGGAGAGGGATTCTCAAATTGTGCCCTCTCTTCTTGGCCATATCCAAGCCAACTCCCAAGAGTGGCTCCTTGATCTCACTCTGGTTTGACCTTTGGATGACGACACCGTTATATCTCAATTTGCCAAGACTCTTTACCTTTGCTAAAAATAATAACTGCTCTATCTCCTACTTCTGACGCTGCACAAACCTGTCCAGGCAATTTTAGCTCCCACTCTCCGACGAGGCACTGGCCAAGTTGGTGCAACTTCAGCAGGTAATTGTTTCGACCATCCCTTACACTGAGGCTGCTGATTCTTAGAGCTACATTTGGGGACCTGCTCCATTCACACCCTAAAGACTATATGCCTCTACCTTTAGGCATATGACAACTCCGTCGGTCTTCAAATGGTTATGGTCCTCCCGCTGCACCAACAAACTTAAAGTTTTCTTCTGGCTACTCCTTCAAGATAGACTAAACACACGGGGCATTCTCCATTAGAAACATCTACTGTAGACTGATATTAACATTCACTGTCCCATGTGTCAAGAGAGCCAGGTGGAGACCTCTGGACATCTCTTCTTTGAGTGCAGCTTCAGCAAAGCTTGCTGGAACTCATTAGGGCTCCTTTGGCCAGGGTCGTTCCTATTCTAGGGGCCCTAGGCGAAAAAAATTAGGGGCCCTTCGATTTATTTTCAGTGGGTGGGCGAATCGCATGGGTAGACGTAAAAAGGTATTAGTGACGGGCAGGTGAGCATCGGTGAATCGACAACACCACCTACCATGTTGTCAGTCGGATCATTCACATGGCTCACCGCGAGGGCATAACCATCATCGCTACCATCCACTGACCTAGCATTAGAATTTAGGATGGGATTTGGACTGGTCACCACTCACTAGTGCTTTAGGCTTCAGTGGAGTAACTGAGGTGACGAAAGCCTTGCTCGTCCATTGTTCGTTGCCCATTGTGGCGTTGCCATAGAGGGAGTCATGCCATCGTGAGCCGACAAATGGGGGATTTTGGTTGTTGAGTGAGCAGGCGAGGATTTTGGACGATATCACGGGTGGACAAGCGTCAGTGCATGGCTGCCTAGCTGGCTTGCATTTTCCCATGCTGGACTGTTAGATATAGGAGTTTATTTGTAAATCTTCTCTTCTCTTGTACTATTGCCCTTTGGGCCCTTCTCTTGTATACATTTCCCTTTGGGGCCCCTTGGAAATAGATCTGAACTTTTCCTAACATGGTATAGAGCTAGAGTTTCCTTCCCTCTTCCCTTCCTCCAGATCCAGCCGTCGGCACCTTGCCTGCGCCCGCGCCATCGTGTCCTCGCGCCGCCGCTCGTCTGCCCGCGCGAGCTCGCACCGCCGCACCCGCGCCTGCGCCTGCTCGCGCCGCCGCCGTGACTCCTCACCGACTCGCCCCCTTCTCTTCCAGATTGTAAAAAAAACAGAGGCAAGGGTTCCTCACCATGGCTGCTATTTGTCCTCCCGTTGCTGCACCGCTCCCGAATGTCACCTTTGATGGCACCAACTTTCGGGAGTGATCCACGATGCTTCGTGTGTGCCTTGACAGTCAGCGGTTGTGGGGACATCTCACTGGCCACTCTCCTCGCCCTCTTGTCCCGTTTCGTCCTACTGAGCCTACTACCTGGGCAGATGGTGCTCCGCCTTCTGATGAGGACCAGGCGGCCTATACTGCGGCTAGTGAGCAGTACATGTTTGATCTTAGCGACTATGAGGATTGGAGTGCTGCGGAGGCTCGTGCTGCTCAGATCCTCCTTGGCAGTATGAAGATCGAGTTTGCTATGGATCTTGCCTCCTTGCCTTCCACTCAGGTGATGTGGGAGCATGCGACGAGTCTCTACCAGTCGAGCAGCCACGCCCTCTACATCTCCACCTTGGAGCTTGCCAGCTCCATTCGATAGCAGGACTCCTCCGTCGATGCCTTCTATCGCCAGCTGACTGACGTGTGGCGTCAGCTTGACTCACTCGCGTCGGCTTATTGTCGGACGTGTGACTGCTGTCATCTTCGCCAGCAGCATGATAGTGTTCTTTGCCTCCACGAGTTCCTCGGCCGTTTGCGTCCGGAGTTCGAGCAGCTTCGGGCCCAGCTTCTAGCTCGATCTCCTCTGCCGTCCTTGGTTGAGGCGGTCACCTTGGCTCGGGCGGTGGAGATCCGTCTTCGTGGTGTGCTTTCGTCCTCCGCCACTGTACTGGCTGTTTCGACTAGTTCGACTTCCTCGACACCTGCTTCAGCCCCGTCCTTTACACCGACCTCAGCTCCAAGGCCTGTTACTCAGGGTGGCACAACAGCCGCTCTCTTCTGTCGCTACTGCAAGTCCAAGACTCATGAGATTGAGCAGTGTCGGAGGCGGCCCTCCCATCGGAGGGGAGGCTCGAGTTCCTCAGGTGGTTCTCGGGGTTCTTCTTCTCAGTCGCCTCCGGATTGGGTCCTTGAGCTCACCAGACGGATGGATCGTTTGGAGCGTCGTGTCGGCTCTTCGGATCCATCCGTGGTATCTTCTGCCACCGCTCAGTCTCCTCAGCCACCACAGCCAGGTACTCAGTCACCTTGGATTCTTGATTCCGGTGCTTCTTTTCACATGACACATGACTCTACTCATCTTGGTTCAATGAGTTCACTTCCTTTTCCTGTGTCTGTTAAGACAGCTGATGGTACTCCACTTCTTGTTATTCGTCATGGCACTCTTGGCACTTCCCATTTTCATGTACCATATGTTTCTCATGTACCTCAGCTTCATTTACAGCTTTTTTCTGCTGGTCAGATTACTGATCATGGTTGTCGTATCATTCTTGATTCTGACTTTTGTTCTGTTCAGGATCGTCGCACCGGGACCCTAGTTGGTTCTGGCCGCCGGCTCTGTGATCCTCCTCGTCTCTGGGAGCTTGACTGGCTACATCTTCCTCCCATTTCTACTTCATGCTGCTCGACTTCTACTGCTGATGCCACCTCTTTTGTCATCTCTGCCTCCATCAGCTTTGCTCAGTGGCATCATCGTCTAGGTCACATGTGTGGGTCCCGTTTGTCATCTCTTGTTACTAGTGGAGTTCTTGGGAAGGTTTCTGGCGATACCTCCCTCCCTTGTATGGGTTGTAGACTTGGCAAGCAGATACAACTCCCGTATTCTGCTAGTCAGACAGTGTCCACTAGACCTTTTGATCTCATTCACTCTGATGTATGAGGCCCTGCTCCCTTCGTTTCGAAAGGGGGACATAGATATTATGTGATCTTTATTGATGATTTCTCTCGTTTCACATGGATATATTTTTTGGAGTCTCGTGCTCAGGTGCTTACTGCCTATCAGGCCTTTGCTACGATGGTTCGTACTCAGTTTGACTCTTCCATTCGTGTTTTTCGTGCTAACTCTGCTGGCGAGTATTTATCTCGTTCTCTTCGTCAGTTTCTTTCTGAGCAGGGCACTCTTCCTCAGTATTTGTGCACTGGTGCTCGTGCTCAAAACGGTGTGGCCGAGCGTAAGCATCGACACCTTCTTGAGATTGCTCGGGCACTATTACTTGCCTCCTCTGTTCCTCCTCAGTTCTGGGCTGAAGTTGTATCTACTGCTGTTTATCTTGTGAACATTCATCCCTCTGTAACTCTTCATGGTGTCACTCCACTTGAGAGTCTCTTTGGTCGGCCGCCTCATTATAGTCACCTTCGTTCCTTTGGTTGTGTTGCCTTTGTTCTTCTCCAGCCTCGTGAGAGGACCAAGCTCTCGGCACAGTCGGTCCGGTGTGTCTTCCTTGGGTATGACTCTGAGCGTAAGGGATATCGTTGTTGGGATCCGATTGCTCGTCGCATTCGGGTTTCCCGTGATGTTACATTTGATGAGTCTCGTCCTTTTTTCTCTGATGCTCACTCCTCTCATGAGTCGGTTGATTTTCTTGACTTAGCTTGGCTTTCGTCTGACTCTTTTTCCACTGTGTCTCCACCACCATCACTACCAGTGTCATCATCCCCTCCTTCACCACCACTATCCGCTTCACCATCTCCTTCTCCATCTCTACCTCCACGGCCTCCCATTCTCTATCACTATACTCGCCGTCCACGTCCTTCACCACCTTCCACCTCTTCTTTCCCTGTGCCTCATGAGTCCTCATACTCTGCACTCTCTCTTGTTGAGCCTTCCACATATCGAGATGCTGTTACTCATCCTGAGTGGCAGTTTGCTATGGCTGAGGAGATTGCTGCTCTTGAGCGTACTAGCACTTGGGATCTTGTCCCTTGTCCTCCTTCTGTTGTTCCGATCTCATGCAAGTGGGTCTACAAGATTAAGACTCGCTCTGATGGATCTCTTGAGCGCTATAAAGCGCGTCTTGTTGCTCGTGGTTTTCAGCAGGAGTATGGTCGTGACTATGAGGAGACCTTTGCTCCTGTTGCGCATAGGACCACCGTTCATACTCTTATTGCGATGGCCTCTGTTCGTCGGTGGACTATCTCTCAGCTTGATGTGAAGAACGCATTTCTTCACGGTGAGCTGCATGAGGTCTATATGCACCCACCTCCTGGCTATCCTGTTCCTGATGGTCATGTTTGTCGTCTCCGCCGATCTCTCTATGGCCTCAAGCAAGCCCCTCGTGGTTGGTTTGAGTGTTTTACCTCGGTTGTCACTACTGCTGGTTTTGTTGCTAGTCAGCATGATCCTGCTCTTTTTGTTCACACTTCCCCCGCGGTCGTACTCTTATTCTTCTCTATGTGGATGATATGCTCATCACGGGGGATGATTCTGAGTATATTGCCTTTGTTAAGGCTCGTCTCAGTGAGCAGTTTCACATGTTCGACTTGGGTCCTCTTTGCTACTTTCTTGGGATTGAGGTCACATCTACACCTGATGGCTACTACCTCTCCCAGAGGAAGTACATTCATGATCTTCTTGATCGTTCGGGTATTACCGATCACCGCTCTGTGGACACTCCTATGGAGTTTCACACTCGTCTTCGTGCCACCGACGGTGTTCCTCTTGAGGATCCTACTCGCTATCGTCACCTCGTCGGTAGTCTTGTCTATCTTGGCATCACTCGTCCTGACATTTCTTATGCCGTTCACATCCTGAGTCAGTTTATGTCCACTCCCACTAGTGTCCACTTCAGTCATCTCCTTCGCGTCCTTCGATACCTTCGTGGCACTATCGACCGTTGTTTGTTTTTCTCTAGTTCCAGCTCCCTTCAGCTCCACGCTTACTCTGATGCTACTTGGGGTTATGATCCTTCAGACTTTAAGTCCCTATCTGCTTATTGTGTCTTCCTTGGTTCCTCCTTGATTGCCTGGAAGACCAAGAAGCAGACTGCTATTTCTCGCTCTAGTGCTGAGGCTGAGCTGCGTGCTTTGGCTTGTGTGACTGTTGAGGTGACTTGGCTACGGTGGCTCCTGGCTGAGTTTGGTGTTGCTCTCTCCTCCCCTACGCCTGTGCACTGTGACAGTACCAGTGCTATCAGTATTGCTCAGGACCCGGTGAAGCATGAGCTCACCAAACACGTTGGGATTGATTGCTTCTATGTTAGGTCGGCTGTCCAGAACAAGATAATTGCTCTTCAGTATGTGCCCTCGGAGATTCAGCTTGCCGACTTGCTTACCAAGGCCCATACTCGAGCTCAGCATTGTTTTCTTCTTTCGAAGCTCAATGTCGTTGATCCACCTTGAGCTTGAGGGGGGGTGTTAGAGATATACTGTATAGTATAGGGGTTTATTTGTAAATCTTCTCTTCTCTTGTACTATTGCCCTTTGGGCCCTTCTCTTGTATACATTGCCTTTTGGGGCCCCTTGGAAATAGATCTGAACTTTTCCTAACAATATACACATATATAAATTCATATATATATTGGGGGCCCCTAGTTTTCTTGGACCCTAGGTGGTCGCCCCTCTCGCCCTGGCCCAAGAACGACCTTGCCTTTGGCAGCCAGGCTCTTCTCCAACTGAAAGGATAATTCTGACAAAGCGCGGCTTCAACTGGCCTTTCTTCATGGAAGTTGCTATTGTTGGGGCATGGGGACTGTGGCTCAAACGCAATAACTACATTTTTCGACAACAGGATACTTCCGTCAGAAAGTGGTTGTCCTCTTTCAAGAGTTTGACAACTATGCAGGCTCAACGCTGCAAGCCTGGGGACAAAGAGCTCCTTCTAGTGTGGCTGTCTATTCTATAATAGGACCTGTCGCACCAACTTGCTCTGTTTGCCCTACCCATACCCCCCCCCTTCTTCCTCTCTCTCTTTGTATCCCCTGGATTCTACACGACTATACTTTTATGGACCCTTTAATACATAACCTGAGTAGGAGACTCTCCTGTTGGTTTTTCCTTTAAAAAAAAGTTCACCATGCTGTGTAATTCAAGATATTCCACTATTTTTCTCTTTAAATTTATGTGTACCTCAGGTGTCTTTTCAACATTGTCATTATACAGTATAATAAATGTTTTTTATATAAAAAAGAGTGGAAGTCTCAGACTTTAGTCTCTGATAATATTATGTTCTCCATTTTCATCTGTAGGGCTAAGCTTGTAGATGCTGCTTTGGCCTCTGGGAAAATTTTTGAAGGAGAAGGGTTCAACTACATTAAGGAGTGTTTTGACCAAGGCACTCTTCATCTTATTGGGTTGTTGAGCGATGGAGGCGTTCACTCACGGCTTGACCAATTGCAGGTATAGATATGCTTTCTATACGCCTTGTATTAGATGAGAGGCACTAATGTTTCTTTATCAAGATTTGATTTGTCCACTTTCTAATTTCTGTTCATCTATTGTCATGTTATATCCTTTTTATAGTTGCTTCTGAGTGGTGCAAGTGCAAATGGAGCAAAAAGAATCCGTGTCCACATTCTAACGGATGGACGTGATGTTTTAGATGGCACAAGTGTTGGTTTTGTTGAAACACTAGAGAATGATCTTTCACAACTGCGTGAGAAGGGCATTGATGCACGCATTGCATCAGGTGGTGGAAGGATGTATGTTACCATGGACCGGTATGAGGTATGACTTCCCTCGCCTCCTCTTTATCGGTTTGAATAGCTTACATCTACCTCTCCAAGGATAATGTGTGTTATGAAAGTATTGAGCTATTTATTTAATATGTCAATTTTGCAGAATGACTGGGATGTTGTTAAACGTGGATGGGATGCTCAGGTGCTTGGAGAAGCACCTCACAAGTTCCAAAATGCTGTTGAAGCTGTGAAAACACTCCGGTCAGAGACCAAGACTAATGATCAGTATCTTAACCCATTTGTGATTGTTGATGATAGTGGCAAGGCAGTTGGGCCTATAGTAGATGGTGATGCAGTTGTGACCATCAATTTCCGTGCTGATCGCATGGTCATGATTGCAAAGGCTTTGGAGTATGAAGAATTTGATAAATTTGATCGTGTTCGTGTTCCAAAGATCCGATATGCTGGTATGCTTCAGTATGATGGTGAGCTGAAGCTTCCAAGCCACTACCTTGTTTCACCTCCGGAGATTGAGAGGACATCTGGTGAATACTTGGTGAAAAATGGCATCCGCACCTTTGCTTGCAGGCAAGTATTTTACCTTTTTCCCTTTTCCCCATTGGATACTGAAGTCCCTGTTTAATTCAATTGTGGAATGCTATTAATTACAATGGGGGTTTTATGGGGTGTTTCATGTTATTAATTACCATGTCACATCATATTTTTTGCTGATATGTCATTCAATTAATGAGAAAAGAGAAGGAAGTAGTGTTATCACCATGACATGATGCTAACCCGTTTCCAAGACGGATGAAACAAAATGAAACACCCATTGAGAACCAAATTGTTTCATCATAGAGAGGGTATTTCATGAGAGCTAGTTGCATTTAATTATACTGATTAGTCTAGGAAATAGTAAAATGAAACTCTCCACTAAGAGAGGGTATTTCATTCAGTTGTAAAACTGATGTGGTATTCTAAAAAACAGTATTATGAAACCCACTATTGTGAATAGCCTTATGGACATATGGCTATTTTTTTGCCAATCTTGTATTTCAGTATATAAAGTAATATAATTGGAAATTTATTATAACAGCATTGTGATTGCTTTCTTCAACTCTACTATAGCCAATTCGATATACAACCATATTGTTTTATAACTTTACTTTCTACTAATCAATATGTTTGTTCCAGTGAAACTGTGAAGTTTGGCCATGTCACATTCTTTTGGAACGGAAACCGCTCAGGATACTTCGATGCAACAAAGGAGGAGTATGTGGAAATCCCTAGTGACAGCGGCATCACATTCAACGTTAAACCCAAGATGAAGGCGCTCGAGATTGCTGAGAAAGCTAGAGATGCTATCCTTAGTGGCAAGTTTGACCAAGTAAGAAACAGCACTTCTATATGACTTGAATAGGTTTGTTAAATTGTTTGCACCCAAAATTGCTTGACGTTCTGCTCTCGCAGGTCCGTGTCAACCTTCCAAATGGTGATATGGTGGGTCACACTGGTGATATTGAGGCCACAGTGGTGGCTTGCAAAGCTGCTGATGAGGCTGTTAAGGTGAGAACGAAGATGATAAGCTAGTTTCTCCTGTGTCAGGCTCTGATACTCTGAATTTGGACCCTGCAAAGGACCCAGTTACATTTCGACAGTTTGATGAGATTGGCTGACCCTTCTTTTGCAACAGATGATCTTGGATGCCATTGAGCAAGTGGGTGGTATCTACGTTGTCACCGCTGATCATGGCAATGCCGAGGACATGGTGAAGAGGAACAAATCCGGCCAGCCACTGCTTGACAAAAAGGGCGAAATCCAGATCCTTACCTCACACACGCTTCAGCCTGTAAGTACAGTGTGCAGAGCACCTGGATTTACTGATTTAGGCCTGGAAGTTTTTCCCTAATCCCAGTTTAACCTACGTTGATGCATGCATCCTTGTGTTGATTTCTGGTTTGGTATTTTGAATTTGTAGGTGCCAGTTGCCATTGGAGGCCCTGGCCTTCACCCTGGAGTGAAATTTCGCAACGACGTGCAGACCCCTGGCCTTGCTAACGTCGCTGCCACCGTGATGAACCTTCACGGCTTTGAGGCCCCTGCTGACTATGAGCCAACCCTAATTCAAGTACTTGAGAACTAAATGTAAAACGGCACACTTTGTTGCTTCGATTTTGTATTGATCAAAATCATCTCTGAACACATTTACACCGACTCTGGTGGAACTTACGAGGGATTATATAAAAGTTAATTTTGATCTGAAGCCTGATGTTGTGAACTATAGTCGATCGGTGCGGGTTTATGTAGGTGCTCGTTTTAGGTATCCTTTCTTTCTTGATTATACGTGTTGCAATACTTTGAGAATGGAAATGATCACACAAAAGCATTGTCCATTTTGGGTAAATCATTTATTCATATGAGTATACATGTAGAAGATGTCTCATGGTCTAAATTGAACTTTCTCCAAATCTAAATATCGAATGACCATGGGTGCTATGGATATCTATATTAGATTTATCCAATATTTTCTATACATAGAGGTTTGTTGTACTAAAATACTCGAGGGGAGGGGAGGTGTTTAAATTATAGACATAAATAAAATGTGGTTTAATCCAAATCCTTCAATTCAATTTTTTAAATGATTATGTGCTTCATCAATATATTTGGTGTTGCCGATGATATTTAAACCATCAACATACACATGTATAATGCAAAACCCTGTTGAGGAATTATTCATAAATACACGTGGACGATTATCATTATTTGAGTAGCCTTTTGTGTATTGTACTCACTAAATCGGTTATATCATATTCTACCCAACTATTTAAGTCATGTAATGGCTTATTAGGTTTTATATAATATATGTTGTGATTAGCATTTTAATTCGGAATTTAGATTACATTGAGAATATATATATGATCGAATAAAGTGACCCATATAAATATGAAATAACTACATTCATTAACTACATAGTAGATGATATTATGCAATGACACATCACTACATGAACTCTTATGCTACAAGAGTTACTTTGTATCTCACTAACTCATTTTTTGAATAACCAGCAGGAGAGGCTCCTACTGAAGTTATATATTACATATAGATTAAAAAGTTATAGAAAGTACATAGTAGAAGGAGGGGGAGGTGATACAAAGTAGAGGAGATTACAAGCTATTAAGCCATATAGAAAGGGGTACTTTGATTTTGGGCTTAAATATGTTACTTTGGAGAGAGACCATAGCACGACAGGAGGTCAGCTAGTCGTTGATGGAGGTATTCTGTTGGCGGAACACACAGTTGTTCCAGTGGAGCCAAGGAGTCCAAGAAACCACAAGGATGACCTCAAGGATAAAGGGCCATTGGGAGATGCCATGACATGTTGCAACCAAGTATGAAACTGAGCCAGAGTTGCTCCAGGAGATATTAATGTGAGTCCAGCAGGCAGAACTAAAACTACAAGAGAAGAAAAGGTGCTTTGAGGACTCTAAAACATTATTAGGGCAGAGAGAGCAAAAGCAGCTAGAGTCGGCTAGAGCCAAGTGATTCCTCTGAAGAATGTTACGAGTGTTAAGCCTGGAGGAGGGGATAAAAGAAGACCTTAATTTTGTTGGAGCATTGTGATTTCTAGAGCCAGGTGAAAACCGGGTGGACAACAAGGGCTACAAAGGAGCTAAGATATAATTTGTGAGGCCTAAAATAACAAGATACCTAGATGTAGCTCCAAGTATCCATAGGAAAAGGATTTGTTGTCAACTGATTGATGAGGTATTGGAGATGTTGATATTCCATGAGATCTTCTAGAGAAAGTGATAGGAAAAGTGTCAGTTGCTGTCTAGATACTGAAGCAATCGGGCCAAAGAGATTCTTTTGATCTTTGCAAAGGAGAAAATCCTCGGCAGAAGAGAATCCAAAGGCTGCGATGACCATTGGTCAAACCATAGTGAAATGGTCGATCCATTCCGAAGGAGGGTTTGGCTATGGAAAGAAAAAGAGGTCCAAGCATAAGAATTTCAGACCACCAAGGTGAACCTCGCCAATGCAGTAAATGAGGAGGCGATTTAGAATTGTAATAAGAGGACCAGATGAGGTCCACCCAGGGGATATCCTTTTGTTGTAGAATTTATCTAAATGCTTCATGGGAAGAGATGTATTTTGTCCTCTGAAGTTAATGACACCTAACCCTCCTTTATTCTTTGGCTTACAAATCTTTGTCCAAACAATGAGGGGCCTTTGAGAAGTGTGTGAAGTTTTCCCCCTCCATAGATAGTGATGATGAGCTATATCTATATAATAGATGACTTTGGAAGGTAGTCAGTACATACACATAGAACCAAATTAATCAGCTGTAATTTTCCAACGAGGGAAAGCCAGACTGAAGTTGCTGCTAGATGACATTCCACCTTAGAAAGTAGAGAGATGACATCCTGAAATCTCGGTCTTTTAACAACAAGTGGAAGGCCAAGGTAAGGAATAGGGAGGGTCCCTAAGGAACAGCCAAATGTTTTTCCTAGAACATCTGAACAATGACTATCAACGTTGATTGGGATGAGTCAAGATTTAACATAATTGATTTTCAGCTCTATCATGGTAGAGGAGTTCATTATGGCTTTAAGGGTGAAGAGGTACCTCTGAGAATCTTCAATGTAGATTACCGTGCCATCAACATATTAAATAACCGGGAAATCTTCAGAATGATGACAGGTCGGGGCTTTAAAAATTATGTAGAAGGTCACTTTATCAAGAATATATTGAAGCAATTCCCCCGCGAGAACAAAAAGAAGTGGAGACGGCGGATCACCTTGTCTAACCCCACGCATGCAATCAAAGAATCTACCAATGGAGCCATTGAGTATAACCACAAAATGAGCGGATTGAAAAATAAAAGTGTTGGGGAAAATAACTTTACCCTAATAGGGTCCAAATGATATTGTTTGTGAAGCCTCCGGAGGGCCGAAGTCCTCTCAAGGTTCGAAGCCAATAATCCAATCGAAGACCCCTTCGTCCTACATGAAGCAAAGCACACAAAACTACTCAAAGACTATTTCGAGAACTGCAAGGCCAAGAGCTAATTATGGGGCTATCTGAACACCGAAGCCCCTTCCAAGTAACTTCGAGCTCCGCCCGAGAAGATATACGAGGCCTACTTCGACCACAAGCCTTCAAAGACATGAAGCGACTTCGACATGAATACCATAACTAGAGGCAAAGCCCCCTAGTATTAGGACATGTATTTACATGCAAATTTATCGTTTTGACCCTGCGAAGTCTTGTGAACAGAGTCATCCATGATGGTTGTAAGTAGAGGGTAAAATAATATTTTCCTCTTGTATTTTGCTTATAAATACTATGCACCTCCAATGTAAAGGGATAGAAGATACAAAATATAAAATCACTATGAACTGAACGAAAGGTTATTATCCCTTTCAGAGGCCTGAACTAGTATAAAATACTCTTTTCATTCGAACCTTTCGAAGTTCAAATATCCTTTGTAATTAATAGCCCTTTGAGGCTAAAAAACTTGTTAGCATAACTTTTATGCTACAAAGAGAGGAGAACCACATGTTCCAGCAACGAGGGAAGCCCAAATGAGTGAGCATCAATAAGATGGTAGAGTGCTCTATCGTATCAAGAGCTGAAATCAAGTTTGAGGAAAGTGATTGGATTTTTGGAAAGATGACATTGGTGTGTGAAATCAAATGTCTAGGACATACAGTCTTATATCGAGTGACCCTTTATAAAACCATATTGATTCCTATGAATAATTTACTGCATTAACAGGTGAAGCTAAATAGCTAGCATTTTGGTGATATTTTTAACGATGGAGTTAACCAAGGAGATCAGCATGAAGTCATTTACAGTGGTTGGATAGTCAGATTTTGGCGCCAAGATAATGTAGGAGTTTTTCACCGGACAAAGGTCAATGGTACTATTGTTGAAGGCGTGACAGAGCCTATAAATATCTTATTTAATGATTAGCCATCAAGTTTTCAAAAAGTGACCATTAAAGCCATCGGGCCTTGGGGATTTGCTATAGGGCATAGTGTGAATGACTATGTCAATCTTTGTCAAGGAGAAAGGAGTAGCTAATTGATCCAGACCTAGCATCGGCGTGATAATACTTGGAAGATTGAAGAGCATAGGGGGGGTTTAATGAAAAGTCCATTCTACCCAAGAAGGATTCCAAGAAAACCTCAGCCTTGTCTTCTTGAGAGTAGACATAATTCACATTGGGTAGGGTCATTGAGGAGATGGTGTTACGATGGAGACGGTCCATGGCCACAGTATGAAAAAACTTCGTATTTTCGTCCCCCAAAACAAGTCCAACGAGTAGTATATCTTTGTTTTCAGTAGGTCAACTTTAGCCTAAGGAGAAATTCAATAAAGTTCTTAAGGATCAGTCTGAAATTGGATTTAGGGACACTCATAGGTCTATGATCTTCCGAGGTGTCCAGTGAGAAGAGTACAATATGACAAGCTTTTAGCGAGTGCTCGAGACAACCAGTACGATGACTCCAGTGATGAAGGCAATGCTTGATCCTGGTAAATTTAGACGATACTTCCTGAGCAGGGTTAGGAAAATGTGGAATGCTATTCCAGCAATGTGATACTGTTGAAAGAAAACCAAGAAGGAAAGTCCAATAATTTTCAAAGCGGAATATAAATGATCGAGGGATATTAGTACCAATCCAAATGACACATGGGACATGATCCGATGTGAAACGATTGAGTGTAGTTGTTGGGGGAAATTACTCTATTTCCAAGACTTAAAGAGTAACCCTTCGTTGGCTCCGTGAGGATCCCGAAGGTGGCGGGCTGCTGTTCGGAGCATACGTCATCACGACCGGAGGGTGCCACGGTGCGAAGTCCTAGAGAACCCTACGAAGGGAAAATGGAGGCCTCGAAGCAGAAGGACATGATTGATTGGATATTCAGCTTATCCATCTACCTTGCAGCACTTTACCATGTATAACCTTGTTTATAATACCGAATAGCTTCTACTATGTCGGTTGTAATTTAGGGGTAAATAGGTCTTTTCCTTATGCTTTTTTCTCTATAAATACCCCCCATTGTACCTTGTAAAAAGGGATCAAAAACAAGTTGTTCATCCATACTCATTCGGACCGCTTGAGCTATTATCCATTACGGAGGCTCGAGCTAGTCCTAAAGCACAAACTTCCTGTTTGTCCGTTCTTGATTACCGAGAACCTGTTGGCGTAACATTTGCGCCAACAGTTGGCGCCGTCCGTGGGGAACCAAGTTCTAAAAGCTTGTTCTCTACTGCTGACTGCACTCCGAAGAGCACTTACGGAGGGAGCCTCGGGGTCCCAAGACTTCGTGCACCCTTCAGTTAAGGGCTTCTTAGTGCAGCTCGAGGGCCTTCTTTCGACCCCTCGAGTCGTTCGAAGTCCATCTCCAAGACATCTTCACGACTAGCTATGCCTCCGAAGAGTGGCCAGGCTTCGGGTCCTCTTCGAAGGTCCCCTCGGACCAATGGAGCCGGACCCTCAGCTAATCCGGCGATTCCTGCAGAGACCGCTGGGCGTCGAGCGCCCCGGGGCCCTCTGCCTCCTCCTACGGTGCTTCAGACCGACTACGCAGCTAGCCGGGATCCAGAAGTGCCCTCCGACGAAGACGAAGGCCCTCCCGAAACCGAGGCTACGCAGCTAGCCAGGCTTCAGGAGGAGGTATCCAGGTGGAGGCAAGAGGCCGCCGATCGCCTCCGCACTCAAGCTTCCACCGAAACTCCGCGGGGGCCTCAAGACGATGGAACCCGCAATCCCCCAGAAGTTATCCAAGTCCCGGAGGAAGCCGAGAATGCATCCTTCGATAATGAATCTCCGTTGCACCCTGATCTGCAGAGAGTGCCTTTCGACCCCAGATTCAAGGCCTCAAAGCTGCACAAGTACTCCGGGGGGTCGGACCCCGGAGAGTTCGCCCGCTCTTACGCCCTGGCAATAGAAGCAAGCGGAGGGGTGCGAAGCACCATGGCAAAATGCTTCCCCCTCGCTCTCGAAGGCGTGGCACTCCGCTGGTTCTGGTCCCTAAAGCCAGGATCGATCAGTTCATGGGAGCAACTAAAAAAGAAATTTGTGAGCAACTTCCAAGGTACCTTCGTGGCCCCGATGTCCACAGGAAGTTTGTTTCAGGTAAAGCAGCGGGTGGGAGAAACTCTCCGGGAGTACTTCACGCGCTTCGCCCACACCAAGTCACAGATCAAGGGTCTGTCTACCTCCTCGGTAGTTGATGCTGCCCGCGAAGGGGTGCTGAACCCCGACCTCCTCAGCAAACTCCATCGGAAGCCGGTGACGTCTGTGGCACAGCTCATGGCATACTTTGAACAGTATGCCAAGGCGGAGGAAGGATGTCTTCGGCGAGCTGAAGCACCATTGCCCACCCTCCGAGAAGTCAAAAGGGAGCCTGAAGCCTCCGCTACACCGCAACCTCCACAAGACAACCGCTTCAACGAGTACAAGCGAGGAAAGAAGCATTTCCGCTCGGAGGTGCTAAACATTGCACCTTCAGCTTCGAAGGCACCTGCCAACTTCCAGCAGGTAAAAAATTTCAAGGCTGGGCCACCAAAGCCTCAAGAAAGGATGCCTGGCAGGCGCCAGAGTTTTTTCTGTTGTGTGCATGGCGACAATAGAAGCCATGACACGAAGGATTGCAAGGCAGTATTGGCCCTTCGGGGCGACTACCTTGAGCGAAATACCGGGCGGGGTACTTCGGATCGGGCCCCACCGTCGGCACGCTCGGAGCCTGTTCAAACTGTGGCCCGAGCCAGTGCCCTCGAAGCCCCCATGCGGCTACCGGTGGCCAGTATTATGCCGCCGCCAAAGCAAGAAGACCCACAAGACCGCGGCAAGAGAGTGGTCCTGCCCATCTCCGGAGGGGGGACCCTCAGAAGCATGTCCAAGAGACAGCGCCGCGAGTATGTCCGCGAGGTCGGGCACATTGGGACCTCGAGTTCCGCCGAAGGGATGCCAGAATGGTCTCGTGTACCCATCTCGTTCACAGCCAGTGACGCGGCGGGGGTGAAGTTCCCCCATGCTGACCCATTAGTCATCTCTGCCGATATAGCAGGAGCAGACATTCGAAGGATCCTGGTAGACGGCGGGAGCTCCGCAGACATACTCTTCGCCCAGGCCTTCGACCAGATGTGCATACCTCGAAAGCATCTGCTTCCAGCAGCCCGGCCACTTCAAGGGTTCTCAGGACCGCCTCTCGATGCCCTCGGCCAAATAGGCCTCGAGGTTGCCTTCGGAGAGGGGCCTTTGGCCCGAGTAGAAGAGGTGATCTTCGATGTGGTTGATGCCCCTTACGCTTACAATGCTATCTTCGGTCGAGGGATGTTGAACCAGTTCGGGGCTATAGCACATCACAATTACCTTTGTCTCAAAATGCCCACACAAGGTGGAGTGCTTACTATTTCAGGAGACCAGGCTGTAGCCAGGAGGACAGAGTATGGCCATGGGCAGCCATTGGACCCCCGACAAGTGCATAATGTGGCGGAAAGCGCCAAAGAAGCACCGGAGGCCTTGAACCCTCCGAAGGGATCTTCGCTCAAGCCAAGCCCGGAGGGTGAGGTCGAGACAAGAATAATCTCGGAAGATGGCAAAGAATACCCAGTGAAATTTGGCAAGGGGCTATCTCCAGAAATAACCGCCTCGTTAGAAGAAGTCGTCAGGAAAAATCTAGACATATTTGCTTGGACCGACGAAGACATCACCGGGGTCGATCGAAGCATCATCGAGCATAGTCTGCTCGTCAACCCGAAGGCCAAGCCGGTGCGCCAGGGGCTCCGCAAGCTGTCAGCAGAAAGAGCAAGCCTAGCCAAGGCCGAAGTAGAAAAATTGTTAAAGGCTGGCATTATCAGGGAGGTAGCCCATACTGAGTGGTTGGCTAACCCTGTTTTTGTAAGGAAAAAGGACTCGAACAAGTGGCGCATGTGTATTGACTTCACTTCGTTGAATAAAGCATGCCCGCGAGACCCCTACCCAATGCCCCGAATAGATCAATTGATAGATTCCACAGCTGGCTCCGAATTATTAAGCTTCCTCGACGCTTATTCCGGGTACCATCAAGTATGGCTGAAGCGCGAAGACGAAGCCAAGACAAGCTTTATAACTCCTTCCGGAGTATTCTGTTATGTAAGAATGCCTTTTGGTTTACGGAATGCCGGAGCCACCTTTTCTCGCTTAATAGCTAAGGCTCTAGGTCATCAGATAGGCCGCAATGTCGAAGCCTATATGGACGATATTGTAATAAAAAGTGCTCAAAGGCACCGGCATAGCTTAGATCTAGCTGAAATATTTGAGAGCCTCCGAGCATGTGGAGTACGCCTCAACCCCGAAAAATGTATATTCGGGGCACAAGCAGGAAAGCTGCTAGGGTACTTAGTTTCGAGCAGAGGAATCGAAGCTAGCCCAACACAAATAAGTGCGCTGCAAAGGATGGCTCCGCCAGAGAATTTGAAACAAGTACAGAAGCTAGCAGGAAGGCTCGCAGCACTCAGCAGGTTCCTGTCCAGGTCGGCAGAGCGGAGCCTCCCAATTTTCAAGGCGCTGAAGGGATCCGAAAGCTTCAGCTGGACGCCGGAGTGCCAGAGGAGCTTCGAGGATATAAAAGCATACCTCGGCACATTATCAACCTTAAATGTTCCCCTTCCAGGGGAAGCACTGCTTTTATATCTTGCAGCAATGGGTTCAGCAGTAAGCGCAGTACTGGTCCGAGAGGTCGACCTTAAAGGGAAGCTGGTGCAAAACCCAATTTATTTTGTGTCGGAGGCATTATCCGGAGCCAAGGTCAGATACTCCGAGCTCGAGAAATTTGCTTATGCCCTAGTAATGGCCTCGCGAAAGCTAAGGCATTATTTCTTGGCCCATAACCTCATCGTCCCTACGTCGTATCCTCTTGGGGATATGCTCCGAAACAAAGATTCCACAGGCAGGATTGGAAAATGGGCAGTCGAGCTGGCACCCTTCGAAATCTCCTTCACAGCGAGGACAGCTGTTAAATCTCAAATTATAGCAGATTTCGTAGCAGAGTGGACTCCACCTGCAATCTGGACCTCGGAAGAACCCTCCGAAGGTTTTTGGACAATATTCTCTGACGAAGCTTATCAAGCATCAGGTGCCGGAGCAGGGGCCGTCATCTTGTCACCATCAGGGCAAAAGGCTATGTATTCCGCAAGGCTCAACTTTAGAACAACTAATAATATTGCCGAGTATGAAGGAATCTTGCTAGGCCTCCGAAAGGCTAAAGCGCTCGGAGCTACAAGAATAGTGATCAAGACAGATTCCCAAGTCGTCGCGGGGCATATTTACAAAAGCTTTCACGCAAAAAACCCACATCTCGCGCAATACCTTCAAGAAATCCGCAAGGCCGAAGCAGCATTCAAAGGGTTCACAGTTCGAAGCATCCCTCAGGCAGAGAATCAACTTGCAGATATTCTTGCAAAGGCTGCAGCAGGAGCGGTGGACCTCCCGGAGGGTGCTTTCTACGAAGAGCTAGAGCAGCCAGCGGCTGACCAAATACCCTCATCAGAAGTAATGTGCATTCCAACAACAGATTGGCGAGCACCGATAATAAGCATGTTGCAAAGTAGCATGGACCCTCCGGAAGGCCCAGAAGCTCGAAGGTTGCAAGCAAGAGCTCGAAATTACAAGCTTATTGATGAAGTGCTATACAAGGCCGGAGTGTGCTCACCCCTACTTCGATGCATCTCGCAGCCCGAAGGTCAAGACATACTTCGGGGCATCCACGAAGGACTGTGCGGAGGTCATTTAGCCCCTCGAGCGCTAGCAGGCAAGACGCTTCGGCAAGGGTTTATTGGCCAACAATAGTAAGAGATGCGGAAGAACTAGTTCGAACATGCCAAGGCTGCCAGTGGATGGGCAGACGAAGCCATCGCCCGCCAGCTCAGCTTCAAGTTATTGCCCCAGTATGGCCAATGGCGAGATGGGGCATGGACCTCATAGGCCCTTTCCCAGTGGCAAAAGGCGGTTTGAAATTTGCGGTAGTAGCAATCGAATATTTCTCAAAATGGGTGGAAGCGGAGCCGCTAACAGCCATCACCTCGAGGAACGTGCAGAAATTCTTATGGCAGAATATTATATGCAGGTTCGGAGTTCCCAGAGAGTTGACGGTGGATAATGGAACCCAGTTCGAAGCTGATACCTTTCAAACATTTTGTGAAGAACTAGGCATTAAGCTATGCTTCGCAGCAGTGCGACATCCGCAGTCCAACGGAGCCATCGAGCGAGCCAACGGGAACATCCTCTCCGGGTTAAATCGCCGAATTGTAGGATTGGCCAAGGGGATGTGGGTCGAAGAACTACCTAAAATCTTATGGTCCATCCGAACCACTCAAACTAGATCAACAGGTTTCACGCCATTCAGATTGCTCTTCGGAGATGAAGCCATGACTCCTACGGAGCTCAAAGGGGAGTCGCTTCGCGTAATTCAACCCGGAGACGAAGATGATCGGAGTACTTCACTAGATCTATCAGAAGAAACAAGGCTTCGAGCTGTCGCCAACCTGACTAAGTACCACGAGCACACCAAAACATGGTATGACCCGAAAGTCAGATTAAGTGAGTTAAGGCCGGGTCATCTAGTATTGCGAAGTGTAATAGCTACGGGGAAGCTAGGAAACAAATGGGAAGGACCATATGTTATCTTACGCTCAGGACGCCCCGGATCGTTTAAATTAGCTAATTTAGAAGGGGAAGAATTGAAACATGCATGGCATGCGGAGCACCTTAAGCGATATTACGCTTAAGACCTCCTTGTAATCACTTGTAGCACTTTCCTTTCTATAAATAAAGATAAGGGTTGAAACCTGTTTTGCTCTTCGAATATCCCTTACTCCTGATGGACGCATTGGGAGGACGGTGATGCTGGTAGAGCAAAGCATTTTTCTCAAGACCCAAGGGGCTTCCTCCGAACCATTGGTTCAGCGGCTCCGCCAACCTACGGATTCCAGGCTTCGGCTTGTTAGGATCCGTAGAAGAGTCTAAGGACTTTAAAGAAAACAGATCTTCAGCCTCCGGGTGCGAAGTATCTGTAAAAGAGCCGAAGGTGGCCAACCTACGGTTTCCAGGCTCCGGCTTGTTAGGATCCGTAGAAGAGTCTAAGGACTTTAAAGAAAACAGATCTTCAGCCTCCGGGTGCGAAGTATCTGTAAAAGAGCCGAAGGTGGCAAACCTACGGATTCCAGGCTCCGGCTTGTTAGGATCCGTAGAAGAGTCTAAGGACTTTAAAGAAAACAGATCTTCAGCCTCCGGGTGCGAAGTATCTGTAAAAGAGCCGAAGGTGGCCAACCTACGGATTCCAGGCTACGGCTTGTTAGGATCCGTAGAAGAGTCTAAGGACTTTAAAGGAAACAGATTTTCAGCCTCCGGGTGCGAAGTATCTGTAAAAGAGCCGAAGGTGGCCAACCTACGGATTCCAGGCTACGGCTTGTTAGGATCCGTACAAGAGTCTAGAGACTTAAAAAAAAGAGTCAGCGAGCAAATTTTTAGTCTTCGAAAGCAAATGATAAGCACAAAGTTCGAAGCATGCAGGTGTTCGGACAGTCATTGTGCCTAGCGAACCCTTTTCTATGATAAAGGCTCCGCCACCCACAAGGGGGGTCGGAAGGTACGAGTCACACAGCATACTTTCGAAGCATTTCACACTAAATCATTATAATTATACATCAAGAGAAATTTTTGTCTAAGCCTAAATAAAATCGGAGACCCTTTCGGCCCCTAGAGCTACCCCTACGGCTACTTTGCCCTTCGGAACTTGAAGCCGCCGAAGTCGTCCTTTTAGTCCGGGTACTTCTCTTTTTCTTCGAGGCTCGCAGTTTCCTCTGCTCTTCTTGAAGCTCAGCCCATGTCAGGAGCCTTTCGGAGTCAGCCTCCGCAGGGTCTTCAGCTCGGTACTCCGAGTCGGACCAGTCAATAGGTTCGGAAGACGAGGACTCCTCCGTCTTCTCTTCCTCTTTAATATAAGCTAAGACGTCCCTTCGAACCTCAAGGGTGATCTCCCCCTCGTCTCCACGAGGAACAGAAAAGCGGGAGCGGCGGTAAGGCCTCAAGCCCTCGAGGTTTGCCCACTCCTTTCGGAGCTCGTCGGTAATTTCCAGAAGTTCGAAGTCAGGGCTCGAAGGGCATGACAAAACCTAAAAAATAGCAGAACACCCAAGACAAGTTCCCGTTTATAACTTTTTCATTAATAAAAATAGGGTTTACAGGGCTTCATATACATAACAGTCCTAAGCGGCTAGACCTGAGGATCGGTCGGCGGAGCAGGAACCGAAGGGGCTGGCGCAGCAGGAAGTGGTGGCCTTGTCTGCGCTTGCTTCTGCCGACGGGCCTCGTCAATCCAAGCCTTAGCTGCGGCCTTATGATCCGTCTTCCAGGTCGACCGGAAGGCCTCCCAAGCCGAAGCCACCTCCGAAGATGGCCGCAGCAAGTCGTCGTCCGCGAAGCCTCCAGGAGACGAGCCTTCGACTGAGCCAAGGGGGATCCGAAGGGATTCAAGATGACGAAGAACCCCGATACCAACACACTGTCCGGAGATTTCCCCGTACCGAATACCGGAGTTCTTCATCAACGACGAAGCAACCTGGATCCTCGTCAGCTTCCGGTCAAGGGGCTCGTGGGTTGCAGCAGAAGCCGAAGGGCACATGGTGCCAAAGTACTCCAGCGTACCCTGGAGGGCTTCCAAGGTACGGTCCGCAGTACTAGAATTCTTCTTCTCCGGTGCTTCCAGGCCTGCAGCAGTCGCGCCCACTTCGGCCACCTGGAGTATCAAAGAACTCTTGAGAGCCATCGCCTGGCTAAGAGCTCCCTGAAGTTCTACCAGCTGCGCACTTGAGGTGGCGGCCTCTTGGCAGAGCCTTTCAACCTCCGCTCGAAGGACAACGCGCTCAGCCTCGACCTCCTGGGCAGACGAACGGAGGACTCCGAGGGCTTCGTCCGACGCCGCCCTAGCTCTCCGTTCCTCCAAGACTTCTTCCTCCAGCCTGAGGGATCTCCCGGTGGAGTCGTTAAGAGCCGTCTGGAGGGTGGTGACCTTCCGTTTAAGTCGATTAGCTTCGACCTCGTTGGAAGTCGCTGCCGCTCTAGCAAGAACAAATTGCTGCAAAAAGAACTAGTAAGTACTGAAATATTTATAACTACTGATACAAAGTAGCTATGGTGTCTTTTCTATACCTGAAGGGCAGCCCTTTCGAGGGCCGTGTTGAGTGTCGAAGCCCTGGCCTCGCTCAAGACGGAGATCAACTTCGAATTGGCAATATCTTGGCTTCTCTCAGCCAGGGGCTCCATAAGTCCTCGGAGGCCACTCCGGTGCTCCAGGAACGGAGCCAGCAGAGGAAGCCAAGACAGAGCTTGAGCGTCATCCGCTGCGGCTTCGTCTTCCGAATTGCCAACGGAGGGTGCGGCCTGGCCAGGAAGAAGGCCGAGGCTAGAAATACTCTTACCCCGCCCCGGCACAAACGAGGGCGAAGCAGGAGTACCCCGACCATCGGCAACCACCCCTTCGACCAGAACCGCAGCGGCGGAGGCAACCTCGGTAGTCGAGGTGGCCACTACAGGAGTGACCTCCGTCGCCAACTCCGTCCCAGCGAGCACGTCGTCTGCCCCGAAGGACACATTCTCCGCCGCCAAATTCGGAGCATCCAGAGGTCCGGAGGGATCCGCTCGGAGGACAGCCTCCGAAGATGCAGGGGCTTCGGACGCCGCCACAACATCGACACCCGAAGAGGTACCTATTTCAATAACGAAATCAATAAGCATGTTTTCACAGACAGCAAGCAGGTATTAAGTATAAAAGGGAGGAGCTTCGAGAAAAACCTCCGGGAGCTTCGTGGGGGAGGATTGCTAGATCCTCCAGGGCTTCGTACATCTGGAGGATGTCGGCGAAGTCATCCCCCGAGGTCCTGCCCTCAACAATTTCCATCGGAGCCACAGGCCTCCGCAGGGGTCACCTCGGGTGCGGGCAAGTTGGGAGCAGAGGAATCCGACTTCACCTTGAACGATGACGGGCGCAGCAGGAGCAGTAGGAGCCACGCTTACCAACTCCTCGACGAGGTGGGAGGAGGGACTTCCCCTGTATCTTCGTCAACCAGGAGGTAGGCTTCAAAGGCCGCTGCTGTCTGACCGTCGGAGTCCTCTACCTCTTCGGAGGCCGAGCTTTGAGCACCCGGTGACGAGACAGACGAGGCAGGTGCCAACTCCGAAGGGTGCTTCGCTACTTTCTTCCTCGAAAGCGGATGTTTGCCGGCCTTTTTGGAGGGCTCGGCAGCGGCTTTCCTCTTACAGCCAACTGCTCTGGTCGGAGCGAAGTCAGGAAGAGCAGGGGGCTCCATGCCGAGTGCTCTCCACACTCTGTTGGATCGCTCCCAGCTCCCCACCAGCTCCAACCTTCTTTGCCTCTCGGCTACCGAAGGGGCTCCGAGAACTCGTTCGGTGGCCCGAACTATGTCCTCCGGAGCCAATACCAAAGGCGCCACTGAAAGAAAAAGGTATGAGAATATAAGTATAATTGATTTCTTCGTTCGAATATGATGCAGCAAGGAGAAGGTTTACCTAAGTTTCGGAGGTCCCCCTCCGAAGCTTGTGGGAACACAATCGGCCAGTTGGCTCCGAGGGGAGAGATCCGAAGAGCGACGAACTCCTCAGCCAAGTCGTGCATGCTCATACGACGAGCCACTGAGGTAAGCAACCCTAGCCTCGTCGAGAGCAGGCTAGGGTTCGGAGAGATATCCGCCTCCTTCCGGTACCAGATTTCCTGGAGAGGACCAGTGAGGGGGGAGTCCTCTCCGACTTCGGCATAAAACCACCGAAGTATCCAGTTGGTGTACCATCTGTCAGTTTATAGCTTTGGCAGGAAAGCGGAGTGTGTGCTCCCTCCGCAGCTGGAAGTTGACGCTGCCGAAGGCTATCGTCACCTTGGAGTCCCCCGGCCCGTCTTGTGGCTTCGGTCTGCATATGGCTTCGTGGGTCGCGGCGAAGATTTCGGAGCGTCCTTCGCACCCCTCCGCCCGGAGCGCCCATTCGAAGATGGCCAATCGGGCGATGGCGTTTGGGGACCGTTGAGGCAGGGTGATATGGAACAAGTCCAACACCTCGGCCAAGAAGTCCACGGCCGGCAGCCCCAAGCCTGCTTCGAAGAATGCTTCGAAGACCACCACATCTCCGCTCCTCGGCCTTGGAGTCGATTTCGTCCCGGGGACTCGGGTCCTCAACCCAGCGCCCAACCTTCCGTCCACCGCTTCTTCAATGGACTCGGCGGTGCTCAAGGATTGGCCGATGATGAAGCTTTGAGCAATCTTCTTCTTGGAAGGTGGACGGAGCGCCCGAGGATTCTTGGGCCAAGCACCGCTCGGAGCCCCCGCCATTGCCGCTGCTGCCGAAGCAGCCCACGCCTACCTCTGCGCCAAGGTGTTGGCCGCTGCAGGGGTGGTGTGGCTAGTTCTCGCCATCGCGCTCGAACGTTCAAGAGTTTGGAAGATTGGGGGAAAGGGGAATCGCAGGTGATGAATGCGGTAAAAAATCTCGGTTAATCTCCGTCTTCCCCTTTTATAACCACGCGACCAGTACTACTCTTTGGCTGATTTCACATTGCAGGTTCTGTTTCTGTCACCGACAAATGGGTCCGGTAATTGGAACGGCGTATAACCGCTGTAGAAATCGACCGTTACCTTTTTTGCAGAAGGTAACGGCTACTTGCGCCGTAACGGTCACTTTGATGGCACCCCACGACGTTCGCTCTCTAGAACCGTCTCCACGACTGAGGGTACTCCGTAACCGTCTCCACGACGCTCACACTCTGAAACCGTTCCACTCCCAGAGAGTTTTCTCACTGTATCAAGAACTTGAAGACAAAGGTTCGAAAGTATTGGGTCCAAAATCCTGGGCTAAGTCACAGCATCTTCAAATCCTCTTTAAGCCTCAGAAATTAGAAATGTTCTTTTCGTATACTGCCTTCTTCCTAAAACAGGTTAACTACAGAAAGGCGTATTCGAGGGGCTACTGTTGGGGGAAATTACTCTATTTCCAAGACTTAAAGAGTAACCCTTCGTTGGCTCCGTGAGGATCCCGAAGGTGGCGGGCTGCTGTTCGGAGCATACGTCGTCACGACCGGAGGGTGCCACGGTGCGAAGTCCTAGAGAACCCTCCGAAGGGAAAATGGAGGCCTCAAAGCAGAAGGACATGATTGATTGGATGTTCAGCTTATCCATCTACCTTGCAGCACTTTACCGTGTATAACCTTGTTTATAATACCGAATAGCTTCTACTATGTCGGTTGTAATTTAGGGGTAAATAGGTCTTTTCCTTATGCTTTTTTCTCTATAAATACCCCCCATTGTACCTTGTAAAAAGGGATCAAAAACAAGTTGTTCATCCATACTCATTCGGACCGCTTGACCTATTATCCATTACGGAGGCTCGAGCTAGTCCTAAAGCACAAACTTCCTGTTTGTCCGTTCTTGATTACCGAGAACTTGTTGGCGTAACATTTGCGCCAACAGTAGTGAAGCTAGTATTTGGATATTACGAGATCCAATCAGTTGAAGTTAGACACCAATCCAAATAAACTAAAAGACGATCTACTTGCATGTTGCTACAAGTAAAATGATGACCAGAAAAGGGGAACTTCAAGTAGTCCTTGATCACTGATACATGTGTTGAATATATGAATAACTAAAAAATTAGGCCTCGGTTTGTTTCTGTTATGTGGATAATGGTAGAAATTGAAATCGCCAAGGAACATACAATTATCTTGAGGGCCTATGTGAACACTAGATAACTAATTGATGAAAGAGCTCCTATCAGGTTCACGGCAGGGGCCATAGACCATAGAAAGATTCGATGATTGGCCATTGATTAAAGAAGTAAAGCGGATTGTTAGCTGAAAGTGATCCAAATAGATAACTTGACTAGAGAATCTGGAACCAATCCATCCAACCAGAATTCCACCAAAAGAGCCTCTAGACAGAGAAAAAGCAAATTTGTCAAATCGTTTGGAGCAAAACTCCGGATGATAGAATGATCAATGGTGGACAGTTTGGTCTCCTAGATGTAGTAGAAGGAGTAAGAATTATCCAGCAATAGGGACTTAACCGCTGCCAGACGAGTTGAGACCTCAGATATTCCAATTGAGGATATGCCAATTATTGTATTTGCCCATTGAATGAGATCAAAGAAAAATAGCCCCTTCCCAAAGCAAAGTTGTAGGAACTATAATAGCCATAACCCAGGTATACCAGCACATACCAAAACAACAACCCAAAATAAATGCAAGAGGAAATGATGCAACTGATAAAGGGTGTACAATAAAACTTGTCTACAAAAGCACTCAAACACCTGGGAGGGAACATGTAGCGAATAGTAAAGTAGGATGTCCAACAAGCTGAAGTAGCAACATTAAACGTAGAAATAAAAGTGCAGAATCTAAGGTCCATCATTGTTGTTGAGTGTAGGGTCAGTGACTAGGACCACCATAGTGGTGGAGGAGGTGTTGATGGTGAGCTTGTCCACAATCACTTGGTCTACAGTTAGTCCTAAAGAGTTGGTTAAGGGGGAAGAAAAATTTCCTTTCCCTTAGACTTTGATGTAGAATCCACATGCATGCGCTCCATATCACTTTGGCAGGAACTATCTTCCAATCAGAAACCTTAGAGTTTATTTTGGAGACGAACACTCTGACGCAAACCGAACGCAGAAATAGGGGCCTCGAATTTCTTCTTTAGCGGGTTGGATACTTTTGGCATCTCATTGATATTATCACGACGACGACGCTTGTAGACAATTATGATCTACCGAGTTGCTAACTTTGGGAAGGTGGCTTCTAGGTTGCCATAAAGTTCCTCACCAGATCCATGTGCTCCTTCAAGTAGGAGCATGTTCTGAATAGCTTCTTCAATAGCAAGCAAAAGCAACAAAGAGTTATGAGATGAGCTGGACAGCATGATGGATAGGTTGTGGCTAGGGATAGAGACTACCCAGTTATCCACACTAATTTCCTCCTGGGGTTGGGCTTGCTGCATTGGTTGAGGGGGAAATTGAAGATCTTCAGGCCAGAGCCCCTAATGGTCATCACCATCATTATTTCCCTGCTCTTAAGGACCTTATTGAGGTGGGTCGGCCATAAAGTTTTGATGCTGATTGGGGACATTCAACATCTGATCATCAGCCCATTGTTGGACCAGGCCAGTTCACCCAGGAAAATATGCTCGTTAAAGGGATAGGGATTGCCACCGTCCAAAGGGAGGTCATCTTCATCAGCAGGAAAAGCATCAGCCAAATAATTGTTGAGTAAGTATACTGGAAAAGTCCAACAACTTCCTTCGCCATCCATGGAATGGCATGTCTTGATGGTGATGCTTCTAGAGATGTCAATAGTATTGTCAAAAAGAACCTTTAGCAGGACCCTGGTATCCTCTAAGTGCAAATAGATTAACTTTCCAAAGAATGCAATCACTTGTTCAAGAAAGTTGATATCCTTGAAATCCATAGGGAAGGCAAGGAACATAACCCATCCAATGCGGGAAGCAGGGGAGTTCCTATAGTTAACAACTTCATCATGTTTAATAAACCAGACCAAGTTCTCTCCAAACCAGAATGGGCTAGTCGCAATCAGCCAATCCCTCTCAAAGATGGCTCCAATCTTGAGAATACCCAAACCAATTAGGTAGATGTTGTACCCTAGGATGTGTTGTCGAAGAACTTGAGTAATGTGATGATGAATGAGGTGCAATAGTTCCTGACACTCCAACGGATCAAAGTTGCCATTGCACTCGGCGATCACCATATCCTCATTGCGCTTGATGTACTATCCAGAAAGGGTGACAATGTTGGGAAGCTTACGTAGCGCCCCACCTCCATAAGTGAGAACGGCACCATGTGGGAGTAAATGTAGGGCGTCGACAGGGAAGTTTGCCATGATAGGGTTGGGAGAGCTGAACGAAATCGATTGGGGTGAAGGAGTTTGGGCGAATTATTAGCTAACACTATGGCTAAGGAAGGAACTTCTGGAATGTCTTCACTTGGAGTCGGCAAAGCTTTGCTAGGCTTGACTGCGAAAACTTGCTTTTTGATATAACAGGTTTTGGAAAATGATTTTGTTTTGAAGCATGAAGAAGTATAATGACCATAGTTGTAACAAGACAAACAGCGGGGGGTTTGGACACAAAGTGGACCATGAGACAACTCACACACCCTGACGTTCTTTCCCGTGAGGCACAGATGGGCTAGGATCGAGCCAGATCACTCTTGATTTTGCAAAAAAAAAACTTTTTTCACTAGAATGGAGGTCGTTGGGGCTTTGTTGCGTGGACCGCTGTGAAAAGTTTCTGAAAAGGGAAAACTTTTTGTCGGGTTGGTGGTGGCCTATAAGAGAGTGGTGAGATTGGAATCTCCCAAGGAGTGAAGGAAGTAATCGATGAATAGTTAAAAGGACAAACCTAGAAGCAGGGTCGACAGGTAAGGGAACTGTAATGCTACTAACCAAGAAAGAAACATTGGAGGAGGACAAAGCAGTATCCTTAGAATTCAAATTTGAATGATCAAACTTTGAAATTGAGTGAGCAGGTTCATTTGAATGAAACCGACAATAGTAGAGGTTTTGAAGAAGGACACTTTCTTCCTTGGCTTGGAGGAAGGTAGTCGATGGCACCTATGGAAGCAAGGAGTAGACCAGCTTGTAAGCTCCTCCCGTTCCTATCTAAGTTTTTCAATGGGCCAATAGGCACCCCCATCTCTCCACAAGTAGAAGTAGATATCAAAGCAACTAGATACTAAATGTTGTTGTTTACAAATGAGAAAACCAACATGTTTAGATTCTATAGAAACTCTAAAATGTCTATCCCGTTGGAAATGGACGTGCAATCTAGCTAGAGCTCCTCCAAGGAAAGCATGGAGGGATAGACTGACTGAGGATTCAGTCAATCAAAAAGTGTAGCGCATGAACACTGCAAGAAGAAAGCAGGAGCCCTCTAGGGAGGAGGAGGGATGATGCACTAGCGAACCAAAAAGAGAAAGGACTTGTCGTTGAAATGAGAAGTCAGTCGAGAAATCCCAAGAAGAAACCAAGCAGGCAAGAGAAAGGTCCTACTCAAGCTCGAGCAGGGCAAGAAAGGGGCCAACCATGAGAATAGGAGGGAAGGGAGAAGGAAACAAACTGGATTAAGCTAGGGCAACCCATGGGGAACACCAGGAGGAAGGATCTCCGACGAGATGTAGCCTAGTGACAAAGAAGCAACTCTCATAGCTCTCTCACTAACTCGTTGTTATCATTAAACCCTTTTGTATTACACATGGAATATATTTTAAGGTGTAGGTATTACTTTTGCAAATACCTCTATTTTTCTGAGCAAGTCAATCTCTGCTTGAATTATACCCATCTATTTTTGTCTAGTCCAAGCGTTTCCTACACTACACCTTGGTCTTAGGATCTCGATCAACATGGAGGTATTTAGCCATTGTAGTGGAGAAATATGTGTCGACAATTGTATTCTTTATATCATAAAATTTTCCAATATTTATATAATTGGTGGAAATCTCATGTACCCTTGGTGAATCTTCTTGCTTTCCATGTGGGTCAGAGTTTTTAATGTTTCAACACCATAAATTGAAGAAAATATTAAGCTAGGTTTATTTTTCTTCAAAGGATTTCTTCTTGTTTCCTTTGACATTGGTAAGTTTTATCATCTTGTATGTCTTACTTCTCTCTCCTCTTATTTTGTGGAGGGAGTTGTATGCTCCTTATTTTAAACAAGGGTTGAATGGAAGTATTATATGATTTTATAACATATTTATAGTCAATAAATACATTTGGCATGTTATTTGCAATATTTTACAAATTAATGATTTTATGAAGTTGAACTTCATATTCATGAGTACATGGATTTGATATAGACATGCATTTAACATTCTAATTGATTTCCAGCATTCATGTTGGTACTTAAATCTCTCTCTAATGTTGGAAAAAATTCATTGAATATGCAATCAACATACTAGATCGTGAATACAACTTATGTGAGTGGTTCGAGATATTTTATGATAGATGAAAATTGGAATTTCACATAGATCCCTAATTCTATGTGTGAACCCATTGATATACATTGTGGTGGTGAGGTTGGTACGTATATACTGTAACCAAACTTACGTAGATAGAAACTACTTGGTGTATTTTTACGTACTAATTGTAGAGAGAAAGTTATATGATATGCAGTAAGTGATAATTGGTATGCCACATAGATCCTTAAGAGTCTGTTTGGTTGAGTTGTGGTTGTGAGAAAAAGATGATGTGAACTAGATGTTGACACGAAAATGCGCCAAACACACTTACGTCGATCCGACGATCCAAAAGCGTGTGGATACTTAGGAGTAAACCCCTAAGCATAACACAACACCGATGTCGCATTCCGACAATACTTAAACCGTGGTAAGGAAATAACGGAGTCGCCGGGCAATCAATAATATTAATCTAAAATTATTCAATTAACCGATGTGTGAGAAAATAACTAAAAATAATAAAATCTAATTAAACCGGTCAAAACTGGGCCGGTTCACCTGAGGGTCCTGGCGGTCGGACCGGCCAAGGGAAGTCGGTCGAAGTGGTTCGGTCGAAGGGGACTTCAGCGTGCGGTGCGAAGGGTGACTTCTACCCTTCAGACGGTCAGACCAAGGTTGTACCTCTGGTTGGACCGCAGATGGCCGAAAGGATCAGGGGGCACTCCGGTATGAAGTAACCTTCGATGCGAAGGGGTTTGCCGAAGTACATCGTGAAGATGAACAAAGGGGGGTTTGGCTCCTCAATCGGTCAGACCAGCGTCCGGCGCCCGGTCGGACCGAAGGGTATGTGTACTCCTCAGAGAGTGGCCTCTAGCACCGATGCGAAGTGTTCCCTGGGTCCCCTACAAGGCCCAGTCGGACTGGCCTTATATGGCCGGTCAGACCACTACGTGTCGGTGCTGTGGGTGATGGCACGACATGGGCCTGTCGGACCGAAGGGTGGCCTCTGGTCGGACCGACGGCTCCTAGAAATGATCTTCGGGCTCCGGTGACCGTCTTCCCGTGGATAGATAGAAACCAAACTTCTTGGAGAAGATGGTTATGATTAAACACTACAAAAGAAACTAAGAACCAGAGTTAATTCGGCCAGAATACCGAATTACCGGTAAAAATCGATAAAACGATAGAAATTCGTTACGTGGATGAAACAGACGATTCACGAGCGAACCGACAAGGACTTACCGTGATTACAATGTGGCGAACGGATGGTTTACAACGCAAATCAGCAAAGATGGATGTTACTTGGCTAATCCTAGGGCAAGGAAAGTAAATTGAATTTAAGGGTGATTCAAGGTAGATAATAGATTAGATTTATTAGGGTTTTGGGGGTCTCCTTGAATCGGCCTTGCATCTATTTATAGAGGTTAGTAATGAGTGTATGGGCTCTATTTTGAGTTGGACACGGGTTCCAAATCGTTAATAATTAATTAGAGATAAAATAGACCCAAAATCAGCTAATCTGAATCGGACACAGCTTGGGCAGATCTGACCGAGCCCATATGGCCGGTCAGACCGGGCCTACATGGCCGGTTGGACCGGCCTGTGCCAGGTCTCGACATATTTTTGGTAAAACTATAAAAAAGTGGTATTTTGATAATTTTGACCATTAATGCTATTTTTTGTTATCAACACTATAAATTATGGAAAAGCTGATGTTAACTGTGAATTGTGGAAAAGCTATTGTGGGATGTCAGCTGTGAGAAAATTGAAACTCATTTAGCTGAAACACCTGTGGATGAGCTATTTTGCTGCTCTACTGTGCCTAGAGAGGAGGCGATAGGGAGCCATGGGCCAAGTGGATCCTACCATGGCCAGGGAATGGAAAAGAGGAGCCACACTTGGACCTGGTGGCCACCGGCGAGGCTTTCCCAGCCACTGGCCCTGCAACCCTAGCATGGACCAAAGGGGAAGGCGGTATTTTCCACTTACCAGTGGCATGTCAATTTTTTCAAACTTCCACCCGAAGTCACTAAAAGAAAGTCCGAAGGGGTTGCCAATTTTTCACTGTATCGTAAGCTTCTTTGGAAGAAAGCGGTTGGGCTATTTCATGTCCTTTAGTTGTTTTTTAGCTTCTAGGAAACAAAAACAACTTTCAAAAGTTGTAACGCCCCGATTTAATAAAACCGGAAATTTATTGAAATTCCATAGAAAATCAATAAATACAAGACGTTCATCACACGAATGCATACAATACGCCAATCAATCATGGTTCTTAGACCATATTATTACAAAAGAGTTAAATAAAAGAGAAACTAATAAAATAAATCCTCTAGATGAACGCCTCCTTCCAGTCTCGTGCCTTGACTAGGTCACTACTCCAGACTGTCACCCTCCTCATAGAAGACTGCCTCTGGTGGTGTAAGTCAACAGGGGTGAGTACAATCGTACTCAGCAAGCCACCGAATGCAATTATAATGCAAGGTAATAACAAGGAAGGTAGTGGCTTACTTTTGCGGAAAAGCATATTTGTAAAGCAATTAATGTAAGCAGGTTATTAGTATAGAAAAGTAAACATGAGTACATGCATCATCTTCTAACTCGAGGGGTACAGTCAGCCCACCCTCGCTCAATAGTCCTTACATGTTATGAATCACACGATCATTCATACAAAAGTAAACTAACCGCGAGAAGTCACACAACCCGCCCTTGACCGTGGGTCCGGCTTTTCGAAAAGATTTAAACTTTGATCAGAGGTGTACTACTGTACCCACAAGGCACTTGTTTCCCGCACACCGCAGTGTGTTAAATGACTCTTGTCACGAGAAATTCGTGCCAAAACCTTCAACATGGAACACACCAATTCGATAACACCCTCTTATAGGTTTCATATGGTGCCCCAGTCACTTCGGGCCAACACCATACCCCCCCTTGAGCCTCATCGGTACAAGGCACCCGCAGGTTGCCCCTTGCCCCCTCCACTATGGTGCTTCAAGTTGGTAAGATCCATACCTCCAGTTAGGACTTACCCACTAGACTTGTGGTTAGTACGAGTTTGTTTTGCAACAGATCCCGCAGACCAGTCCTTATAGTGCCCCAGGTGCGACCAACCAATGCCCTAGCTTGCACCAGGAACCCACCATACTTATAACATAGCCAAACTCCAACAAATCCAGAGACGAGAATAACGGGGGAAATCATATAGTAGAATCCAACTATCTACGACTCGTTCTTTTATCCTATAGCAGTTGTGTCGGTACATTAGACACTAGCTAATATAATATTGTAAGAGTGACAAGGAGTTCAGGCTCAATAAGCATGGCTTGGGTTGACACACAAGGACGGGGATCTAATAAATATAATTTAGGGCTTGATATTAGACTAATACAAAATATATCCTATGTGTTTTAGCGATATTTAAATAAATCATGAGCTCAATTATGATATAAATGGGGGTTGTGACTTGCCTTGTTCCGCAAACGGTGAAGGTGGAACCTCGGGGTAAGACTCCGGATCTTCGACGGCGTCGTAGTCTTCCGGTACGAAAAGAAAACACGACATTCAATAAAACAATCCAAAAATCACCAAGACAAGCATACATGTTTTTGTTGGATTAAATAAAGGAAATAAAGCCTTAAATCCTCTGAAATTTTTACCTAAAAAATTAATATTAATTTTTATGGGGTTTCTGAATTTTATATATTGAAATAAGTATTTACCCCAAGGGAGTTTTATTTTCCCATTTACATGTGAATTAAAATGTACAAACAACACTACTATTTTTATTGCATTAAAATAGTGAAATGAAGTGATTATGTCCTCTGAAATAAATATATAAATTTTTAATGTAATTTTAGAGAGTTCTAAGTTTTTATTACATGAAATAATCATTTATCCTAAAAGGATTTTTGAATTATTATTTAATAAGAATATAATGTGCAAAATAAGCATACTGTTTTTATTGCATAAATGTGTAGAGAATAAATAGACAAATTTTACAAAATTTGAATGGTCAAATTTGGAGTTAAATTGAGCAAGTTATGAATTTTTAAAGTTTAAACAATTTTCTGGATTTTTATTTAAACAGAAAAACAGGTTCCGGTCCACGGTGAGCCGGGCCCACCATGGACCCGCGCACTGTGCGCATGGACCAGGCCAACTAGGACCATCCGATCCAGATCCGGCGGCCTCAGAACAGTGCGGGATTTTAAAGTGACGTGGATGGCTTAGATTAAAACAAAATGAACCGGTACGCGTGGATGCACGAGATCGATCCAGGATTTTAAATAGCGAACAACGACTCTGATTAGATGGTACCGATTCGGTGTGATCTGAGGGCTTTAATCTGCACCGTCCAGACACGATCGCACGGTCAGGGTTCAATCCGGCACGACACGTGACCACGGTGGAAAGACTCCTTCCCCGACAACGGTGGCGCATAGGTGTGGTCACGGCGGCGCCGGCGAGGGCCCAAGGCTTGATCCGACAGCAGAAATGGATAGAGAAAAGGATGGGGAGCCAGATCGCACTAGAAAGGGGGGGCCGATGATGACGGGTTGCGGCCGACAATGAGAGGGGCGGCGAAGGCTATTCGGGATGCCGAAGGCGGCGGAGCTTCGGCGGTCTTCTGAGCCAACGGAGGTGTGGCCGAGGACGGGGCGGCGACGCCGGTTCTGGTGAGGTCGACGGCGAGGTTAGTGGTGGCTCGGGGCACCGGCGAGGGCCTGCCGGAGCCGGAACAGAGGAGAGGGGGAAAACTGGGTGGCAGCACTCTGGAATGCAAGGGCTTAGGTGATTTTGGTCGGGTAGGGCTACGGTGGAGGTCGGGGTTCTTATAGGGTCATCGGCGATGCGAGTATGGCAGGGCAAAAGGAGGAAACCCGAGGGAATTCCATCTCGGTGCCGGCGAGCTTCCAACCGTGCGGGTACTTGCTATATGCGGCGAAAACGCGTGGGGGTTCAAGGGAAGGGGATCGCCGGAGTATGGTGAGCCCCAGCGTGGGCCCAATTTAGCAATTGGCGGCTGATGGTTGCGTGATTGGAAAGGGGGCACCGGGCATGGAAGGGGGGATCCCCTTCCATCGGAGAAGAAAGACCTGATAGGAGGGGACCACCTGTCAGTGGGCGGGCGTGAGGGAAACGGCACCGACCAGCGGTCCTGGGTGGACAGCGACCGAGCGCGGGGAGAGAGAGGCTGATGAGTGGGTCCAAGGCGGGTGCAGTGCGCGGGAGAGAGGGGGGCACGCACTGACAGGCGAGCCCCACATGGCGTCGGCACGGCTTCGGACTGGGCTGGGCCTAGGGAGCTTTCAGGGTTGCGGCCCAACAAGAATTTAAATGTATTTTCGATTTAAAATATTTCCGAAAAATCATTTATTTGTTTAGAGGTTGAATCACTGTTTCTAAAATTTTGTAAAAATTCCTAAAAATATTTCTTGGCTCATAGGTTCCATCATAAATTTTTCAGGTTCAAATTTGAAATATTTCTCCTTGTTTGTTTTAATTGGGTTCTTTTAACCTTTTCTCTAAATAAATAATTCCTTTTTAAATTCTAAAAATTTATTTCCCTCATTTTTATTTTATTTTTAAATTTGGGATGTTACAAAAGCCAAACCAGTAAGTTATCACGTAAAACTACATAAGCAAAACAAATGGTTGGTAAATTGCAATTCTATAATAATGGTCTTACAATAAGCTTAATATTCTTATACAAGAATTATGCTAAGTCATTTTAAGTATAAACATATAAGATAGAATGTTGTATTTAAATTCATACAACCATATCATTGAAGACATACGAGAAAAAATTCGCAACGTTGTCCACTTTAATTGAATAAAACATATTGAGACCATCATCTATTAAACCCGTGAAATATCGTATTTATAATACCAATCTAGATGACCATGTCCTTGATGATTTGTGTTGGCGTTGGACAGCAAATGGTGCTTACCCCGCTAAATCTGCTTACTTAATCCAATTCGAAGGTTCTTGTCGCCCAATGATCTCACATGAAATTTGGAGAGCTCAAACTGAACCAAAGTGCAAAGTCTTCGCTTGGACTCTGATAAAAAATAGAATTCTAACGGCAGACAACCTCCTTCACCGTGGTTGGCCATGCTAGCCTCTCTGCGTCCTCTGCTAGAACGGTTTAGAGACCCCGACCCACCTTGCAGGCCACTATCCTTTTCTCAAACATGTATGGTTGCTCGTTCTTCAACAATTCTCAATTCATGGCACCTCTCAGTTCCACCGGTGGACCCAGTGCAGCTCTAGTGGCACTCGACTTCGAGTTCACTTCCGAAAGCTAAACATAGAGCTTTCAATGTGAAAGTGCATCAAGATGCATCTAGGCCCCTACTTTATTTTGGTGTATTAATGACAATATTGATCAAATGCTACTAATCAATTTGCTAAGATGACTACAGAGATGTCACATGAAAAGAAAGTTACGTTGAAACAAATTTGGAGAAAAAGCTCCAATTGGTCCAAATAGGCTCAAAAGGTTAAAATCATTGATTTATTCTTTACATTGAGTCTAGGATCGCCGTACTATTAAGAGGGATGCATTTGGATTTTGTTCCAAAACTTTGTGCTCAAAGAAAACATTTTTGAAAGTTGTTTGGTCAACTTCAAACTGAGTACCAAAATTTTTATACTAATCGGAACTTCCGGTTTGGATCGGAACTTCCGATTTAAACTCTCGATTTAAGAATTAAAATGCATCGGAACTTCCGGTTTGGATCGGAACTTCCGATTTAATCTCTCGGCCTTGAATTTATTTTTTGCATCAGAACTTCCGGTTTAGATCGGAACTCCCAATTTGAGCTCTCTGTCTGGAATTATATTTTCCATTTGAACTTCCGATTTGAGATCAAAACTTCCGATTTGAACTCTCGGTTTGGAATTATTTTTATATTTGAATTTTCGATGTGCCATCGGAACTTCTGAGGTGGAAGGCCAAAAGTGTCCTAACAGCTACAATTTTGGGGGTGGTATAAAACCCTCACCCACTCATTTGTACAGCACTTCTTGAGCCCCCAATCTCTCACTTGCAAACCCTAACTCTCATCCTCAAGCTCTCTTGTGATTCAAGGCTAGATCTAGTGCGAGTCTTTGCGATTCACCTTGAGAGCACATTAGAAGTCTTCTCGAGATCTTGTTGTTGCATCTTTTGAGAAGATTTTTCATGGGTTACTTTTATTGATTTTGTTAGATTTTGTTGAAAATCTTTGAGCACAAAAGTTTGAGTTGGCAAAATCTTCAAACGCATTTGTTACTCTTGGAGGATTCATTCTCCTAGATGGCTAGGAGTCACTCCGCGAGCAACCAAGGAGTTTGTTGTTGCCCGGAGAAGTTTGTAAAAGCTTCCCTTGGCTTGGACAAGGATACGAAGAGAAAATCCAAGTTTAGCGTTGGCTAAAAATTGGTGAGGAAAGGGTTGAAAGATACCCGGCCTTTCAAGGTCCCTCAACGGAGACGTAGGATCGGTGGATCCAAACTCCAGGAAACATATCTTTGTCTTGTGTGCTATTGTGTTCTTATTTCTTTTAGGGTTCATACTAAGTCGAACTATATTTTTACCTGATCTATCATTTGACTTAAATCTAAGGAAACACTATATGTTAAAGTTTCTCCTAGTAAACTTGTGCAAACTTCTATTCAAACACTTTTTAGAAAAACAAGTTTTTGATTTCATCGATTGTTGGAACATCAGTCTAGACCAACAGGTTTTAGAGATGCTTTGGAATAGGAGGCTAATCTCAAAGCTGTATTCTTGGATCAAGTGTTCTCCCTTGTACAATGCGGAGAGGGGGGAGTATTTGTAGTGGAGCCCTACAGGGGCCCAATACTTCCAAAACCCCTTTGATAATAGTACTACATACAACAGCCCTATAGTACAGACAAGAGGTACAACCCTGACAGCGTATCAGCTGTTCTGGGCATGGCTACAGTGTCAGACACTATACTTGTGATCGCGATCCTGTCGCCAAACCAGCTTGACCGGACTGGTCTTGGTCTCCCCCTCGGCATTGTACCCTCCGCATCTCCCGGGAGCACGCCTACGACCTTCGGTCGGGTCCCCGGGTTCGGGCACTCCCTAGACTTGGATCTTCAGCAGAGGGCCTCCGAACCTCAGATCTTGAGCCGAGGTGGGTCTCGGACTGCCCCCTCCATTCCGAACCGCTTCGGAGCCAACAGCTTCGCTAATCGCCATACTGCGGAGCCTCCTCCTCGAACTTCGCTCTGCGCCCCTCGCGTTTCCGAGCTCCATTGGGATTATCTCCTCCAACAGTAGCCCTCGCTCTTGTGATGCCCCGATTTATCGAATCAGAACATTATTGAATTTCCAAAAAAACAATAATACAAGAGGTTCATCATGCGACAACGTACATACGACAAGCATCCATGGTACGCAGACCACAATTATTACATAAGGGTAAAAATAAAATAAACAATTAAAAGCATGACGAACGCCCTCTTCAGGATCTTCTTCTTGACTGGGTCGCTACTCCAGACCATCCTCGTAGTAGGCATCCTCTAAATTGTGTGTCCAACGGGTATGAGTACAAAGAGTACTCAACAAGCCACCGCAAATGCAAGATAATAACAAAGGAAGGATAATGGCTAAAAGTGCGGAAAAGTACATTTTTCAGTTATTGCATTTGGTGTAGTCAAATTTAATTATGCGGAATAATAAACATGAACATCATAATACCATCTAACTCGAGGAGTACGTTCTCCCTCCTCGCGCAACAGTCCTTACATGTCAAACCATCATGCACATTCATTCCGAAAGTAAACTAACTGTGGGATGTCACGCAACCCGCACTTGACCGTGGGCTTGGCTTTTCGAAAATATTTATGACTCTGATCAGAGTTGTACTACTGTACCCACAAGGCACGCACTCATCTCATACGCCAAAGCGTAACGAGATGACCCATACCACAGGAACTCGTGCCAAAACTTCAGCATGAAATGCTCCAAGCGATAACCACCCGCTCTAGGTTTCGCTGGCGCGCCGGGCCGCATCCCGGCTAACGTTGCACCCCCTTTTGCGCCACGTCGGTACAAGCCACCCGCAGGTGCTGCTTGACCCATCTCCAAGTGGTGGCCTCAGTTTGGGACACTCCATACCTTAGTTAGGACTTACCCATTAGACTTGTGGTTAGTACGGAAGTGTATTGCAATGGATCCCGTAGACCGGTCCTTATAGTGCCCCGGGTGCTACCGACCAATGCCCTAGCTTGCACCCGGAACGCACCATGCATACACTCACAACCAAAACTCTATCACCAACAGTATTCTAGAGATGAGAATAACAGGGATCATATAGTAGATTCCAATCGCTATGACTCATTTTTAATCCTATAGCAATCGTGCCAATACATTGGACACTTGCTAATAGTACTAATCATATGCTGAATAGCGTGGGCCTCATGGCTCCAGATGTGATGAGTCATTGTCAACGATAGTCAAAGAGGACTGAAGAAGAGAGGAGATCTGCTGTTTCATGGGCCGCGTGTGACTCAGGTACACGGGCAGCGAGCGACTGTCGGGCAGAGGAGGCTGCGAAGTCGGGCTGGCCCAATCCGGGTGCATGGGCCAGAAGCAGTAGAAGACCCACTGGGCTGTTGGCCAGGATTGACTCAGGTACACGGGCGGCGAGCGATTGCCGGGCTGAGAGAGCTGCGGAGTCGGGCCGACCCAATCTGGGTACCTGGTGCAAAGCCGGTGGAGGCTTTGTCAGTTTCGGCACAAAACTGACAACCGTTGATCTTGTATCCGACTGTCCAGAAGAGAAGCCGTAGTCGCTATGAAAGCTGAGCTTCCGGATAAGTCATTTGTAACTCTAGGCCCACAGTCAGTCAGTCGTGTCTGTAAAAATTCCTAAGGGCAGTAGAGTCTTTTTCTTTATTTTGAGTCTGTAAAAACCCTAAGGGGCTGGTAGAATATTCCTAGTGTTGGGCTGCCTATAAATAGGACCCCAATCCCTAGGGTTTGGACTACCCTTCTAGAAATCACTTTTGCATCATTCATTGGGTCATTTTGCCTCTCACGTTTTCTCTCTCTCCTGTGTGCGCCGCCAGGCACTTGTTCTTCCCTGGTTACTGTGCATTTATTTTACTTCTGGGAGATTGAATTCCTTGTTCGTTAATGAAGCGTGTGCATTTATTCCACTGTTTCAAGAAGCTTCGGTTGGGTGACCCGTGTTGATTTTATTCCTGAGAATGTCCATCTCTTGTGTGTGTTTGTTGCTTTGCTTTTAATGTTGCAGTAAATGCCCTATTTCATTGTGTGCTGCATCTGCAAAGTTTTTAAATGGCTATATTTCATTAGCATAGCATTCCTGTGATTTTTGAGGTTTTGGAGGCTTCGGTTGGGTGTGTTCTTCATTCTAGTAGTACTAGTTCTTGCTGTTGCAAGTAGTACTACTTCCCTGCAGCTACAGTGTTCTGTGCAGCTTTTCACCTTCTACTGCACAGCTTTTTGATCGAAGCTGACAGGGTCTATTACCTTTTCTGGCTGTGTCTCTGGCGAAGTCTTTTTCTGTTCGAAGCCCCTCAGCTCCGTGAGACAGGCTTCGACTTAACATCTTCGAAGGCTTCGCTCAATCTTCGATCTTCGGTGTGTGGTCTGTGTTGATAAGCTTCGAAGTATTTTTCTGAACAGACAGCATCGCATACTTCGAACAACATACTCCGAATCTAGCTGTTCGAAGTCCACACTTCAGTAGGCTTCGAAGTTGGGTTCGAAGCTTGTCATTTCTGATAGACTTCGATTTGATTTCCTTGTGGCGTGTCAACCTTCGAAGCTTTCCCTGTTCAAAGATAGAGTGTAGGCTTCGGAGTTGATTTTCTGTCGTGTGACAGACTTCGCTTCTTTGTTCGAAGGTTGTCCTTTTGAGTGTTGTGTTCGAAGTTTTCTGTTCGAAGGTTTTGCTTCGAAGCTTTCGGTTCAAAGTTGTGTTCGAAGTTTTGTCTTCGAAGTGCACACTTCGAAGCAGGCTCCGACTCTGTCACTTTGCTCCGAAGCTCTTGGTTCGAAGCTGTGTTCGAAGCCTTGACTTCGAAGTACATACTTCGAACCAGGCTTCGGCATTGTCATACTTCGTTCCGAAATACACTTCGCATCTTGCCACTTCGAACTAGGCTAGACCGTGACACCTTCGGCATCTCGTACAGGCTCCGTCACCAACCTCCGAAGCAGACCTCGACGTGCGAAGGGGGCTTCGCCAAGTTTTGAACAGGAGACAAATTTGGACAGTAACTTCTCTTTTCATCTTACACATTCTTAGATCATTTCATTGAGAAGTTTAGGCTTGTTATACCTTGTTCATCTGCCTAGCTGCACTACTTTTGATTTACACTGTTTATCATCAGTTGCTTCTAGGTTAGAAACCTTTAGACTTAGGCCTTCTGTTTATTTTCTGCTGCGTAGTCTTTTGAGGTGCGGTGGGTATTGGGAACAGGCCATTGATTCGAAAGAATTTTTAAGGCGCCCATTCACCCCCCCTCTGGTCGCTACTTTCAGTCCTACAAGTGGTATCAGAGCGAGGTTAGGGTTTTTCCATACCTTAACCGGTTCTAAACCCCAGTAGTGACTATGACGTCTCCTGGCAAGGTCCCGTCCTTGGAAGCCTACGGCTATAATTATTGGAAGACTCGCATGCGAGCCTATCTCATGAGCCAGGGTTTGGACATATGGGACATTTGCGTTCACACCACGTTTGTCATTTTGCCAGTTACTGAGCAAGGTACTGCTGGTATCATTGCTCAGCATCTGAGCAACAGTAAGGCTATGAACATTCTGTTTTCTGGCTTAGGTCCCACCGAGTTTGAGCGTGTGAGTCATCTCTCCACTGCGAGAGAGATCTAGGCTACCCTCAAGGCACACCATGAGGGAACAGCACAGGTCAAGGCTCGGCTCTATCAGACCTACCGGCGTGAATATGAGAATTTCACACAGAAACCGGGTGAATCTGTTGAGGCCTTGTTTGGTCGCTTTCAGTCGATCATTAACAAGCTTCGGGACAACAAGTCTGAGGGTGCTCAGTTAGTCTCAGATCATGAGCAGGCGCTCAAGGTTCTTCATACCTTGGACCCAAAGATCTGGGAGATCAAGGTATCCTCTATCGTTGAGAGTACTTCTTACGATACCTTGACCATCTCTGAGTTGTTTAGCAAGCTGAAGGCCACTGAGGTAGATATCCAGTTGAGATCAAATCTCACTGGCTCTGGATCAAAATCCCTAGCCCTTGCTACACCTTCTGTTGATCCCTCTGCTGTGAGCTGTGCTGGGTTCTCTTTGATGTCTATCACTGAGGACCAGCTTGAGTCTTTGGGAGATGATGATTTGTGTCTGTTTAACAACCGGGTGCGTCGTGTCTATGATAAAAGAATGTTCAAAAGGCACGGCACAAAATCCGGATGCTTTGAAGGTGGTGGTAGAGGAGACGGTTTTCTTGCCCGTGCTCCAGTTGGTGGTGTTCGTTCCGGCAGAGTTCCAGACCGAGTTGGCTACGGTTCTGGACCTCGTGGTCGTAGGGTTAGGCAGAACCAAGGACCGCGCCTTGAGCTGCGTTTTGGTCCAAACTCTTTTGATGGTTTTCGCTTTCCATCTTTTGAGCAGATGGCTCGACACTGGTTTAGCTCTTTTGCTAAACCTGGTGCCGGACCATTTGCTCCCACTTACTGACACTGATTGTGCAGGACCGGGGACTGGAGGATGTTTGGATCATGGACTCAGGATGCTCTCGCCACATGACGGGACATCGCAGATGGTTCTCCAGTCTCACTCCCCCGAGCTCCAAAGAGTACATCACATTCGGGAACAGCGGTCAAGGGAAAGTAAGTGGCATAGGCTCAATTAGCATTTCAGATCATTTCTCTTTAAAGAATGTTGCTTTGGTTAAAAATCTGAACTTTAATTTAATCTCTGTTTTGCAACTTCTTGAGGATGGTTTGGAAGTGCATTTTAAGAAGGGCAATTCTTCTGTGGTTGATTCTAGAGGGTCTTTGGTTTGTCAGATTTTACCCTTCGGTAAAGTTTTTCGAATTGACTTCTCTAGTTCTTTTGGCCCTTCTCGCTGTTTGATTGCTGGATCTTCTTCTGAGCTCTGGAAGTGGCATAGGAGATTAGGTCACTTGAGTTTTGATCTACTAGTCAGGTTAAGCTCTATGGACCTCATCCGAGGATTGCCCAAGCTTAAAATGGAGAAGGATCTAGTTTGTCATCCCTGTCGTCATGGGAAAATGGTTGCCGCTTCTCACGCACCTATGACTCAGGTGATGACTTCGTATCCGGGAGAGCTTTTACATTTGGACACTGTTGGTCCAGCTCGGGTACGCTCGGTCGGTGGGAAGTGGTATGCACTTGTGATTGTTGACGACTTTTCTCGATTCTCGTGGGTTTTCTTTTTGGAGTCCAAGGATGAAACTTTTCAATTTGTCCATGACCTGATTTTGAAGCTGAAGAATGAGAACAATGGTCGGATGCGAGCAATTCGCTCCGACAACGGCTCTGAGTTCAAGAACTCTCAATTCGTCAGCTTCTGTGGTGATCAGGGTCTGGGCCATCAGTTTTCTTCTCCTTACACTCCCCCACAGAACGGCGTTGTGGAACGAAAGAACCACACGCTAGTTGAGATGGCCAGGACGATGCTCGATGAGCACAGGACTCCTAGGCGTTTTTGGGCTGAAGCCATGAACACGGCTTGCTATCTGGCCAACCGTATTTTTCTTAGAGCTTACCTTGGTAAGACATCATATGAGTTGCGGTTTGGCAGACAGCCCAAGGTTAGCCACTTGCGAGCGTTTGGCTGCAAGTGCTTTGTGCTCAAGAAGGGAGGGCATTTGGACAAGTTTGAGTCTCGTTGCTGGGATGGTGTCTTTCTTGGTTATGCATTGCATTCTCGAGGCTTCTGTGTTTGGAACCTCGAATCCCAGCTGCTTGTCGAGACGTGTGAGGTTTCATTTGACGAGTCCTTGCCTTCTTTGACTCCTTCTTTTGAGCTTTCTGGTGATGATGAGCTCGGAGAGTCCATCTTCGAGGAAGATGAGGATACTCCAGCTGCTGTTGAGGGTGGGCCTTCTGCTTCCCCCGCAGAGCCCACACCTTCTGAGACTTCGACTGATGATGAGGGCGGACCTCTGATCACTTCTTCCACTTCGATCGAGCCCCCTCAGTCGAGTCCAGAGGTGCCAGCTGCTGACTCAGGTGAGGTGACTTCAGATCACCAGGGAACCCGAGCAGTTCAGCGTGACCATCCCTCAGAGCTCATCATTGGTGATTTGACTGAGAGAACTTTGTGTTCTTCTGCCTCTCTTGCTGTGTTTGCTGAATCGGCTTTTGTTGCATCTTTTGAGCCTAGAGATGTTTCTCATGCTCTTTCTGATTCAAATTGGATTAATGCTATGCAAGAAGATCTTGAGAATTTTGTCCGCAATCGAGTTTGGACATTAGTTGAGCCGCCATCAGGATGCAACCCCATAGGCACCAAGTGGGTATTCAAAAACAAACAAGGTGAAGATGGGGTTGTGGTGCGCAACAAGGCTCGACTAGTTGCCCAGGGTTATTGCCAGAAGGAAGGTATTGACTTTGAAGAAACCTTCGCTCCTGTTGCCCGTCTTGAGTCCATTCGTATACTTCTAGCTTTTGCCGTTTCGAAGGGTTTTAAACTTTTTCAAATGGATGTTAAGAGTGCTTTTCTGAACGGGTACATAGAAGAGGAGGTTTATGTTAGGCAACCCCCGGTTTTGAGAACCCTAAGTGTCCTCGACATGTTTTTAAGTTGCATAAAGCTTTATACGGGTTGAAGCAAGCCCCCAGGGCTTGGTATGACCGGTTAAAGCAATTTTTGTTGGGGAAGGGCTTTGTGATGGGTTCTGTGGACAAAACTCTTTTCTTGCTCAGATATGCTTCACATTTCTTAGTCGCTCAGATTTATGTGGACGATATTATCTTTGGCGGTACTACTGATTCTCTTGTGTCCAAGTTTTCTGAGCAGATGCACAATGAGTTTGAGATGAGCCTCATGGGTGAGCTCAAGTACTTCTTAGGGCTCCAGATAAATCAGACCAAGGACGGCACCTTCATCCACCAAGGTAAGTACACTCGTGATATGCTTAAGAAATTTGACTTTGGTGGTGAATTGAAGCCGCAGATGACCCCGATGGGCACTTCTGGGGGTCTGGACAAGGATGAGAGCGGTGTCAAGTTCAATGAAAGGGAGTTTCGAGGGATGATCGGTTCGCTGCTGTACTTGACAGCAACAAGACCGGACATACAGTTCGCCGTGGGACTTTGCGCGCATTTTCAGTCTTCACCACGCGCGTCTCACCGGCAGGCTGTCAAGCGCATTTTCAGGTATCTCACCTATGCGCCTGATCTTGGTCTTTATTATTCAGCATCATCATCTCTTGATTTATCTGGCTTTTCGGACGCTGACTTTGGTGGGTGCCGGTTGGATCGCAAGTCGACTTCCGGTACTTGCCAGTTTCTTGGTTCTTCCCTTGTATCTTGGTCTTCTCGAAAGCAATCTGGAGTTGCTCTTTCCACCACAGAGGCTGAGTACGTAGCTGCTGCTAGCTGCTGCTCACAGTTGGTTTGGATGATTTCCACCTTGAGAGATTTTGGGTTGTTCTTTCCTACCAGAGTTCCTTTATTTTGCGACAGCACTAGTGCAATTAGTGTAGGGAAAAACCCATGTCTCCATTCAAAAACCAAACACATTGATGTGCGCTTTCACTTCTTGCGGGATCAATATGAGAAAGGTGTCATTGACCTTGTTCATGTTGATACCCATCATCAGTTGGCTGATATTTTCACCAAACCCCTAGATCAGTCTACGTTCGAGCGTTTGCGAGGGGATTTGGGTGTTGTGTATCCTTTTTAGGATATTTTGCGTCAGTTTTTCTTTCTTCTTCTCTTGAGTCTTTTTGTGTGTGTTCCTACCTTGCATATTCACATATCACACTTTAGAGATGCTTCTGTTATATGATTGAACTGTTTTACTTATTCTAGCTGGTACATGCTTTTGATTACTTGTCAATGATCATGTCTTGTCTCAGTTCGCTTGATAAGTCTGATATCTGTCATATGCATGGCTTTTATGCTTTACAATTGAAAAAATGATCACCATTGCTTCTGGTAACTAGCATGCGTAGGCTGAATGCTCTTGCTATCTGTTGCATGCCTTGTAGCTAGTTCCTAACTTAGATGCAAATATGCAACTTGGACATCTTTCTGCTTTAAAACATGGAAATGTGCGTTAAAAATGATAGAAATCGAAAAAAATTGAAAATTCCATGCCTTTTTGTGCATAACTTGAAAAGATCTAGGTGGGTTTGTTTTGTCGCATTACATTTGTTCTGGACTGCATACCATAGCACTTTGGTATGAACTAGGACAGTGTAGTGTATGCCAAGACCAATGTCTTAAGCTTCTGATGGTCCAGATCTGGCCTAGGCTTGACTTGATCGGTCAGCATAAGGTTTGACATGCAAATAACCCCTGGCACAAATGAAAAAGGAAAATGAAAAAGCCTGAAAATTAAAAAGACAACAAGTTTGCTAAAGCACTTTGTTTTGGACAATGCTTATCTTGGTAGATATCAGTTAGCTTCTGCATCTCATGTTTTACCTTGCTTGTTAACTGGAAAATGTGGTGATGCCTTTGTTTGCAAAAACTGAAAAATGCATGCTAATGACTTTCTTTAGATATCATCTATTGCACTAGTCATGCCATGTGTCTTAGACAGTATGTCTTTTGCTATACTTGTTAGATGTTGTAATTGCAGTCAATCATATTTGAGAAGCATGCTTTGTACTCACTCCTTATGCACTCCAGTTGAAATCATTGCATATTTTGAGGGGGAGTTGCATTTCAGGGGGAGTCTGTGTCTCTATTGAGTGCTTGATGAGTTCACTTGTCAACAAGGGGGAGAAAATTTGGGATCAGAGTTTAAGGGGGAGTTCTTACTCTGTTGATATCCTTGTTGTTCTGAAATCGCACTCATTTTGAGTTTTTTTTCCGTTTTGATTAACCATAATGACCGCTTCTTGTTTTTGTTCGGCTTTTGGTCATTAGGGTTAAACTTTTACCTTATTTTTCTTCTTCTTTGTTTTCTTGTGTTTTGTTTTCGTGTTTCCACATTTGTTCACAGGTGCTGAAGAGCTGAAGAAGTGAAGTGTTGACAATGCACTCATCAAGGGGGAGATTGAGGAGCCATGCTGAATAGCGTGGGCCTCATGGCTCCAGATGTGATGAGTCATTGTCAACGATAGTCAAAGAGGACTGAAGAAGAGAGGAGATCTGCTGTTTAATGGGCCGCGTGTGACTCAGGTACACGGGCAGCGAGCGACTGTCGGGCAGAGGAGGCTGCGAAGTCGGGCTGGCCCAATCCGGGTGCATGGGCCAGAAGCAGTAGAAGACCCACTGGGCTGTTGGCCAGGATTGACTCAGGTACACGGGCGGCGAGTGATTGCCGGGCTGAGAGAGCTGCGGAGTCGGGCCGGCCCAATATGGGTACCTGGTGCAAAGCCGGTGGAGGCTTTGTCAGTTTCGGCACAAAACTGGCAACCGTTGATCTTGTATCCGACTGTCCAGAAGAGAAGCCGTAGTCGCTATGAAAGCTGAGCTTCCGGATAAGTCATTTGTAACTCTAGGCCCACAGTCAGTCAGTCGTGTCTGTAAAAATTCCTAAGGGCAGTAGAGTCTTTTTCTTTATTTTTGAGTCTGTAAAAACCCTAAGGGGCTGGTAGAATATTCCTAGTGTTGGGCTGCCTATAAATAGGACCCCAATCCCTAGGGTTTGGACTACCCTTCTAGAAATCACTTTTGCATCATTCATTGGGTCATTTTGCCTCTCACGTTTTCTCTCTCTCCTGTGTGCGCCGCCAGGCACTTGTTCTTCCCTGGTTACTGTGCATTTATTTTACTTCTGGGAGATTGAATTCCTTGTTCGTTACTGAAGCGTGTGCATTTATTCCACTGTTTCAAGAAGCTTCGGTTGGGTGACCCGTGTTGATTTTATTCCTGAGAATGTCCATCTCTTGTGTGTGTTTGTTGCTTTGCTTTTAATGTTGCAGTAAATGCCCTATTTCATTGTGTGCTGCATCTGCAAAGTTTTTAAATGGCTATATTTCATTAGCATAGCAAGTTTTCCTGTGATTTTTGAGGTTTGGGAGGCTTCGGCTGGGTGTGTTCTTCATTCTAGTAGTACTAGTTCTTGCTGTTGCAAGTAGTACTACTTCCCTGCAGCTACAGTGTTCTGTGCAGCTTTTCACCTTCTACTGCACAGCTTTTTGATCGAAGCTGACAGGGTCTATTACCTTTTCTGGCTGTGTCTCTGGCGAAGTCTTTTTCTGTTCGAAGCCCCTCAGCTCCGTGAGACAGGCTTCGACTTAACATCTTCGAAGGCTTCGCTCAATCTTCGATCTTCGGTGTGTGGTCTGTGTTGATAAGCTTCGAAGTATTTTTCTGAACGGACACCATCGCATACTTCGAACAACATACTCCGAATCTAGCTGTTCGAAGTTCACACTTCAGTAGGCTTCGAAGTTGGGTTCGAAGCTTGTCATTTATGATAGACTTCGATTTGATTTCCTTGTGGCGTGTCAACCTTCGAAGCTTTCCCTGTTCAAAGATAGAGTGTAGGCTTCGGAGTGATTTTCTGTCGTGTGACAGACTTCGCTTCTTTGTTCGAAGGTTGTCCTTTTGAGTGTTGTGTTCGAAGTTTTCTGTTCGAAGGTTTTGCTTCGAAGCTTTCGGTTCAAAGTTGTGTTCGAAGTTTTGTCTTCGAAGTGCACACTTCGAAGCAGGCTCCGACTCTGTCACTTTGCTCCGAAGCTCTTGGTTCGAAGCTGTGTTCGAAGCCTTGACTTCGAAGTACATACTTCGAACCAGGCTCCGGCATTGTCATACTTCGTTCCGAAATACACTTCGCATCTTGCCACTTCGAACTAGGCTAGACCGTGACACCTTCGGCATCTCGTACAGGCTCCGTCACCAACCTTCGAAGCAGACCTCGACGTGCGAAGGGGGCTTCGCCAAGTTCTGAACAGGAGACAAATTTGGACAGTAACTTCTCTTTTCATCTTACACATTCTTAGATCATTTCATTGAGAAGTTTAGGCTTGTTATACCTTGTTCATCTGCCTAGCTGCACTACTTTTGATTTACACTGTTTATCATCAGTTGCTTCTAGGTTAGAAACCTTTAGACTTAGGCCTTCTGTTTATTTTCTGCTGCGTAGTCTTTTGAGGTGCGGTGGGTATTGGGAACAGGCCATTGATTCGAAAGAATTTTTAAGGCGCCCATTCACCCCCTCTCTGGTCGCTACTTTCGGTCCTACAACCATGCAAAGATATCGAGTTGGTTGCTTCGAACGACTTCTTCGAGCTGCGCCAATACCTCTGGCTCCAAGCTACCTCCAAACTGAATGGGGTACTCCTTCCCGTTCTTGACTAGGACCTTGGTGATGACTTCCCCCTCTCGGTGCAGCTTGGCGGTGGGGCCTTTGGGGGGCCAATCACGGAGCAAAGGAATGTTGTCGGCGCCGAAAAGTTCGGTTGCTTTTGAACTTTCGCGAACGTTGTGAACTTGTCTTGGCTCCAAAGGTGCGGAGTGACCATACTCCACCCGTCGGGTCGTGGCTTGATCGCCGAGGACCGACAGCACACCTCCCGGAGTTGGCATATTGAGGCATAGGTAGTTGTGGTGCGCAACGGCTCCGAAGCGGTTGAGCATGCCCCTCCCGAAGATGGTGTTGTAGGCGTGGGGCGTCGACAACGTCAAAGATGATCTCCTCATTGCGGGACAGTGGAGCTTCTCCGAAGGTCACCTCCAGCCCAATCTGGCCAAGGGCATCGAGGGGTGGTCCTGCGAAGCCTTGCAACGGCTGGGAGGCCGGTAACAGATGCTTCTGGGAGAGACACAGCTGGTCGAAGGCCTGCACGAAAATGATGTCAACAGAGTTACCTCCGTCAATTAGGATGCGACGCACCTCGACGCCGGCAATATCCACTGAGATGACAAGAGGATCGGCGTGCAGGAACTTGACACCGGCAGCATCGTCAACGGTGAAGGAGATGGGGACGTGAGACCACTCGGGAAGCATGGTGAGGCTAGAAGTCCCGATGTGCCCGACTTCCCGGACATACTCCCATCACTTCTGCTTCGACATAACCCCTAGAGCCTCGCCTCCAGATATGGGCAGAACCACGCGCTTCCCTCGGTCAGACCCGTCTTCGAGCTTGGGAGCTGGAAACCTGCCAACCTCTAGAGCCATCCCCAGAGGCCCTAGCTCATCACGGCGCCCGACCACCTGGACGGACTCGGCGCGGGACAAAAGAGGCATTCTATCGGAGGAGCCATGGCCGGAGCTTCGCTCGAGGTAGTCATTTCGAAGGGCGAGGATGGTACGGCAAGAGTCAGTGTTGTGGCTCTGGTTCTCACCATGAATGCTGCAGTGAAAAATCGCACTTCCCGGGGGTGCCTTCGCAGGTGGCTTAGCACTGAAGGATCGCCCCCCGCCGGAAGTGTGCTGATACTTGGCAGGGTCTTTCGGGGTGATACTGAGGACTTCTCCGCGGAGGTGCTTCTGTCCTCGCCGGGAATCCCGATGGCGAAGATCCGAGGCAGGGGCGGAGGGTGCTTCGTACACCTTGACGCTCGAAGCCCAAACTGGGGCAATCATTGCCTGGCGATGCAGCTGGCCTTCTTCGGACCGGACATACTCCTCGAAATACGTCATGAGCTGGGCCACCGAGGAAATCGGCTTCTGGTGGAGCTTGTCGAGGAGACCAGGGTTGGTGACACCTTCTCGAGTAGCGTCGATGACGGAGGAGGCCGACAACCCTTTGATCTATGCTTTGGTGTGTGCGAAGCGTTGTGAATATTGTCGCAACGTCTCTCCAGGCTGCTGCTTCACTTGAAAAGACTCCTGATAGACATGGGGGCTACGAAGATTCCCTGGAAGTTGTTGATAAACTTCTTTTTACTTCTTTTTCAGCTGGTCCCATAACCTGATGGTCCCTGGCCTCAGCGACCAGAACCACCGAAGAGCGATTCCTTCTAGGGCTAAAGGAAAACATTTCGCCATTATGTCTCGGTCTCCCCCGCATGCTTCTATCGCCAAGGCGTACGAGCGAGAGAACTCTCCAGGGTCGCTCTTCAGAGTACTTTGGGAGCTTAGCGACGCAGAACTTCGAGTCGAACTGCACCCTCTGCAAATCGGGGTGCAGCAGAGATTCCTCATCGTAGGACGCGTTCTCCTCCTCCCCTTGATCTTCATCGTCGCTTAACGCGACGACCTCTACCCCCAGTGCTCGTGAGGGCTCGAGGGACGGAGCGAAGCTACCTAGCGTCATTGTGCCAGCTCGGTCTTCAGCCTCGCATTTTCAGCGGCCAAGGCATCGGCTTGGCTTCCGCTACCTCCGGAGTTTGTCTCCGGGTCTTATGAGAGGACATAGTCAGTTCGGAGAGCCACGGCCGGGGGACCGCCTGGGAGGTGCAGCCCAAAGATCCCTTCCTGAGGAGCTGTCGGATTCCCCGACGTGGGCCCTGCTGAGCCAGTGGGGTCCCAGACCTCTGGCACCCCTCCCGGGGCCTGGTCAGGACCTCCTCCTAGCACCTCAGGGGGGCCGCGGGAGGAACAGGTCTAGCTGCAGGGGTGGGTCCTGTCCCCACAGTGCGAGCCAACCTTCAGAGGGGGGCCGTGCTCGCGCCCTTCCTGTCTGACATGCTTCTTCTTGGGTGATGGATGGAGAGGACGCTAGCTTATTGGACTAGGATCCCTACGAACGGCGCCAACTGTTGGAACAACAGTATAGACCAACAGGTTTTAGAGATGCTTTGGAATAGGAGGCTAAGCTTAGAGCTGTATTTTTGGATCAAGTGTCCTCCCTTGTACAATGCGGAGAGGAGGGAGTATTTATAGTTGAGAAACCAAGGGTTGGTTTCGGTGTTTATGATGAGTGATTGACAGGCTTTTACCCTCTGGTTCGAAGGGGTACCTCCGAAGTGGGTTCGGAGGTTGGACCTCCGAAGGTGTTCGGAGGTGGTTTCACCGAAGGGTTCGGTGGTTTGGTTGCTGCAGCTGTTGCAGCGGAGTGTGCCTGTCGGTACACAATGACTGGGTTTGTACCGAAGGTCTCAGTACTTTGGGCGGTACATCGGAGGGTGTGCCGAAGGTTGCTAACCCGGAGAGGTCTCCGGAGTACTGGATACACTTGTCTGCTTGTCTGTGGTGCGCAGGAACTTCGGAGGCGACGGACAGGTTCGCGGCAGGTGAACCTGGGTCAAGCGGGAGGCTTGATGCCAGGGGAGCAGGGAGCTCCGTCACGGTGGCTGCGAAAGGGTCTGGGTCGATCCTCGGGTCGAGGTGCGCCAGGTGAAGGCAGAGAATGTGGAGCGTGGCTCTGGGTGAAGGTACTCTGAGACAAAGTCCTCAGAGGTGAGGCACTTCGAAGGTACTCCGGATGGAGTAACTTCGGAGTTGGATGGATCAAGTCCTCTGCGGAGGCAAGGAGTTTGAAGTGTGCTCCGGAGGGAGACATTCGAAGGTGCCCGACGAAGGTCTCAGAAGTCGAGGCGCATCGAAGGCATGGTCCGGGTGAGGCTCGTCGAGGAGTGTGCTCGGGGAGAGACACTGAGACGGAGTGCTCATGGAATGCTTCGTGCGGAGGCCTTGAACGAAGGAAGGACTTCGAAGGGTGGTACTCCGAAGGTGGGGCTTCGGAGTGTGGTTGTCTTGTGGTACTTCGGCCTGCATGGCTTCGGTACATGGATTGACGGAGTTCGAGCTGGGCGAAGCTGCGAAGCTGTGGTGGTCCACTCCGGAGGTGTTGGTGCGAAGGCCCAAGGGCTTTGACGGCTTCGGCTCAAAACCGTCACTGTATCGAAGGCTGACTTCAGTGAAGCGAAGGCCATCTGGCTCAAGGCTTCTCACCGAAGCTACCGCACCCCTCGCGTGCGAAGGGGGGCTTCAGAAAGGTCAAAGGCTGCAAGTATGACAGTGTCTGCTCTGTAAAAAGATGGCGCTGTCCTCTCTGCAAAGGCTGACAGAGAAGCCTCCAATAAAATTGACTACCTTTTGTATCCCTCAGTTCTGTAGATACAAAACCAATGTAAACCCTAGGGGTAAAGTAGTCAATTCCTTTGGGTGAATAGTGGCTATAAATATGGGGGTCTGGTAGGTAACATTTAACACTTTGAGCATTTACTGTTGAGCTCCTGTACCAGCCACCACTTCTCTGTATTCATCCAGAGTTCAATCATTTTTGTGTTCCTTGTTCAAGCGGCGAAGCCCTGCTTCTGTGTTGTCTTTCTGCTTGAACTTGTTTGCATACCTCACTAGTTTTAGTGCACCGAAGCCTGTCTAGGCGAAGTGTGTTTTGTGCGAAGTGTGCTTTTCAGTGTGCGTTCGCTCTGTGTGACAGGAGGTGAAACCTCGCTGCTTACTAGTGAAGCCCTGATCGAAGCCCGTGTTTTTATCGTGTCTAAGACCCTAGCGAAGTCTGGTAGTGTGCGTTTAGACATTCGTGTATGAAGCCCAGCACCAGTTGCTGTTGCTAAGTATTTTGGTTGAAGTCCTCAGAGTGTTGTCCACTCTTGCGAAGGGTGAAGTGTGAAGTCTGCTCGAAGCACCCTGTGTGCGGAGCCTGCACTGACTTAGCAGAGTAGATTTTCGAGGGTTGTGAGTAGGAGCGAAGTCTTCTTGGCTTCGAACTTTTGCTCCTGCGAAGCCTGTGTTCGGAGCCGTCAAAACACCTTCGAACCAGAACTTCGAAGGTAGTGTTCGAAGCGTGTTACGCAGTAGACTGTATTAAAACAAAAGGCTAGTTTTTAGCCCGAAATTTTAAAAGCTCCCATTCACCCCCCCCCTCTGGTCGTCGTTTCCGGTCCAACAATAGTGGAGCCCTACGGGAGCCCAATACTTCCAAAACCCCTTTGATAATAGTACTACATACAACAGCCCTATAGTACAGATAAGAGGTACAGCCCTGACAGTGTATCAGCTGTTCTGGGCACGGCTACAGTGTCAAACGTTGTACAAGCGATCATGATCCTGTCGCCAGACCAGCTTGACCGGACCGGTCTTGGTCTCCCCCTCGGCGTTGTACCCTCCGCATCTTCCTGAGCACGCCTTCGGCCTTCGGCCGGCTCCCTGGGTTCGGGCACTCCCTAGACTTGGATCTTCAACAGAGGGCCTCCGAACCTCGGATCTTGAGCTGAGGTGGGTCCCGGACTTCCCCCTCCGTTCCGAACCGCTTCGGAGCCAACAGCTTCGCTAATCGCCATCCTGTGGAGCCTCCTCCTCGAACTTCGCTCTACGCCCCTCGCGTTTCCGAGCTCCATCGGGATTATCTCCTCCAACATCGATTTTAGTCTGCTGATCGGAAGTTCCGATATGTGTATCGGAACTTCTGATCCATAGGAAGTTTCAGGAGATCCGACCGATCGGAACTTCCGATTGCACTTCGGAACTTCCGATCAAGTTTTTTCTGAGAACATTATTTTTCCGCAAGAAAATTTTAAATCGCCTATTCACCGCCCTTAGGCAACTTTCACAATGGTCTCCTCATTTTTACCTAGTGGCACATCCGGAAAGAACACAATAATCATATATTCCAAGACTCTTTCAACCTCATTCACTTGGTCGTCCAAACCATCACCAACAGCGTCGAACAATTGGTCACTACCTCCATCTCAACAGGTTGACATGTATTGTAACATTTGTTGCTCTCTTTATAACATATGTTGCTCTCTTTCTTCAACTCTCCTCAATTTGAGCTCTGCCTCCATCTCATATAACCAGACGATGTATTATGTCCTAGCTTTCTTCTCTCCTCCCCTACAGAAATTGTAATTCAGGTGTATAAAATTTTTTCCTCTTTAATGCAATGCAGCGGTTCTCCCGTTCACCTTCAAAAAAAATATCATATTTACTAATAGGTAGTTTACATTTCGGTCCCTATTTTGGATCGCTAGTATTGGTGGCGAGCTCGGGTACTTTCTTGATTAGTCCCTGTGTTTCTCCCGCGGTCCCGCCGCTCTCCTCGGCTGACACCGACAGCCGCCCCGCGTCGGCGAAGGAATTGGTCCGCCGGAGTGGCAGGCGAAGCACTGTGGAAGGTAGAAGGAGGGCAATCTGTTTAGGAGCTCCAGGACCCATAAATTTTACAGATTTTTTTATAGGATTCAGTTCAATTTCTAGAAATGTTGTTTAAAAAATGTTCCATTCCAAATGAGGCACAAGCTGATCAGATGCATACTTTGGGCACGATCGAACTTTTTTGTTGAATTAGTTCACCTTAACAAAAAAACAGTATGGCTTCAACATAGGCAGAATTTCCTGTTAAAATGGATCATGGATGAAAAAAATGCTAAGGTCGCAAGTACTTGTCGCAGACTTCTATCAAAGTTTCAAAAGTTCAATCAATGTGTCAAGAGACCCTTCATAATAGTAGGGAGAAGTACTTGTGACCGGAGGAGGTAGTGATTGTATAAAACAATACAAGTGAAGGTGTGATAATATAACGAAATTATATCTTCACTGCGAAGCATTTTAGAATGAGATTTCACAACCCCTCTCCAAAGCACATTGCAGCCGTAGAGCTTTGAGAACTCACTTGAATCGAAGCGGAAAGTTATCATTGACATCTCCCCAATGCTACAGGCTATGTAAAACTAACGACCAATGTTAATTCTACAACAAATGTGGGGGCTGAGAATGGTTGGAGACCACTATTCGCAGAAATAAATATGAATCACCTCAACAGACTTCTCCGGGGCAAGCACCACCTGAGGCAGTCGTTAATCAATTCAATTGCAGAGCGCAACAACCTAGTGAAATCTGTATGTGTGATCAATTCGACCACACGTGAACAAGACCCTGGCGGTTTCCAGTGTAGATCTCATCACGCTCTTCATCATAGTACAGAGCCGTGATGTCCTCAAGGGCCTCTAAGGGCGTGCTCTGGAACTTCCATGTTTTCTTTTGCTTGCACAAATCGCTGGCCTTAATTTTGGCCAAGCATTTCCCAGTCAGTATGTTGCTGATGTTTATGGAGCCAGCTGCATTGGAGTAAACAGTGTCCCAATTAGATTATGGTAAGAATGTTTTCATGTTTACTTATCTTGTTGCTTCTTCAGAGGTAGGGAAAATACTATGAACAGACTTATAGAAGTTAAAGCTACCAAAGTTTTCTTATGGCAATCAAACAATATCATTGTATTGTACCCAATCTAATTATTTGGTGGAACATTAGAAAACATTAATAAGATCCTACAACCTTCTGAAACACATTGCCACACTAAAATTTTTAGAGACCAGAAGGTCCAAGGATTCCCTTGTAATGTGTTTCCAAAATGGCAAGAAAAAGAACTAAAGATGTACATCTAATCATAAATATCACTAACAACCATTACAAATAGCAAAACAAGAAACAATAACTATTGTGGCAACTAAAACACAAATGGACAATTCGCCAAATTGAGCAAACCAACAGTCATGGCAAAGCATGACATCATGCAAAGGTCTAATTAAAATAGTTCAATGTGAGACATTGAATATAAATGAACAACAATGCCAAGTGGAAAATATCAGATAAATAGTAAGATACAGAAAGCACAGATTAGTTAAGATGAAATATATGTAATATATATTATATATATGCCAAAAACATCAAATAAGATTAAATCTTACCATTTTCTTCTGAAGATGCATCATTGGAATCAGCCTTGCAGTAAGAAATAATAAGATCTTGATCACTAGTTATGTAGATGTTATTGGTATTACAGTCAGGGTGCCACAACAGGTGGTCTTCAAATGATGTCACTAGTTCGCCTCGGAAATTCCAAACTGCTACAGATCTATTGCGGAAAGTCAGGAACAGTTGTAGCTCGTAGAGAAAGATAAAGGCCGATGGAGTCATAAATTCAGTCCTGCTCACTTCTGTTAATTGGAAGTTTCGTACCTACAACAGTGAGAATTAAACATTAAGCAACAATTTTTGTTTTGAATGATTGTACAGGAAATTTGACACCAGAAAAACATTTACATCAAGAATTTGAAGATTCTCTCCTTCCTGCTTGACCAGGAGCTTTTCATTGAACTGTTCAATGAAATCAACCTTCTTGTTCCGATGGAGGAGGTGATTGAAGGACTTCAAAACAGTACCATCCTCAATAGAAAGAATCTTCAGGGGAACAGAGCTGCTTGTTCTTGTATAAATCAACAGCATTATACCAGGACTATCAAAAATTAACAAGTAATTAGACCCATAAAACCACACAGGAGTATATTATTGTGATGAAAAATAAAATAAAAAATTAAGCTAAGAGTTAAAGAAAAAACAGTCCTATTAACTTATTAAGCTCTACAGCAACACCACAGATATAATATTACTGTCACAAACATTTGATTTTTCTATGCACTGCTGAGTTTATTGTTAGTTGTTACAAAGAAAATATGCATTCAAATGGTAATGGAAACCTATTGATCAAGCACATCAAAGTGATAAAGTGCATCTAGCACATTACTTGATTAAGAGATCTGCAAGTAAAGGGAACAAAAGGCAAAAGAAAAGAAAAGGTGGGTAGGGATTACCTTATCTTTATTTCTTGAACATTCTTGTCTGATATAGAATACAGTAGAGTGTAGTTTTTCAAGTCGAACACCTTGTAAGTACTGTTTGCAGAAATGCAGAATACAATGTTATCAGTACAGTTTCAGAATTAGTGTACCTTATAGTCATCACAGAAGTTAGTACCTGTCTTGAGCAGAATAAGTTAAAACCTTCCCATTGACATCATCAAACTCAACAAATCCAGGCCATTTCAAGGACTCGCTCTCAAAAAGAGGGAAACCAGAATCTGGTTTTGCTCGCCGTATATACCTTGAAATAATTCAGTGTCTTAAGCAAGATGACATAATATGGAATTCACAAGAAAGGAATCTCATATCATATGGAACACAAAGCTTACTCTATCCGAGTTGTCCTGCATCTCAAAGCACTGAAATTTTCAGAACCATATACTGATACCGTAATGAGTGACTCATTATTCTTGTTGTAAAATAAACTGCGGATAACTTCATCTGGACTTCCATTCAGAAAGCATATTCTCCTATTTGTCTCTGGTAACATAAGAAGGGGATCTTACTATGATCACAATAAGCAGAAGTGCACTGCAAGAACACAAGCATACCTCTACTAAAAGCAGCACACACTCCAGATTGTGATAAAGCAAAAACTATGTCACGTGCTGCAACTATCTCAATAATTTTTGACCTTTTCCTCAAGTAAGGTAATAGCAAGCAATTCTCCTTAGGATCATGGGTGTCAAACTCTTCCTGAAAATGGCAGCAAAGATGCATTAGTAAAGTTATACAAAAAAACAAGCAAAATTACTGAAACAATCATAAGGTAAAATCATTAGTACAAAAACAATGGGAGAGGATCAAAGGTGTAAGTCTAACAGTTTTCATAATCTGAGTATCTGTCTTGTGGCCATTATAATCATTAATTAGTTAGAACCAAGCAGAGCCCTACATTTTTTTTCAATGGAGGATAAACACCACTAAGATAGTTATCTGAGCTGTGAAGTGACAGAAATCATGAACAAAAAGCAACCAGGACAAAGATTCCAGAGGGAAATACTCAGTTTAAAGTCAATTGGACAATGGGGGCAGGGGGCACCCCCAGTTGGGATTGGGTAAACATCAAAACAGCTTGATTGACACACAACAGCAGATGGAACCATTTTCTATGAACGATTGCAGTAATCCCCACAAACTGACAGTAAATACACACTTCATCTTCCAAACATTTGCAATAAATAATATGCTTCTGCTCTCCCTGAAAGCAGATACAAACATATTTCTATCATAGAGAAGCCAAACAGGCTGCTGCAAGGTGTGACGCAGGCATTTGGCACGCAGCTGCAGAACTGAACATTCAATTGGCGACTTTCTCGAATCAGCAGTGCTCTCTCAGCTGCTTAGAGAAACACACTGCTTTCTCATCCCAGCTGGGCTCTGGGAAAACTCGTATAGCGCAGCATTGACGGACGGATGAGCCCAGTAAAACTCTATTTACCACCAACAGATGACCCAAACCTAAACAGATCTCAGGTTCCCATGCCCGGTAAATCATAGCAACCCACCCCCTGACGCCCACCACGAATCGGCTAACCGAAGGGTTAAGTTTCCACGCACAGTGAACCAAACTACCTCGACGTGAAAGCGAAACAGAACTAGATACAGGGTAAGAGCGGAAACCGTGGCACACCTGTAGCTGTATGTAGCGGAAGCGCTCCTGCGCGGCGCTCATGGAGAAGGCGCGGTCGCAGCTGGAGCTGATCTCCCGCCGCTGCAGTTTACGCACGCTGTTCACGACGGCCTCCTGCCTCGGCCTCTTCCTGGCCACCACACGCCGCCCGCTGCACGGCCGGGGGCTCGCCGAGATCCGCCGCGCCTCCATCCCCCCGCCCCTCCCTCCTCCTCGCCGCAAGCCCCGTCGCCGCTCGCCCCTCCACGTACACAGATCGCTTCACGCCTCAGCGGCCATAGGCATCACCCGCACCGCCGTGCTCGCTTCCCGGCGAAAGGATTAGGGTTTGGGGGAGCTCGCCCCGAGCTCGTCTCGGGGTCGGAGATTGGGGAGAGGAAGAGAGAGAGAAGAGAGAGGGGGGAGGAGGGAGATATAAGCTGGAAATAGACAGGTGTTAAAGATGAGGCGCCTAGGTGATCCCTGGCAGGTGGGGTCTACCTGTCAGTTATACGGCGAGCGGCGCGGGCGGGATCGAAACGTTGGGCTATGCTGGTTTGAATATTTTCGGGGTCGTGTCCGAACCAACGGGACCTTGTCCTCCCCTCCAAATTTACACTGACGTGTGGGCTCCACCGCAGGGTGAGCCCACATGTCATTGAATGAGTAGGGAACAGGCAAGCAGGGCCAAGGCTTGCATGGGAAAATTTTCGAGCTCACATGGTCAGCTGGAGCATGGCTTCTTCCCCTTTTTGGAATGGATCGGTTTGAGAATTCGAAATTTGAAATGCAGCGCCTGCTTCTCTCATTGACGCAAAGGCAGCAAAAAAATTGTGAGACGTGTCTGATCTGGTTTGCAAAACCGCGGTAGAATTTGGTTTGATAATACGTGTAACTCTAAGAATTTTTGATTGAGATATAGATTTTGGAAAGACTGTCGTAAGCTGTGAGTTGTAAAAAACTTACAAGCTGTTTGGTTAGAATAATTGTGGATTTATATTTTGGTAGTTCACGATGCTTGGTTACATTATTAATATGTAATTTTGTATGTAGATCATTATAATCATGAAATTTTACATTTTTGAATTATATATTTTTGAATTATACTAAAATGATATATTTTACAAAAATTTTATTTTTTCAAATTTTATATGAACGGATATATTTTAATGGCATGGTAGGTAATATTTATTTAAAATTGAACTGAGAAGTTGTGGAATCTGGGTTATACCAGCTTTCAAGTTTGTACTATAAGAATCTGTAGATTTCTGAAAAGCTGGTAACATTTAGAGTTGTTTGGTTCAGATTCTAACTTCCGAGCCAGGAAGCTGGTTGAAAATTTTGAACCAAATAGACCCTAAATTAGAAAACGGGATCTAACAGAAATCGAAAAGTGTTTGTTGGTGAACCATTTGCCCATAATAGGCTGTTTTTATAATTTTTGAAATTCTCATATTAAAAATGAAATTTTGAAAAAAAATATATTGTTTAAAAAATTACAACTAACATGGACCGGTGATTATTGAATTCTGCCTACAACAGTCTTGTGAATTTGGGTCATCAGACAAATTCAAGCATCTGTATTGGGCCAAATCTGACAAAATTTATGGGTCGGAGATGAAGTGTAATGTATACTATTTTTAATGGAAATCAACCTTGTCTTCTCCGAAAATGTTTTTTTTTGAAAACGGCACGAGCATTGCCGAGATATATTAAAGAACAGTTAAGAATTTACAGATATGGAAATTGACCTTGTCTTCTTCGAAAGAAAATGTGGCCTATATGGTCCGACACTTTTTTTTTGAAACAGACGCAAACAAGTTGTGTTCAGCTTTGATTGAAAGCCACAAAGGTAACCAGTTTAACTGGGAACACCAGCTTTACAGTAGAAAGCACTAACCCACACCAAACCTCAGTACTAAAACATTAGACAGATACAGACGGAGTAATTCACAAAAACCGACCACCCACCAGGTACTTGAAACAATCAACTAACAGAGTACCAAGAACAACAAAACCAACCGAGGCAAACTGACAGTCCCTAGCAACTTGAGACTAAACACCCAAACGAGCCGATTAAGGAAGCCCCATTGAAGTCGCAACTGAGTTGGAATAAACCACCCAAACTCGGCAGTACTACATCTTCGTCAAGAGGCTCTTGTCTTGCTCCCCATAACAACCAGCTCCTGGAGTTTTGCGGAGAGCAGTTCGCTGACTTTTGTGGCATCTCTCGATAGCCGGATTGGAGCCAAGGCCTTTCACTAAGAAACAAAGCAAGTTAGCTTAAAGGGAAGACGAAGGGTGTTGCCCGGAAGCCGGTTATTAAAAACATAATCGTTCCTGAGCAACTAAATAGACCACATTTCAGCAGCCAACACCCCCAAAATAATTCTTTTGTTTCTAGCCCCAACCGAGCGATCTAAGAGGAGGAACACATCCATGAGAGTATGAGGATTATGATCCCAACCCAGAGCATCTCTAATAAAACACCACCCAAAACGAGCCAACGCGCACTGAAACATCAAATGGTCCACCGTTTCTAAACTAGCACACAGTTTGCAAGCGGGATCTCCCAACCAGTTTTTATCTCTCAATTGAGCGTCCACTTGAATCCTTCCTTTTAATAACAGCCAAAGGAAGATTTTAGCTTTAAGAGGAGCTGCAATTCGCCAAATAAGGTGTAAATTCTCATCCAGCACCCCTCTAAAAGACATCCAATTATATAACACATTAGTCACGAAGACAGATTTACTAAGAGCCCAATTGGCTTGGTCAGGGTCATTATTAATCTCCACCCGAGAAAGATCCCTTCTAAGATCTCTCCAGATTTCCAGCTCAGACTCCAAGAGGGATCTCCTAAGGGAAAATTACTCACATGTCATTATAATTTTCAGAAATTGCCTATATGCCACTATCAGTGACTGTGGCGGTCCCCATTTGTCAGTGACACACCGATGGCATATTGGCAAACCGTGAAAATTGTAATGGCACGAAAAAAATTAACCCATCTCCTAAAGCCGGGATTCCAGCTGTCATTGTGAACATCAACCACCAAGATATCAGGATTCTGACAAATCACAAACAATTGACAATATTGGACCTTAAGAGGGATATCATCCAACCAGCAGTCCGCCCAAAACAGCACATTCCTACTATTACCTACTTTGAAGGAGCAATGTCTCTAGACGCACTGCCTGACCTTCAGAAAACTTCTCCAAAATTGGGAACCCGTGTTATGCTTGTGGCGAAACAGACTACCAACAATCTCATACTTCTCAAAATGTCATAACACGCCCCGGAATGATTAGTAACAACGTGAAACACCCACTTACAAAGAAGGACCACATTCATAGTTCTAGTGTCCAAAAAACCCAATCCCCCAAAGTTTTTTGGCATACAAAGAGTTTTCCAATTAATCATGTGAAACTTTTTCTTGTCTCCCAAGCCACCCCAAAAAATCTACTTATCTTGTCAAAATGCTGATGAACCCCTTCCGGGAGAATAAACAGACCCATCGTATACAGCGGAATACTACTAAGACACGAGTTGATCAAGGTCATTCTTCCACCAGAAGACAGATGACCGACCGCATTTCCAAGTAGACAATCTTTTCTCTACTTTACTAATCACGCCCCCAAAGTCAGATTTTTTGAGTTTACAGGGATTGATGGGCAAACCCAAATACATCATGGGGAAAGCCCCTAATTTGCAGTTAAACACATCTGCAGCTCGTTGAGCTTCGTCCAAAGAAACCCCCATGGCAAACACCTCACTCTTCTGGTAATTAACTTTTAAACCCGACAGTTCTTCAAAGCAATATAATAGGAATTTAACTGTCATGAAATTATAATCAGAATACTCCATCAAAAGAACTATATCATCTGCATATTGCAGGTGAGCAACCCCCCAAGGATCAAGTGAGAGACCAAGCCTCTCAAATGACCAGCTTCTATGGTCCGAAACTACCTGTCTTAAACGAACGTCGACCAATTTCGTCCACTCGAATTACATGATGTTCCAGTGCAGTTCTTACCCTTCTGTTACTGCTCGCCCTGGTAATGGATCTTAATCCTTCCAAGAGCGACACTTCTTTTACCGTTCTGCCTCTGCCTTCTAGTCGGTCTGAGTCACCCATCGCCGCCGTTGATTTCATGCATGTTACTTTCGCTCAGGTGGTCTCATATGTCATTGGCTTGATCATCCGATCGAGAGTTTGACCTCTTCGTAATGTATTTTCTTTAAATATCATTGTATTGTTTCCTTAGGACATAGTATTGTTGCTTGTAGATCTTCGGTTGTTGCGTCGACATGAGCTATCATTGTATCTTCTTCTTGATCTACCATTGTCGCTCTCATCGTCTCCACCACTGCTTCAGTTATCATCAGCCACTTAAGTTCTTCTTCGCTTATTTTGAGCACCACCATTGCATCTTCCTCTCGCTACCACTGCCGCTGCTCCAGACCATTGGTTTAGCTACATGTACCTTAGTTTTATTATTTTTTCTCCGTCCACTTCACTGTGTTATTAGCATCATCGTATCTTTTTTGACTACTTCTATCTTCTTCAACAATAGCGAGCTGCATTGGCACTTCTATATCTACGCTGCTTTGTGTTGTGATTGTCTTGAATGCCTTATCTGCTAGCCCCTTTTGATAATAGCACAAGGTTCGTGATTGTCCCTTTCCTTGCTCATACGGTATTGACAACACCGTTTTACTGCAAACCCAATGTGATGTCTCGTCCTCAATTACTTCGGTAACACCAACTCTTTTGCCTCTTCTTCCTCAATGACCATCACAATTATGTCATTATCTTCGTCTTTAGTGCACATTGCACGTCTTGATTCACCGGCAATATCACACGTGTAAATGACGTCTATTTATGCGCCAATGGCTTTAGACAACTTTCTCGTCAACTCCGGCTACATCAATTATGGTTACCTTACACAATAATTAGTTCGATCACAGTTTCTTCAAGTGCATAGTTTTTTGCTACCTCATTACAACATAAAAGCATAAAAGGCTATAATCATTGAGTATTCGTATCAGTATATTCTACAGAGTATAGATCAAGCAATCATTTTGCTTATATTGTTTGAACTGCGAGCAATATTACAGAATATGGTATGCATGTATGCTCCGGATTAGTGTATATATTTGTAGCGATGATATTAGTCTTTTATTTATAGATCATATCGATTATCTCCAAACATGTACTCATGTGTAGCCTCAAAGCGTAATGCAATACGTATCACAACTCAATATTCAAATCTCGTCCCCTCTCCCACAATTCAATAATTTACACTATTTATTACTTTTTATATACAAAGTTTTTTTAAGAAATTGAAACTTTTAGAAGTTCAAATTACGTGTTGAGCCGATTATTATCTGAGTTTTAATTGTTTAGAAAGGCGATAAATATACCAGAGTACGTATAAAACCGAAATTTCACTTGCACAGGTACACGTACAGAAAAGATACGAAGACGCGCAGTGCGCATACGTAACGCGAATTAGTAAAAAAAACACGTGCACGCCGGAACCAGTCACAACCTGGCCGCGCTGTGGCACTCCTGGCGCCGGACCTTTACGTCGGCGACGCCGATCACGACGCGGCACACCGACCTCGCCTCGGCGCTCCGCCTGACGAGCCGAGGATCTTGACCCGCCCCGACACTTCCGTCCTCGCCTCGAATTCCATCTCGCCGGCGAGCACGTCCCCGAGCAGGCCGCCGATCCCAGCCGCCGCCACCACTCGGTCCGCCTGCACCGTCATGTTCAGCCTCAGGGTCTCCGCGCCGTGGCTCGGCACTGTCCCGGCCGGGACGGCTGCGCTGCCGACCTCCGCGCCGCGGTAGAGGAGCACCATGGAGGCGGCGCCGTGGCGGAACGCCGCCGGGTTCGGATTGCTAACGCGGACGATGAGGAGAAAGGTGATGTTGAGCTGGACGTTGACCGTGGGCAGCGCGACGACGCTCGGGGCGGCGCCCGTGGCGTTGACGGACAGGAGCTCCGTGGTGGCGTCCCGGGGCCGGAGGACAGCGAGCGCGACGATGGCGGCCGCGGCGGCGACGAGCAGTAGCACGAGCACGGCGAAGCTGACGCAAATGAGGACGCAGCGGCGCCGTCTGTACCCGTGCTTCCGGGCCGCCGCCGCCACCGTGTCGCCGGATTCCGACATGACCTGCCTTCTTGCGCCGCGTACGTGCCGCTGTGTGTGCTGCTTTTCACGTTGGCTCACTTGCGTTTGGCGTCGTATGCAGTAAGTAGTTCTACTACAAGACAGCGTTGCGAACTTGTGATTTCTACTCCACTCTGGTGATTTCAACTGACCAACCATCGAGGTTTATTAGTGCCAGAAAGTAGAAATTCAGGGGACACCAGCCATCGGCGTCCAAATCATCTGACCACTCACTCAACCACAGGCCTATAGCACAAGAGAAAAGACACAACAATCTTCGTCACGGTGGTGCTCATGCGTTCAGCGCCGAGCTCTCCAAGAAACCGTCCCTTTCCATAAGGAACAGAGAGGAACAGAGGCGCCATGTGTTAAGTTAGTACTTCTCCTCACCAGCTTAGCTCAAAACGGAGTGAGACATGAGGTATACAGAGGACATAGAGTAGTTGATTATATTTCTAGTATAATCTAACAACTCTAAAATAATATAAAAAACTCTCAAGGTATATAATATTGTATTCTAAGACTAAATTTAATATTTTATAATATAACGAATCTAAATAAATATGATTGTAGATTGCAATTTTACGGAGGCGGAGAAATTACTTTAGTATGTAGCTTAATTTCTAGTGCTGGTGGGATGTGATGGCACAAAACGGTTGTACGGACCGCGCAAATCACAACCAAGATTGTTCAAATGAAAAAAATTATGGTATTTGAGGATGATGCACCAAAGCTATCACACAATTTGTAGTGGTGGTGGTACTGTAAAATCACTCTGACTGAATTCAACAAAATAATGAACTAGGGAAAATCGTTCTGGACACAATAAAATTGAGTATCACGCACCTTTTGTCCCATTGTTCTTCATTGGATTTATAAAATTATCGTAATTTTTATTGGCATCCTTACTAGTTTGTCACATTTGACTTTTAAACCTACTAAATACTTATTTTACTCTTCTTCTTTCTCCTCACATCTTCTTCCTCTCTTCTTGAATAAGCATGGCGATGGAGTGTGGGCCGGCAGAAGGAGACGGGGATGTACGTGCGTGTAGGCAGTCAAAAGTAGAGGAGAGTGGACGCTGAGGCAGCAGCAGCTCGAGGACCGATCTATGTACCGACGAGTAGAGCTACCAATGTGAGGCTCGACAACTAGAGGGGACGAGGTGTGGTGGGCTGATGACGAACTGGTGCGAGCCGGTGACTGGAGACGGCGGCACCCTAGTCGACAACGTGTTCATGGGCTTCGGCGATTGGAGGCGGTGGCACACAGACCGACAACAACCTCGTGCGCTTCGGCAATTGGAGCCGGTGAGGGCATGAGCTCGCACTAGATGGTGACCAGAGGAGGCAGCAAGTGAGTCGGCGGTGAGAGAGAACATGACTTATCGCAAATTAGCAAGTATAACAATGAAGATCATGATAATATTATAGAGGAGAGATTTGCTATTTTGACACTTCAAAGAAGTGGCTTCATATTTTTGACATCCAAACCTATTTTCATTGACTCAGATGATACTACATGTCAACCTCAGAAATATCATTATAAACAAAGTGCACATTTTAGAGTGTCAAAATAACAATTTTTTCATTACGAGAATAGAGTTGTTGATCTATAGCGAAAATAAAACCCAACACTCAATTTTGTAGCAGGAAAACAATTTTCCAAATAAACCAAGAGTACATTGTAAACTAAACACGCACCTTACTATTTGTTAATTGACTTAGGGTTTATTTGGTTGGAGAGTAATTAAAATTGGATGGAAGATAATCATCTAGTTTTGGATGATTTAGTCGCCCAGTTTTTTGTTTGATAAGATCGATGTGGTCGTCTATATTTTTTGTTTGGTTAAATAGATATGTTCATCCAATATTTAGTTTAGTTGGTGGACGAACTTGGATAAGTGACTACAATCACCTCTTATGGTGAAAGAAGGTGAGATTACCCTTACAATTGAGATACCACTGAGTAATTAATCAGCAAATAAATTATTTTCACGGACGAAGCTAACAAACTAACAAAATATTAAGAACTATGTTTTAACGTGCTTCGTTGAAGCAAATGAGGGCTCTCAGCAAGGATATTTACGATGAGTAAAAAGCAAAACATATCTTGAGTAATAAACAATAGTCTCTCTCACTATAAAATATTGCTCACATATTCTCAAAACTTTCGATATAGCTCACATAATTCACTTCAAATACATCCAAAATGACATCATCCAAGATTTTGTGTACATTTGAATTTCGATTTAACCTGCACATTTCACTTCAATTCACCTGAAATAACATCATCCAAGGTTTTGACTTGGTGCCCCCAATGTCCTCCTCGACCACCATCGACTTTTTCTCCATCTTTGCACATGGCTTCCTCCCAAACCCCCTATGCATGCGGATCCAGCAACACTGCCTCCGCGAGAGGTGGCCATGGGTATAGCCTATCCCTGTGATAGCATATTGAACTCCACCAGGAGCCCCTTGATGCCTTCATGGACTAAGGTCCCGTGCGGGCAAGCAAGACATCAGTTGCGGAGATTGTGTCTTTGTCGGAGTCATCGCCGCTGCCACCAACGAGAAAGAGAGAAGGCGAGAGATGTGAGGGCTTCGATCGGGTCAACTACGATGATGGGTCTCTGGTAGCCGACGAGAGGCCTCGGACACCAATCACTCTCATCCATCAAAATTTATGGGATGGACTCATCCAGTATATTTTGAAAGTATTTCCTCCGCAGATCATCGCTGCCACTCAACCAAACACTTCCAAAACCTAGACAATCATCTTCTATTCAATGAAAATCACCCAACCAAACAGATCCTTAGTTCTGACAAATGCTTCTCATTTGTACTATGTATCATCTTATGATGGATGTGCTGGTAATCCTCACTGTCACTCTGTGTTTCTGTGTGTGTTTCAAACTTTCAATTCATGTATTACTAGTCTGTTTACACAAGCAAACTAGCTACTTCCCAAGTTTACGTCTGTCAACGTGCGGCGTCTGATCGGCGCGGCGGATGAGGAGGCGCAGGCCGAACTCCGGCTCTATGATGAGCCGGAACGCCGGGGAGTGCTTGTAGTCCGGCGAGAGCGCGAACGCGAACCGAGCGAGGACGATGGCGACGAGCGTCTTGACCTCGACGAGGGCGAGGTTCTGGCCGAGGCAGGTTCGCGCGCCGAGGCCGAACGGCATGAACGACGCCTGAGGGTGTTTGCAGGCCGCGGCCACGCCGTCGCGGAAGCGCCCCGGGTCGAACCGCCGCGCCGTCGGGCCCCAGGAGGCGGTGTCGTGGTGCATGGTGGAGACCGGCACGAAGAGGTAGGTGCCCTTGGGCGCGAGAAGCCTCCCCAGCTGCATATCCCAGAATGTCTCCCGCACCACGAACGACGACGGCGGGAACAGCCGGAGCGTCTCCTGCACCACCATGCCCACCGTCCTCATCCGGGACACCATGTCGAAGTCTGGCGTGGCGGCGCGTGCGCGGTCGCCGCAGACCTCGAGCACCTCGGCGCGCGCGCGGTCCTGCCACTCCGGGTGCGCGGCGAGCAGCATGAGGCACCAGGTGGCGGTGACCGCGCTCGTCTCGTGCCCGGCGAAGTAGATGTTCTTGCAGTTGTCCACCACGAAGTCGTCCGGCCGCGGCTGGACGCTGCTGTTCTCGATGATGGAGCCGAGGAAGTCGCGCTCCGGCGGCGGCGCCTTCCCGCAGTGCTCCCCTGTCGCCGCATCCCTCCTTTCCCTTACCAGCTCCAGGATCAGCGACCGGATCTCCCGCGTGAGCCTCCAGATCCTCCGGTTCTTCGGCGTCGGCAGGTACCTCAAGGAGGGGATGGAAAATATGACGCTGGTCTCGGACATGAGGCCGGAGAGCTCCCTGAGTCGGAGGAAGATCTCCCGGCCCCTCGAGTAATCGCTCCCGAAGCAGGCCCTGGAGATGACATCGAAGGAGAAGCTCCGGAGGTCACTGTCCACGTCGACCGCCGCCACCGCCGTGGCGCCGATCCTGGCCTCCCACGAGCTGATCAGCGGCTGCGCGGCGTCTACCATGAGCTGGACCATACCCCTGACCCGAGCCATGTAGAACTCCGGCGCGATGACCTTCCGCTGGCGCGCCCAGCAGGCGCCGTTGGCCTTGAGGACGCCGCCGCCGAAGAGCGGCTCCTGGCTCTTCTGCAGGTACTTGGGCTTGCCCATGTCCAGCGACACGCACCGCCCGATCTCCCGTATCAGCTCGGGGTCCGTCACGTACAGCGCCGGCCGCCGCCGCAGCCAGTACAGGTACGTCTCACCTGCATGCAGCACCGCCCCCACACGAGTCAGACACACATGACAATTCGAAACAATTTTTGGGTCTCCATCTCCGGGAGGCGGGAGCGCACGGGCCACGGCGTGCTGCAGTTGTTGGGCTGACAAATTGTGCCCATCACAACAGGCTAGATAAAAAGCCCATCTTAAAAAATAGATTTGAAAAGAAAATATAACACTTTCACAGTTGCATGCAAGGGACGTTCACGAACGAAAAATAAGAAACATATTTGTTAGTCATGAGAATACCCGATCATCCATTAAATTTGGAAATAAGGAGTATATATGGTTGTAAACTCAAGTTAGTATGAACACACCACACAACTTTTAAAGAAGCTAGTGATTGATAAATCTTTCACAGTAATTTTTAATTAACATATGAACTTTTATTTTTAGTACAATTTATATTATTTTTAAAATTGTATATTATTTTTGAAACTAAATTACGATGAATGTTATTTTATCATGTTTTAAGTTATTTGTATCATTTGAATTATGTTTTTAATGTAATATTTTTCATTGTATATATATATACTTGCAGCTAGGAATTTTGTAAGAATCAATACATTTTTTTGAATTTCCCTAAAAATACTCGAATTCAAAGAGCCATTAACGAAAGGTAAGCTACATGTGCGCTAAATTCATGGCTTTTTAACGCAATGTCATGGGAATTGGGATTAACCAAAGCGCATACATCACTCTTGCTACTTAATTACTTCCATTAAAAGATATAATATTTTAGACATTAACACCGTCTCCAATAATTAATATGTGTTTTTGTGATATTTTTATTTTATATATCAATCAATCAAAATGTTAAATATATAAATATACGAAAAATATTCTCGTAACAGATCATCTCTTGCTACTTAATTACCTCCGTTAAAAGATATAATATTTTAGACATTAACACAGTCTCCAATATAATTAATATGTTTTTTTATATTTTTATTTATATATCAATCAATCGAAATGTTAAAAATATAAATATACGAAAATATTCTTATATCAAATCTGCTATATATATACGGGAGCGCTATTCTACACCACATATGTAGAATAACTATTTTACGCCCATGGGAGTATAGTAGTAAATTTTCTTAGTAGAATAGTAATTGAGTCCTACTTATTACTCAGTAGTAGATTTTTTATTAGAATAACTATTCTACATACGTGGTGGTGTTGGATAACATTTATATTTATATATAAGAGCTATTTTATACTGATCACGGGAATACTACTTTCAGTATTAGAATTTTTCAGTAGAATAACAATTGAGTACTATTTTTTTCTCGGTAGTAAATTTCTCAATAAAATAGTTATTTTACACATTAACATATGTATATATATACACACACACACCATTTCCACGTATCAAATTCTGACGAGTCGCCATCTACCAAGACGTACGCGTACGTGCGAGCCTGTGTGCCGCGTACGTTGTCGATGACATGTCGCCGCCGCGGGACCACACGTACGTGTACGTATGTATCGTGAATTCGTGATCATTGACTTATGGTACAAAGGTCTATATATATGTGGGCCCGCCTGTGGCATAAAGGTTTTTATGATTTGCTTTGAATAATTTTAGAAGCAATAATTAGTGTGATGTTCTTCCCTACCTAGCTAGCTAGCTTGCATGCATGAATCAGATTCTCTGTAATAAATTGAAAAGATGGTATGGTTTGGTTTGGTTTAATTAGCTAGCTAGCTCAAAACGGAAAGTAGTTTTTTAAAGATATTGAAATGTATATTATTTCTTGTGTTACGTACGTTCTAAAATATAAGAAATATAAGTTTTTACATGATTTTTAACGTTGAATATAATGTTAAATATTAATTATTTTCACTATATATATCAGAGAAATTTATTAAGATACCAATATACAAAAAACACTATACGATATGCACGCAAAACACTAAATATAAACATATTTAGCTTAATTATTAATTAAACGTTAGTTACAACAAACATTAACTTTCTAAAAATATTTGCTTTATATTTTAGAATGAAGGTCGATTGTGTACTTATGCATAATTGTACTTTTTAAATCATATATATATATGGATGGATATTCATCATATTCAGAACATGTATTCCATTAATACTGATAAGCCAGCAAATTTTTTAATTTATAAATTCTAAGATTTGAAATAAGGTACATATATACATGGGCGGAGCTCAATGGAGCTAAGGGGGTTCCTAGGAACCCCGGTCCACAATATTTTTAGTGTATATTGACGATTTTTTACTCTTTGTGCACCCTCTTAAATTAAATATGATGTACCGCTTAAAGTAGTGCACCCATTCAATTTTTCTCTAGCTCCGCCAGTGCATATATAGCGTAATCTAGAGGAATCAAATAAACCAATTGAACATTCAGGAATAATGAGTTGGTCAGTCCACTATATATGTATACGATGCCTTCGAGGGAATTGAAAGGCCGTGGTGACCAACCCGTTTTCTTTACGTGCTCGATCTAATACGCAAACAAGTACAAGTTGCATGAATTTGAGTGTTAACTTGTCCATTCCATTCCTCGAACCAATTGGAACTTTAGGAAATATAATATCAGTGTAATGTTAGTTATCACTTTTGAACAAGATATAGTTTGTTGTTTTTTTCGTTTCACATTATAAGTTGTTTAATTTATTTTTTAAGTCAAGCATTTCAACTTCAATCAAGTTTAAAAATATATACATTAACATCGAAATATCAAGTAAATATATTATTAAGATATTTATGATTGATTTAACAGGTAATTTTTATACAATTGTTTAAAATTAGAGAAAATACCTTTTTTAAAAAAACATATTTTATAATATAGAATGGATGGATGGAGTATCAATTATCACTGTAGTAGCACACAGCTGGACATTGCACTTTTTGCCAACTAGGCAACCACCGTGATAACCATCAAGCTAGCTACCATGTGTCATCATGTGTGTGAGAGGCTATCACCTTCGAGATCGAGCAGGCATGTAGCTAGCTAGATAAGAGTAGCTAATATATATATCGTGTATCTTCTCCTTTAATTTGATTACGCGATTAAGATGGGATGGGTTTTATTATCAACGCGGTTCACTTTGAGTCACTGTAGCAGCCATGCATCGTCTATACATCTCCGTGTGAACGTACTCCTAATGAAAATATACCAAACGATATCCTCTCGGTGGGTTCGATTGCAAAGGGCAGTCGTCCCCTCGAAGTTGTTCGATCTAAATTGAACGATACCGAAGAAGGACTTCAGGGTGGTGGATCCCACTTTGAAGTGGGGCTTCTGGACGACAAGGAGAATTATGCACCGTCCGATTTTCATCAGACGGCTGAGAGAAGTGACTGCTCCCTACAGTCACCCCTCCGACTGTATGGACCACTCCCTTTACGGTGCGCTTGATCTTAAATGTTGGAACAACGAACTGTGTTATTATAAATTTATCAACTAATAATCACGGCTTTCAGTGGGGAAATTAATTGATGTCACTGGGTTAGTTATAGTAGACAAGCTCACTAGGTAGAGTATTTAAGCCAACAAGATAACACGTAGGATATATCTATTCATGTGCGCATGCATGTGAAATCCTTGTAGGAGAGATGAAGGGAATTGCAGCCCCCACGTCCTTAAGGGCCTGTTTGGGAACTTTCAATCCCGGCCCATTCCCTGGGGATGGGCCGGGATTTTAGTTCAAAATCCCGGCCCATCCCCAGGGAATGGGCCGGGATTGTGGGCTCCCAAACTAGCCCTAAAGGTGCAAGAGGAAATGGTTCATGGTTGGTGGAGCTAGTAGCTAGCTAGCTTGTACGTAGTACACATGCATTGTACAGTGTCATGCATTGCATGAACAGATCGATATATACTCTAGCTTCTATCGATCGACACATGTTGCTGTCCATGCATATGATCGAGCTGAGGAGCTAGCAGGGGCGGAGCCAAAACACTGCTTTGGGGTTCCTAGGAACCCCGTGCATTTTTTTAAGTTATTATTTGTATTTTTTCACTTTTTATGCACCTTTTCAGATTTAATATAGTGTACCGCTTAAATCGGTGCACCCTCCTCAATTTTACTCTAGCTCCGTCCTCGGAGCTAGCTAGCCAATCGACCTAGCTAGGGTTAGGACTTAGGATTAATATAAGTAGTCAATGGCACTGTATAGTATGTACGTAGTAGGAGAGATGCATGCAGCTTGCATGTTGAATTATTGAGTATAAGTTTGGTTTAGAGCAGTGTGGGGCGACGTGCACGTACGTACGCCCTGGGGCCTGCTGGAGCTCCATCAATTAATTAAAGTCGCTGTTGGTGATCACATCGATCGAATTTCATATTCTTGTTTTTCAATAATTCTCAATTAAATTCTTAAATTATTTTTCAATTCGATCTTAAATTAAAAAGAGCGAGCGAAAAATATATCATACGTACACTCGATCTTAAATTATTTTTCAAGCTTTGGCAAAAAAGTGAGGAGGTTAATTAAACTAAACCATGTTGATTAAGATTTGTCATGTCAGTTGATCTACACTTTTGAGTTTAATTAGGGCCATATCTCACTGCACACACGTGTATATATTTATGGCCTCCGATTTGAACTCTGCCTTTACACTGCACCTTACAGATAGCTAGCTAGCTAGATATATATATCAACAAGTTAAGTAATCCATCTGTCCTAAAAAATATTTTTAAGCACTTCATTTTTATCTAAAACAATAATTGTATAGCTTTTTACTAAATAAAAAAGTTATATTCTTAAATACTTCTTAATATCAATGGCATAGCCAGGGGTAGTTCAGGTAGGCCTAGGACCTCGATATGTTAAATAGATCCAAATTTGATTTTTTTATTTTTTTTTGCAAATTTATCATTTAATTGTTGATTTATGTCATTTTACAATATTATGATATATTATTACCATATTTATATGCTCTTATAAAATTATATATATTGAATTTATGACGTCTCAAATATAACCACTCAACGATATTTTTCTGTACTGTCTACGCCACTATACTTAATATTATGTTACAATTCTATTCTCTCTTATTAATATAAAAGAAACTGAAATCTTTTCCTACTTTTTATCACTAATTTATCAAATAAAGTATCACAGAGTTATACCTCGATCGACGCAAAATCATATCGCTTGGAGAAGAGGATAAGGAATTAAGGATCGGCTTGAACCTTGAATGAAGTATACGAAGTGATCGATCACGAGGGTTTGAGCTTTGGTCGGCGTGGTGCTTGGACAGCTAACATGCATGGCCGTTTACGTTAAGCTTAATTAGCTGACGGGCCGGCTCACTGTCTTAGCTTAATTAGTCAGGTCAAATATGTGCCAACTGCGCCTAATTAAATATCTACCAGTGCTTATTAGCACACATGACAACCACAAGTCATGCGGGCGTTGTATTCTGTGGGTCGGATCGATCAAAATTAATATTTATTTGGACTTTGGAGTGTGCAAATATATAGCTAGCTTAGGATATGTGCGCGGTATGCATGTTATGCTAGCTTGATATAACCTAGCTTGAAGAAAATTGCTAATATATATACGTATGCATGGTCTTAATTACTTGCTATATAAATTTAGTCTTATTCCTGCTATATATATATACTTGCTATATATATATATATACTAGTCAGATGTCTGTACTTTGCAAAAGAAATAAATTGTACACAAAATTCGTATATCCATGTAAAAATGTAAAATAAAGAAATTTAAAACTAAAATGCAAAAGTATATAGAAATTTAAATGTAAATAAAGAAATTTAAAACTAAAAAGGAAAAGTATATATTTCTTTTCTTTTATTTTTCTTCTTTTTCTTTTTTTTTTTCTTTTTTGTTTTCATTCTTTCGTGCAGATAGTTGCTGATTCTTTTTTTCTTTTTGTTTTCCTTCTTTCGTGTAGGTAGTTGCATGCAGCCCGGAGGGCGGACGGCGTGCGCGCGGGCTGTCACGCGTGCGGGGCCGGCCGGTTCGGGCGATTTTTACAGGGCACATGTTTTGGCCGGTTTTTTATGGGATGTATGCATGCGTGGGTGAGTGGTGACGGGAACGGACGGACGATTGAATCGGCGCTTTAATATAGTAGAGATATACAGTTAGATTTGAAAATATTTTGATCCCTTTTAGAACATATGTGCACATTTTTAATCATTTATTCTATATTTATTATTGAAATTAAATGTTATTCGATCTATTTCGTGGAATAAATTACGTTTGAAATCACCATAAGGAAACATATCCAAATCGAGTGGATTAATTATTCATCGGAAAGTAAGAGCACCGTACTGGTGTACGAGTCTACTAGTACGTAGCAGTGTCATAGAGTAGTAGCTAGTCTTAGGTAGTAAGCTGTACATCAACATAAAAGCTGGATGATGTTGTTCAGATTTATAATACTCGTAATTATTTAAGGGCTGAAAAGGAATGAATTTAATATCGAGAATTGAAATTTTCAGTTAATTTGTGTGGGATTATGGGAGTACAGTTGTTAATCATTAATAATCCAAGCTTAGGCTGCCCTTTGATGATCCAGGACACAGTTGACTGCAGTGAATAGCTCTCGACCACATTAATTTATTTATTCTCTTTTCTTAATTGCCGGTTTGCCCCCTCACCTCTTGCTGATACTGACTTGATTGACAACCCAACCTCTCTACTGTTAGCGAGTGTATTAATTATTCCCGCCCAATGTTCTTTTGATTAACTAGGTGCTGGGAGTACTACCTTTCTCCTATCTAAATTTTAAAATTTTAGAAGTCAAATTTACAGTATTATTTAAAATTAAGGCTATGTTTGACAGCCGTTTTCTAACGAGAATCGGTGCCAACACACCGGTAGCAAAGCGATTCAGCGTAGAAACATCGTTTCCTGATTTCTAGTTTATTTCAGAAAATCTGGAACTGAAACCATTCAAGCTAAACAACTTCGCAAGTGATTTTGATTCAAGGCTTATAAATGTTTTTTTTTGAATGAAACTAAAGTATTTATATTTACGAGTGAATCTAAATGGACCATCATTATTGTTTTTTAATTCCAACTGTGGATTATTTCGAATATAAATAAAAAAGTTTTGCCTCGAAATAACTTTTCTTGCAAAGATATGTGACGGCATCTTTTTTTTTCTAGGACCCCTGAGAGATCAGCTCTGGTCATTTTTGCATCTTTTAATTTAATTAGAGCATCTCCGTTGTAATTGTTATTTTTGACTTGCTATTCGTAGCAATAGCAAGTCTTCCTATTTTAATTGGCTTGCTATATTGCTACTCACTCCATTGTACTTCTATTTTAGAAAACTTATTATTTCTCTCACCAAACTTGCTACATGTAGCAAGTTTGGTGAGAGAAATAACAAGTTTTCTAAAATAGCAAGTACAATGGAGACAACTTTTTGACAATTCTTGTTATTTTTAAGGATGGCAAATTGGATAGCAATTACAATAGAGATATTCTTAGTTCATACTCTCTCGTCAACTTTTGCTTGGGCAAGTAGCTAACTGGTGCAAATTTCTTGGATCGGAGAGGGGTGTTTTGATGCTACTGTAGGTATTAATTTATCGACGATTAATCCGTCGACAAAGAAGGTAATTAAATGTGGTTTGCATGAATTAATCACATAGTAAATTAGTAATTGACAAGCAATTATGCATGTAATTTATGTGGATTGGAGCGGATGAAGTGCGTCTGTACACGTACGTACCGTAGGCTCTCCTCCACTTGTGAAAGTAAGGGAAGATCCTCGTGCAGTAGTCGTCGAAGCCGTCCTTGAGGAAGTCCTGGCCGCCGGCGCCGGCGACGGAGACGGCGGCAGCCGGATTATCCTCCCCGTCCGTCGCTGCCGCCGCGGCCGCCGCCGCGGCGGCCACCCTCGCCTTCATCTCCGGGAGATTCCCGAGCAGGAACGACGACGGTGGCGGGCCGTCGATGCCCTGCTGCCGGAAGATGTCTCCGACGCGGCGCGGCCGCGTCAGCCACGCCGCCGTAATGCGGAGTCCGGCCATGATCGCCGCCGCCACCGCCGCCGCAGCCAGGAGAAGCGCCAGCGCCGACAAGCTCATCTCCACGGCCGCCGCCGCCGCCGCCGCCATGGTCTCGTGGACCGTCTCTCTCCTCTCCGGCTGTCTCTCTCTCTCTAGTAAGATAGCTAGCTTGCAGCTTAATTGTGATTTCTGGATCTTCCTCTCTCTCTCTTCCACCTCGACGCCACAGGGGGTGTAGCTTTATATAGACATGGCCGGTATCCTCCTGGGATCGGGCAGTGCATGTTAAATATGATTAGAAAATTAAGTAATTAATTAGACAATTGGGCATTAGATGTTAAATATCATCAGAAATCTAAGTACTCAATCGCTCCCCAAAAACCATTTCATTTCCCTCATAAATCTTACTATTTCACACATTACTACTTTATTAAAAGGGTTATTTTAGGTCGTTAAAGAAGTACCAGGAGATACCATATTTTTCAGTATTAATTTTGATACCTCCTGACACATGTGGTACCAGAAGGTACCAAAATTAACACTAAAAATGTGGTAACTCCTCAAATACTATAAAATTTCTCTTATTGAAGTACTAATTGCGGTGTGATTCACTTTTTTCTTACTGTCTTAATAAACACGTCAAAAATCTAGAAACGATTGTAATTTGAAAGAGTAATTGATTAGACAATTGTACAACACTTACTGTCACTCAGGTCACTGTTTTTTTTAACTGTCTTGAACTAGTTATTACAAAACTCTATTAATTTGGATCCGCGTGACTAAAAATTAACTGTTAAAAATAGTCATAGTTGATTCAAAAGTGCAGCTAATAGATGGGCTAATTATTACGCTATTAGCCCACAACCTGAACTATTTTGAGATAATAGTAAATTTTAGACTCTATTGGCCCCTTTCCTAGTGTAGCCCGATTACTATAGCAAGGATAAAATTGATTTTAACCATTTATTAACCTAAAGTATGTAAACAAATATGACTACTTTTACCAGCTAGCAATTAGCTCTAGCTACTAGCATATCTAACTATTAGTTTTAGGCAATATATCCTATGCTCAAACAGGTGTCATGCTCATATACACATTTTAAATCTGTGTCATCTATCTTTCATCCAACGGTGACCTTCAATTGATTCTCAAGGGATCAACTGCAAAAATTTCAACGTCAGTGAAGGTGAGAGGTGTTCTATGTAAAATTGAAGATCACTGTTGGATAAGAGATAGATGACACAGATTTAAAATGTGTATATGAGCACGACACATGTTTGTGTTAGGATAAGATCTCGGGGGAGAGGGGGCCGAATCCCTCTCCTCCCATGCGCACTCAGTTCGGTCCCTAACAGAACCCCCTGTTCTCCCGCGCGCCCTGATCGGGGGCGCCCCAACCGAATCATGGTTGAGGGGCCCCTGCCGCTAGCGCAATAAATAAGGGGGAGGGCTCAGGATGCAAAGCTGATCTTTGCACGCCCAAACTCCTCCCCTACATCCCTAGACCCGATCTGTTCTTTGCGCTAAGCGGCGGGAAGCCTCCCTCGCCGCACCTACGTCATGGCATCGTCATCATCGCCTCCGGTCGCCACCGGCGAAGGTACACACCTCCTTACCCTCTCTGATTTATGCCTAAGACACATGCCATGTTCACTTAGACTTAGCTAAACCCTGCTAGACCTAGCCTAGTGATCTACTCTAGTCCTATCAATGGTATCAGAGCACCTAGACTTAGGTTAGCTAGGGTTTTTAGGCGTCGGACCCCTTGATCCGACGCCATTGTTGCGTTAACTAAGCACTGTATTTACCCGCTAAGCCCTGTTCTAAGAACCCTAAGAGTACCCCTGTTAGCTTCGGCTAACCCTAAGAAAAAAAACTTAGAAAAGCAGTGAGGACCCCCCTGTTTGGCTTCGGCTAAACCTTAAAGTGAAAGAAAACCCCCAAAAATTCCCCTAAGACCCCCTTGGGTAAGAATACAGAGGAGTAAGAACAGACAAAAAAAACAGAAGTTAGGGTTAGGGTTTCGAAACCCTAACCCTAGTTTTTTTGGGGGGAGGCCGGGGTTCTTACCTTGGGTCGTCGCGCGCCGCTCGCCGTGGCTGGGACCGCGCCGCCGCTCACCGGTGGCCGGACCGCGCCGCCGCTCGCCAGGGCCGGCGAACCCTCTCGGGTTGCTAAGCCCAACCGCCGCGGGCTAGCTCAACGGAGCCCCGCTCACCCTCGGGTGAGCGCGGTGCTCCGGCGAGCTAGCCGGTGGCGGCCGACCGCCGGTGGCCGCCACCGCGCGCCGCTCCGTCGCGCCGCGCCGCGCCGCTCGCCGCCGCCTCGCTCTCGCGCCCGGGGTGGGGGAAATGGCCTTTAGATTTAGGGTTACCAGGGCGCGTGCTTTTATTTGGCCGAAAACGGCGCCTGGCCGTCGGATCAGATCCGACGGCCAGGATCAAGTGGACCACTTTGAGCCCAAGCGGGTTTGGAAATGCACGGCCTAGGCCCAGGTTAAGCGCGCGCGCGGCGAAAACCTGGCCTGGGCCCAGGTAGGCTTCGGCCTTGTGAAATTTTCTGTTGGGCCAAATTTTTGGGCTGAAATCCTTTTTTATTTCCAGATTTAAGAAATTAGTTTATGTGTTAATTATTCTTTGGAAAATAAGAAAATTGCCCAAAAAATCAGATAAAATTAAGTTTGATGCAGGAGTAATTTTGTAAATTTCATCATATTCAGTAGTATTATTCTGAATTTTATGAGAATTTTTAGTGCTTTTCTTTGATGTTTTCTGATTTTTATAAGACCAACGTCTTATTTAAATTAGAGAATAAAAATTTTCCTTAAGTTATTAAAAATTCAGAATAATTTTTCTACTGTTTATTTATGGTGATTAAACATGTGCTATAATTTTTTAAGTCTTCCGCTGTGCTACCACATGTTTAATCAAACATTATGTTCATCCACTTTATTAAGTCTATAATTTTTGTCGATTGAATTTGAACCAACGGGATAATTTAATTGACGAAATAAAAATTTTATTTTAGTCATTTTTTCATAGTAATTTTATCTCCTGACCAACGTTGGTGATAAAATCACTGTGTTTTGAGATGAATTGATTCTATTTCTGCCCAACGGTGATGTAGAATTAATTCTTATTTATTGAGTTTTTCACACGCTGATTTGACCAACGTTAAATTAGCATGTCTTATTTATGCCTGTAATTAACCCGTTTTGACTATCAATTTTTATCAGGCAACTTACTTCCTCAAATGAACAATATTGAGAAACTCAGAGGGGACAACTATGGATCTTGGCGAGAGGGTCTGTTGATCGCTCTCGCCATCTTAGATGTGGATCTTTCCTTGCAGGAAGGATGCCCAGTTGAGCCTACTGAGCCAGTAATGCTTACTGGTGAGACAGCTGACGCATTTGCTGCGCGTCAGAAGGATTTTGCCCCTATAAGAATGAAGTATGACATTGCGTACAATAAGTGGAAGCACTCAAACAGAAAATGTTTGTTGATCATTAAGAACTCCATTTTGGATCCAATCAGGAGTTCAATCCCTGATTGTGAGACAACCACTCAGTACCTAAAGAGGGTTGATGCTCAGTTTGCTGGTTCCTCAAAGGCTGCTTGCGCCTCCACAATTAAGAAGTTTAACAATGAGAAATACCGTGGTGGAGGCGTTAGAGACCACATCCTTAGAATGAGCAACTGGGCTGCTAAGCTGAAGACTATAGAGTGCGCAATGACAGATAATTTTATAGTTCATGTTATCATGAGCTCACTTAGCAAGAACTTCGAGCATTTCGTTATCAATTACAATTCTCTGCCAGAAGTGTGGAATTTTGACAAATTAGTGTCCAACTGCGTTCAGGAGGAAGAACGCATTAAGGAGGCTCGAGGTGGTGATTCAGTTCACCAGATTCAGGATAAGGGGAAAAAGACATTTACCCCTAAGAAAAATACTAAGACCTTTAAGAGAAAGGGAAAGGCGCCTAAGGACAATGATGTCCCTCAAGGCGTCTGCAGGCATTGTAAGAAGGAGGGACACCACATGAAGGACTGTGGATTTCCTCAAGTGGATGCACAAACACGGTAACGATGAAATTACTTTTATAGATGAATCCTTGTATTTAGATTATTCTACCAACACCTGGTGGATTGACTCAGGTGCAACTGTCCATGTTGCCAATTCTTTACAGGGATTCGCTACGACGAGAATTTTGGAAAGAAACGAAAGAACAATTAGAGTGGTGAATGACATCGAAGCAGAAGTTGAAGCCATTGGAAATCTCCCTTTAGAATTTAAGAATGGCTTTGTAATTCTTTTGCGCGATGTACTCTATGTTCCTTCGATGCGCAGAAACTTAATTTCTGTTTCTTGTTTAGTTAATAATGGGTACGATTGTCATTTTGGCAACAGACAATGTTCTATTATTTATGATAATAAAGTTGTGGGTCTTGCCTTCGAGCATGACAAACTTTATCTTTTGTCCTTAAGTGATTCACTAAATACCATTAGTGAGACAGTATCGTCTAGTAAAACAAATAAGCGTAAGAGAATTAGCGACATATCTTCGAAATTATGGCATTGTCGCCTAGGCCATATTTCGAGGGGAGGATTGAACGTCTAGTTAAGGAGTCAATTCTTCCGCCTTTAGAATTCGCAGACTTAGATCAATGCATAGATTGCATTAAAGGCAAATATGTCAAACAAATTAAGAAAGACGCAAAGCGAAGCACATGAGTTTTAGAAATTATTCATACGGACATTTGTGGTCCTTTTCCTGTGACGTCTGTAGATGGTTATGATTCATTCATAACATTTACAGATGATTATTCGCGCTATGGTTATATTTATCCAATTAAAGAACGATCAGAAGCCTTGGATAAATTTAAGATATTTAAGGCTGAGGTAGAAAATCAGAATGATCTAAAGATTAAGATAGTTAGATCTGACCGTGGAGGAGAGTACTACGATCATCATACCCCGTATGGCCAAGTTCCTGGACCTTTTGCAAGGTTTCTATAGGAAAATGGTATAGTCGCCCAGTATTCTACACCGAGCGAACCACAACAAAATGGAGTGGTAGAAAGTCACAATCGCACCTTAATGGACATGGTAAGAAGCGTGTTAAGTTATTCCACTCTACCGGTTGGTTTATGGATGGAGGCATTAAAAACCGCCATTCACATTCTTAATCGGGTTCCGAGTAAGTCGGTGCCCAAGACACCGTATGAGTTATGGACTGGACGAGAACCCTCTCTAAATTATTTTAGAGTATGGGGATGTCCAGCTGAAGCTAAAGTTTTTAACCCAAATATTGGTAAGTTAGATCCTAAGATAGTGAGTTGTCATTTTATTGGCTACCCAAATAAGTCTAAGGGTTTCCGTTTCTATTGTCCTGGTAGACATACTAAGTTTGTAGAAAATAAGACACGCAGTCTTTTTAGAAGACGCTATGATCAGGGGGAGCACAGTATTAAGAGAAATTAGACTTGAAGAGAAGCGGGTCTGTGCACCTACTCCTATGATTCAAGAGCCAATTCTCCATATACCTGTGATAACACCTATTAGTCCAGCTCCTGAAGTTGGACCTTCATTAGCGACACCTGTTGTTCATGAGGCACCTGTTATTCAGGAGCCTGTAGTTCCAGATGTTGCTAATGAAGAACAAGAAGAACAACCCCCTGTGTTAGAAAATAATGTGCCAGTAGAAGAGGACATCATAGAAAATGATGTACCAATTCAAGAAGACATTAGAAATGATGTACCAATTCAAGAAGACATTAGAAATGATGATATCCCAGTTCAAGAGAACGTTAGGAGATCACAAAGAGTAAGAAGATCAGCTATTCCTGATGACTATGAGGTTTATATGAGTGAAGAAATTCAAATGGAGGGCGATCCCGCCTCTTTTGAAGATGCTATGAGAGGCCCTCACTCTTCTAAGTGGCTTGAGGCCATAGAAGATGAGATGAGGTCTATGAGTACCAACAATGTCTGGAAATTAGAAGAAATTCCTAAATGAGCCAAAACAGTAGGCTGCAAATGGGTCTACAAGGTCAAACGCGACTCCCAAGGGAATATAGAAAGATTTAAAGCCAGACTTGTTGCTAAAGGCTTCACTCAAAGAGAAGGAATAGATTATAATGAGACATTTTCTCGTGTCTCATCTAAGGATTCATTTAGAATCATTATGGCTTTAGTGGCACATTATGACTTAGAGCTGCATCAGATGGATGTAAAGACGGCATTTCTCAATGGGGATCTAAATGAGAATGTCTATATGGCACAACCCAAGGGATTTGTCATAAAAGGGAAAGAAAATTTGGGATGCCATTTAACTAAGTCCATTTATGGTCTTAAACAGGCCTCTAGGCAGTGGTATCTCAAATTTGATGAGACAATTAGAAAGTTTGGGTTTAAGGAGAATGAAGAGGACAATTGCATTTATGCTAAGTTCAAGAATGGGAAATTTATTTTCCTAGTCTTGTATGTGGATGACATCCTACTAGCAAGTAGCGATGTTAATCTACTATTAGAAACTAAAAAGTTTTTGTCCTCTCATTTTGACATGAAGGATCTTGGAGAAGCTTCATATGTATTAGGAATCGAGATTCTTCGAGATAAAACTAAGGGGGTATTAGGATTATCACAGAAGGCATACTTAGAGAAAATACTAAGAAAATATATTATGCATTACTGTAAGCCTTCGCCTGCTCCGATAGTCAAGGGTGATAAGTTTGGGAACTTTCAGTGTCCCAGGAACCAATATGAGATCGATCAAATGAAGTCGGTTCCATATGCTTCTGCTGTCGGAAGCCTAATGTATGCTCAAGTATGTACTCGCCCTGACTTAGCTTTTGCCACCGGGATGCTTGGCAGATATCAGAAAAATCCAGATATAGATCACTGAAAAGGAGTTAAGAAAGCCTTGCGATATGTGCAAGGCACAAAAGGCCTCATGCTAACATATGAGAGAATAAATAACCTTGAAATAGTAGGTTATTCAGACTCAGATTTTGCGGGATATGTGGATACTGAGAAGTCCACATCAGGTTATATATTCACACTCGCAAAAAGAGCTGTGTCGTGGAAAAGCTCCAAGCAAACTGTGACAGCATCTTCCACGATGTATGCCGAGTTTGTAGCATGTTATGAGGCCACCGGACAGGCATTATGGTTTAAAAAGTTTATTCCCGGTTTAAGAGTGGTCGACAGCATTGAAAAGCCACTTAAGTTATACTGCGACAATGAGCCAGCAGTATTATACTCCCATAACAACAAGAAGAGTGGTGCTGCCAAAAACATCAATATTAAGTACTATGTTGTTAAGGAGAAAATCCAAGATCACACTATAAGTCTAGAGCATATAAGTACCAAGCGCATGCTTGCGGATCCGCTCACAAAAGGCTTACCACCCAATGTGTTTAGAGAACACTTACGGTATGGGTTTAAAGGAAAGCCTATGATCATTGGATTTATAAGGGCCCAAAATAAGTTTAGAAACTATTTCAAAATAGTGAAATGTGTTGTAGCTGTTGAGTCACGTAGTACGTAACTGACTATTGTGATGCATCATGCTCTATGCATTGATCTATAATGAGATAGAGGTAACGTTAAGTAAGTTAAGAACTAAGTCGAGATCTAGGGGGAGAATGTTAGGATAAGATCTCGGGGGAGAGGGGGCCGAATCCCTCTCCTCCCATGCGCACTCAGTTCGGTCCCTAACAGAACCCCCTGTTCTCCCGCGCGCCCTGATCGGGGGCGCCCCAACCGAATCATGGTTGAGGGGCCCCTGCCGCTAGCGCAATAAATAAGGGGGAGGGCTCAGGATGCAAAGCTGATCTTTGCACGCCCAAACTCCTCCCCTACATCCCTAGACCCGATCTGTTCTTTGCGCTAAGCGGCGGGAAGCCTTTCTCGCCGCACCTACGTCATGGCATCGTCATCATCGCCTCCGGCCGCCACCGGCGAAGGTACACACCTCCTTACCCTCTCTGATTTATGTCTAAGACCCATACCATGTTCATTTAGATTTAGCTAAACCCTGCTAGACCTAGCTTATGATCTAGTCCTATCAGTTTGAGCACCAGATATGTTTCCTTAGTTTTAATCCATCCCACTGTTCATGAATCAAACCAAGTCACCGCAATTAATAACGACAGACTGACATGTAGTTTGATTGACTTAAAGGTTTTACACACTGTTGTGCAACGTGTATGTATTTTATTGGCCGGGTTGGCATTTCGCATATTGTCAGCAAGCACGTGTACACTATATATGCTATAAACACGTTCAGGTTATTGAATCTGGCTTGTTTATTGTACGTTGAGTTCGACATGAATGAACTGTTCATGCTAATTAAGAACAAATTAACCACATAGCTAGCTTTCAAATGAAGGTTACGAATAAAGCTAACAAAAAATCTACAAGAAGAAATCTATATATATCAATCTCTCCTCTCTATTTTTATGCCTATGTGTATATATTTATTACTATATTATTTAAATAGGCCAAAATTAAATAAGCCACCGTGTGCTCCTCAAGTTCTAAAATTTATCGAGAAAATCAGAGAAAAAAAGGAATGAGCGATTAATTAGCTGTGGGCCAAGATTATAAGTTAATTTATTGTACGTGGTAGGGATTATATTGACTGCTAAAGCTGATATATACATAACGAAAATATATCTCCATTAATAGAAGCAACAATTAAATATAATTTTATTTTTTACACTTAGAAGTACGTAGAGATAGCAGTGTATAGTAAATACAAATTTATTTCTGTCAGCCCCACCTACATATAATTGCCAAGAAAATTTGGCGAGTTAAAATCGACGAACCGCTAGCTCCGTACTACATCATAGCAGTGAGCGCGCTGCAGAGGCGTAGAGCAGCCCGGGCCAAGTAAATAGCTGCGGCGAGCTACCGTTCGTGAGCGTATTGGGTCGATGCTATAATATATATATTTTGTTAAATGAACGAAATAATATATTTTTTATTTTTGGATGATTAATATGGATGTAATGGTATATATATATATATATATGAATTTTACAGTTATTTAGGGAGGAGATAGAGGAACCAAATTCATTTAACGGTTAAGATTAATGTAATACCTCCAAATAATTAGTGGGTATAAAACTGTACCTCTTAAATTGAAAGGACATTTTCATATTTTTGGGTATGTGTGATTTGTGTAGAGAGGGGGCACCATGACTGCTGAGAAGTCGACGAGTTACGAAACACATTAGAGAGGAAATTATTGGAGGGGAGAGATGACAGAGTATACCATAGGCTAGGGGTAGAGTGGCACTCAACACTGAGCAAGCCGGTGGGATAAGTACAACACAACTGTTAGGACGAGTAATGCGGAGTACGACTAGTTGAACGGACGAACTGAGATGTCTCTGGGGATTTAGTGGCTACAACTGGGCTAGCCCATCTAGATTCGACTCTGACCTTATACAATAATTTCTTAGCTCACCTAGATTCGACTCTCACCTTTTACAATAATTTTCTGGAGAGATGTCTCTCCCACAATTCCACAAACTTCAAAAAAAAAAAACCGGACGAAACTCATATGACAGAATTCAGACTATCCAACGTCTTAAGATTCTTTTTTCAATTCTAAACGTGTATTGCCCCGTACGTCTTACTCACCCAGAAAGAAACCAGATCAAAATTTCAAAAATTCAGTTACGTGGGTAACAGTAGAACAAGCAACATCACGTACCTAAATCGATCGACGCTAGCTGCAGGTAGCTAGTGGGGGGCACGCAGTACACGTACGCGATCACATGCCCGCCTGGCCTGGCTGCACACAGATCGACAGGCAGGCAGGCAGACAGGAAGGTGATAGCCTTCTGCTTTCCCGTTGTTCCTAGGCAGGCAGGTCGTAGCTATAGAGCCAGGTGGGCCCCCGCCACGGACGACGCAGGGCAGGGCAGGGCAGGGCGGGGCGGGGCGGGAGGCTGATTTGTGTGGTGCGTGCGTGCATGCATGCAGGTGTATGCGCGGCTCTGTCTCAGTTAATGCTCCCTCGATGGCGTGTCACGCCGGTAGGTTTCGCGGTTTCCTCGCATTTAATCAACATTCTTCCTGTATTCTCCGGACAGCTGCGTGTGGGCCCCACCGAACATAATTGGGGATGATACATACTACATGTTTAAATCTAAAAACTGTTATATTCACGGTGCAAACCGATGTTTGCCGAGCGTTAAAAACTTTGCGGAGTGTATTATATTGGGTAAAAATTTTGCGAGTGTATTATATCGGGCATTCGGTAAATACAAATTTATCGAGATTTTTTCTAGAAAATACTAGGCAAATCATGAACATTCGGCAAATCAAATGTTTGACGAGTGGCCTAAGCGTATACACTTGACAAAATATTTGAACGCTTGGCAACATATTTGCAAAAAATCGATCTGTCAGAGGTGTTGATAGTGTGACGCCGACTCGAAAAACAACACGGGTTTGCCGAGTGTCACTAACGAGCACTCGACAAACATCTTTTTTAAGGATGTGTCAGGCGTTCTGCAACGTGTCTTAGGGGTGTTGTTTGCCGGGTGTGAGTGATAATATAGGATTGCAATATATGATTGAATTTGATATTTTATATTATAATAAATTTGTGCGATATTATTATCTAGATTCGTTGTAACGTAAAATATTAAATTTGGTTCTCGTCACGCAATTATAATAAGATGGAGTAAGTAGAATGGAATGAATGGACGAAGCTTACATTAAAAATAAGTGTTCTTCTAGATTTTAGCCATCCTCAAATTACTTTGAGATTGATCAGGCTTATAGTCAAAACTACTATCTCAGGTAAATTATCAAAACATTTCATAATGTACATAAAAATATTTATTTGATATTGTAATTATTATTATATTTTCTGTAAACTTAAAGTTTTTAAAAATAATTTAATTTGTAACAAACAAAAGATATATTAATTTTGGGGGCGCCGTAGTGAGCAGTGAATCGAATAGGAATCAATCAGCAAGCACATTCAGCGCGGGTGGTTTCTCCGGGCTTGCGCTGTTTATCCGAAGAAATTTGTTGAGACCGGCCGCAAAAATTATTTATTTTTCTGTACATGCATCGTATCTATCCTTTGTATACGTCGATTGGATCTAAAGAGCTAATGCAAAGTGATTAAAACCAGTAACTAAATTTTAGTCACTCTTTATTTGGATCCTGTGACTAAAATAAGGGCTAAATGTTTTATTGTCATGTATAATGACTCAAATATTCTCTATTTATTGTTCCTTACTTTTCATGCATGCATAATGAAGGTAGAGATGAGAAAATGGGTATTTTAGCGTCTCTTAGTTCTTCTTTAGGGCTAATGAGAATAAAAAAATTTAGCTCATTTTAGCTATTAGTGTTTGGATCTTTAACCTTTTAAATGACTAAGTTTTAGTCAATTTGTTTTAACCCTTAGCCCATCCTAATTAAGTGCGGCGCCCAAGAGATCGATCATCGGTTGGGCCAAGAAGCATATGATATAACTGAGGGCTTTCACTAATCACTGGTTCAGGCCGCTGTTTACATCTCGTGTAGTATACCTTCTCGATCTGTAGAGATCGAAATCTGACATTATTGCACGCACGCACACATGGAACCTGATCGATCGATCGATCGATGGATCGACAATATCGCACGGACAGATCGAGCAAGCTAGCTAGCTCCAGGTCGTCGATCGGCCGGAGAGAATCTGCAGAGAGATCGAGCTAGATCGACGTGGTGCTATGCATGCATGCATCTTCAATTCCGCGCAAATGCAGTGCATACCCTGGATTCCAGTTACTCTCGATCGATCCATGCTGTCTGTGTCGTCCCCATTATGAGAATCTACAGGTAATTAATTGGATCCATCCATCCCTGTGGGGTGCCGACCAAGCATGCATATGGATGCAGCAGCTGCAGGACCAGCCAAAGCTAGCAACAACCAGTCCGGCCGGCCTTGAAGTAGGACAGTTTCTAAGCGCACTAAGCAAATGCATGCGAAGAGCATGTGACGACTGTATGTCTGTATATATATGTCCCCTAAATCCTAATTTATAAGTTAGTCCAGCTATATATCCTGGCCGGGATGTAGTTTCTAATGGTTTTCGATTTGCTGCCGGTTTACATACCAGATTATTGAGTACTTCAATCCTACATGTTATTTGTATATTCAAAGCTTCTGATAGCTATGGCTGTGATCACCATACACGATATAGTTATAAGATGTTATTTTGAACCTTATCTGTCAGATCTCACCGTGGAGTTTAGAACAGTCCCCCCCCCCCCCCCCGAATTCAATTATACAACCATTATTATTCCTAGTCGTTCTCATCCATGCATGCGTAGCCTCTGCACCTGCTCCCATAGGTGCCACGCGCCGGCGCACTACGAAAACATGGTGTTTGCCGAGTGCCAAAGACACCCGGCAGACGCTTTGTCGAGTATTGTACTCAGCAAACACCATTCGGTATACACGTTATCGGTGAACTCATATTTGCCGAGTGCTTTTTTTGGGGCACTCGGTGAAACCTTCGCTGAGTGCTACACAAGACACACGGCAAAAAAAACCAATTTGACGGGAGAAAAACGACCGTGACGGAGGGTTTGTCGAGTGTCAAAATGTGGCACTCGGCAAACTTAAAAACAGAAAATAAAAAAATAGGACGTCTGCCCGCCCGCGCCATTCCGTCGAACGGGTGGCAGGCGTGGCGACGACGGGGTGGCGTGGTGCGGCCGAGGTGGGCGCGGCGTGGCTAGGGACGGCGCGGCGAGGTCGGGGAAGTGAGGCTGGGAGCGGTGCGGCGTCGGCCGTTGGGCGCCGGGGGTGGGGCGGCGCCGGCGGCGGCGTGGCGACGACGACGGTGACCCGCCGGCGGTTCGTGGAGAGGGGAGGAGGAAGGAAGAAGAACGGAGAAGAGAGGTGAGGTGTAGGGAGTATTTTAAAAAGAGATTGAAAGTTTTGAAAAAATGGTGCCGATTTTAAAAATTTTGCGGGAAATATGAGCGGGAAGCGAAATTTTGTCTTCGCCGAGTGCAACACTCGGCAAATATTTCTTGAATATGGCACTCGGCAAACTTTTTTTTATTTTTCAAATTTGTTCAAATTTGTTTTTCATTATTTTCTTTGATAAAATTTGTAAAATACCGTGGGTAATAATAAAAATAGAATAAAAATGTGGATATGTTTTTTTTAATTTAGTTGAATAATTTAGTTTATTATTTTATGCACTTTTACTTCAACTTTGACATGTTTTAATTTAAATCCTAAAAACATACTTAATGAATGAAAAATAGCTAACTGACCTAGAAAAATTTGAAATTTTACATGAGATAAGTTATGTTGTATTTTGAGTTTAGAAAAAATTTCAAGTATAAAAATGATTTAACCATCAAACTTATTTCAAACCAATCTCATTTCTTCTTAAACTCTAATTTTTTCTCCCACAATCTCCGATTTCTAAACACTCTACGTGATAATTTTATCAAAACATTTTTAATTTTTTATCACAGTATCTGTGTATCATATAATAATACCATGACAAGTCTCATATTTTTCAGAATTCAATTTATTTGTTTAGAATTAAAAAACTATTGAGCTCAACGTTGCCGATAGAGTGTTGCAACATAAATTTTTCAAACATTCTTTAAATTTAGTGCATTAAGACTCATAATATACTATGAAACAAAAATATGAATTTTATATATTTTTTGCTTAATTATTTTAGGCACTTGTAGTTCAAAATTTCACCTATTTCAATTTAAATCCTAGAAATATACTTAATAAATTAAAAATAACAAACTAAACCCAAAAAATATGAAATTTTTTACATGAGATAAGTTATGTTGTATTTTGAGTGTAGAAAAAATTTAAAGTATAAAAATAATTTAACCATCAAACTTCTTTCAAACTAATCTCATTTCTTCTCTAAACCCTAATTCTTTCTTCCACAATCTCGGATTTCTAAACACTCTACGTGATAATTTTATCGAAACATTTTTAATTTTTTATTACAATATCTATGTATTATATAATAACACCATGACAAGTCTCATATTTTTCAGACTTCAATTTATTTGTTTAGAATTAAAAAACTATTGAGCTCGACGTTGCTCATAGAGTGTTGCGACATAAAATTTTCAAAAATTCTTTAAATTTAGTGCATTAAAACTCATAATATACTATGCCACATAAATATAAATTTTATATATTTTTCTTAAATATTTTAGGCACTTGTAGTTCAAATTCCACCTATTTCAATTTAAATCCTTAAAACATACTTAATAAATTAAAAATAACAAACTGAACCAAAAATGTGAATTTTTTACATGAGATAACATATGTTGTATTTGGATTGTAGAAAAAAATTCAAGATAAAACCAAATTGAGAATATCCTGTAGGATTGAAATAAGGTTTACACACAGAAAAAAAATATTGGGTTCGCCGAGTGTTTTTTAAAAAGCACTCGGCGAACCAAGTGTCTTTGCCGAGTGTATTTTAAAAAAACACTCGACAAACCTGAATTTTTTTCATCCCGCGCAATCACGCCGTCATGTCGCTCGTTAGTATTGTGTTTGCCGAGTGTTTTTAGTTTACTGAGTGTTTTTCAAAAACCACTCGGCAAACCAAGCTTTGCCGAGTGCCCGAAAAAATGCACTCGGCAAAGTTTCAGGCACTCGACAAACTTGCCATTTCCCGTAGTGGCGCAGGCCACCGGCCGCCCGACCATCGCCGCGCCGACGGGAGTAGCTGCACACACGCCAGCCGATGCGTGCCCTTCGTCACCATTGACGCGACTGACGACGTCGACGGCACGCGCGGGCATGCATGCGTCGTGTGGACAAGAGAAATTTAATTATTTTTTACGTAAAGAATTCCACCGGTTCAAATGTCACTTTCTTAGTTGGATTCAATTATTTGCCGCTCTTTTTATGATTTTTTGCCACTTTCCGTTGGGTTGACGTCACGTAACATGCCACATTATATTTTTTCACCACGTCACCTTCTTCCTTCTCATCCCCTCTCTCTCCCCAACTCTTCCCACCGGCAGTTGGCGCCACCTCCAACCCCGCGCCATGCCGGCCGACCATGTGCGTCTTTGAGATGGCCTGTTGGCCTCGACTGCGACGCGCAGGGTTGCAGCGCCGATGCAAGCGGACAACAGGGTGCACGGGCAAGGGAGTGTTGAGGCCGCGGAGACGAGGGCGGCGTCGACGGCCGACAAAGAGCACTAGGTACGTTTGGCTGGTGGGGCGCGGGGCTGTGGGGGTGACGACACCGGCACGAGTGGATGACGGGGCGTGGGGGAGAGGACGTGGATGCTACGGGGGTGGGAGTGGAGCCGGTGCCGGCGTCCACGGCCGGCCACCGGTGGGAGGACTCGAGGAGAGAGAGGAGTGACGTGGCGAAAAAAATGTGATGTGACGCCAACTAGATGTTAATTGAAGGCGACAAAGAGTATGTCATTTGAACAAGTGCCAACAAAGAGGATAACAAGCCCGCTAGAACATAATATATATGCACCAATAGTTGAGTCCTACATAGAGCCTACAATCCTAAACTTTTAATATCTAAATTATATTTATTCTACGAGTACGTCATTATATCTGCAAATATAATTCTAGGTATAATAATTACATGAATGCAATTGATCTTAGCTCATGCGACGAACTAATTGTTTGTAGTTAATTTTTAGCCTTAGTTTATCCAAATAACTTAACTAATTATTAAATTAATTGTTAGTTTATGGGCCAACTAATGGTCAGCCATTAGTCCATAAAATGAACTAATGGAAGCTAATAGAGACCCTTTACTCTTTTTTTCAGGTAGTAATCCAAATTATCCAAATATACGTGAACTAATTATTAGCTAACTAATAATTAGTTCTAAGAATTAGTTTTAATCCACCCAAACGGGTACTTAGTTTAATTAAACACGTAATCTCAGAATCTTCCGTTCTAAAAAAACCCAAAATTTTCTTAGTTTCATAAAAACTCAGTAACTAATTAACGATATATTCTATAATTAAAACAATATCTAAAAATTTAAAAATATCAATTTCTCTATGTTGCTGTTTCTCCCGTTAGCCCGTAAGCTAACTAGCCGTGTCCGGTGTCTCCTCTCGCTATCGTTTGTGTTTGTGTTTGTGTTTGTGTTTGTGTGAGAACATCGTTCGATCCGCATGAAAGGCTAGCTGTTGAGCATAGCACGCACGCACGCACGCACGCACGCGTATTGTGCTGCTAGTGAAAAAAACCGGACCGGTGATTATTCATTGGTTTACTGGTCTCACCGCCGGTTCAATTCACCGGTTAGAACATCAATTTTTTGTTTATTAATATTATATTTTATTATGTATTATTTTAATATAAAAGTAATATAAGTTAATAAGAAATATATAATATTATAATTATATTATAATATTATGATTTAGGGAGGTGTTATAAGTTTCGGTCGATGCTGATTTCAGCACGCAGATGGAGTACATAGCTTCAGTGGTGGCTTTGGCGAAGGTATATGCTTGTTAATTTTTACCTCTTGGAAACTATAATATCATAATCCATAAATAACATAATAATTATATAATTTAAATATTTTAAAGCAAGTTTATTTAAGATGTTTCTAGATGGTGTATTCTCGCTTCGCAAATCTCCATCATTTTTTTTCAATGTTAGCATCTGCCCCAAGTTGGTGTTCAAAGCAGTATAATGTGTTTTTTTATCTCGATTACTATGGGGAATGAGCTGTATTTTCATCGAATTCGTGCAAATTTGAAATTCATTTGTCCAAGATCCCTGGATTTATCTCTTCCCGAGAGGAGACATCCAGCGAGAAAAAAACGGGCGTATAAGCCCATCTAATTTTTTATTCAAATTTTTAAATCTAGTATACGAATTTTAGAATTTGGAAAAAAACTTATATCGATAATTTTTTTGCCAGCCCTAGATCGATATATGGTATACCGATCTAGGCCATCTAAATATCTAATGTCAAACTTCTATCAGTGTTGAAATATCGATCTAGGTCAACTCAACTCAGTCTAGATCGACGTACTCTATCGATCTAGGATGAATTAGCCTTAGATCGACTCTATATTGGTAGAACATTTATTGATCTAGGGCCGATAGAAACAAGAACCTACAGATCTAGAGTGGATCGGCCTAGATCGATATGCTATAATAAGGCTATTTTTACGAATTAAGAAAATATACATAGCAAAAGATTTGAAATTTCAAATAAAAGATGTATTATTTCGAGAAAAAAATCGCCACCTTGGTGGGAAGGTGGCTATCCTTTTTCCTATGTGGGCCTCCAATCCAGCGAAGCTGGATTTCGCCGGCCCACCCGTTGGTAAAGCGACGCGTGGGCCCCAAAGCGCAGAGAGGCGGTGGTCCCACATGTCCAGCGTGGCGCTCCGCCCTGCTCTCCTGTCGTGTCCTCTCGTGACTCTCGTCGGCTCGGCCCGGCGGGCGGCGGGGATTCCCGCGCGATCCCGTCGGCGAGTCGAGCTCCTTCCCCTCCCCCCGCGATTGCTTCGCTTCACATTGCGCGATTCCTAAATTTCGGCGGTAAAAGGAGCTCGATTGCGCGCGGGGAGCTCGGATTAGCCCTAAATTTTCGGAGGTCTTGAACACCGAGCTGCCCGACTCCGACGCTGATTGGGTTCATGAATCATGATCGATCCTGACACGGAGGGGGAGGGTGGTATATTAAAGTCGGAGGAGGGGGTGCTCCCGCTGGCCGTTTCGGGGACTACTATTTGGGGCAACGAGGTCGCCGCCGAGCAGCCGCTCGCAGTTGTAGCACAGCTGTGTCTGTTCCGCCCGAGCAATTTTGGGTGGAATCCTGGTTAAGAGCTACGCGTTGGGTGATTGGGTGACTGTTTAAGAGCCAGCGCGGGAGGAGGCGTTGTCGTGGAGGTCAGTGCTGGAGATGGTGGGCTTGGTGGCAGCGGCGGCGCAGGGCGGCGCCGCGGGGGTGCCGATGTTGGGCATGCTCAAGTACGCCGTGCTGCCCATTGCCAAGGTGTTCGTCGTTTGCTTCACGGGGTTCCTCATGGCGTCCAAGCCCGTCGGCGTGCTCAAGCCCAGCGGCCGCAAGCTTCTCAACAGGGTAAGGCGCCTAACTCTCACCAGTCACAACCACCATTGTTGGTAGCCTGTGAACTCCAGATGATGGAAGGAACAGTTGACCGTACAGGATCAGGAAACATCGTCTAGATTTCATAATGCTTTTACGAGATGTCTTCCTAGACTGTTCTAATTATTATTCTGGATGTTTCCGCGTTTTTGCAGCTTGTGTTCTCGCTGCTCCTCCCTTGCCTCATATTCGCGCAGCTCGGGCGAGCAATCACAATTGAGAAGATGCTGGAGTGGTAAGTAGAAGCTTTTGTTCTTTCAGATTATTAGCCACAAGCTAGAACCTCCCTTGGAAATGTTACTGATGAGCTCAATGTGTGGTGGCGTGTTGTGTCAGCCATGTCAGCACCACTCTTCTTAACACTTTCTGATGGTTATAATTCTTCTGTATTGCAGGTGGTTCATTCCAGTAAACATTGTTCTGGGTGCAGTGTCAGCATCTTTGATTGGACTTGCAGTGGCATGGATCATACGACCACCTTATCCGTATTTCAAGTTCACTATTACGCACATAGGAATAGGTTTGTACTTTCTTCATGTCCCTTGCAATGAAAATTTCCACCTGCTCATTTTTCTCAAGCTTTCCACATTATATTTGTAATATTCATTTTGATGCAGGGAACATTGGAAACATACCGCTTGTCCTTATTTCAGCGTTATGCCGTGACCAATCAAATCCATTTGGTGACTCAAACAAATGCACTCAAGATGGGAATGCATACTTATCATTTGGTCAATGTGTATGTATTTTTTGCTTATGGAGTTGCACATCCCTTTTTAGAATGTAAATGAAAATACTTATCATGATAAACAACTATTGAGGTTGGTTAAATGGTGCAGGTTGGTGCAATTATTGTTTACACATATGTATTTCAAGATGCTTGCTCCACCATCTGGGGAGACCTTCGACAGCTCCGATGAGGAGAAAGAGAAACTTCCAATTAAGGCTCCTGAGAATACTACATCAGGTGTAACGAAATATTCATCAAGTGCTCATGAGAACGCAGATAAGGAAGGGCCCCTGTTTTCTACGCAGGAGGATCAGGTCAGGACGTTGCTTCTTTAGGTTCAAACGTAAGAACTAGCAGAACATATTGCCAGTTCAGCATATTGGCAAATAATTACTGACTTTCATAGCTGTTACCAAAATAACTAATAAAACTAAACCTATGGCTTAATGCAGATAATGATCCCTATAAAATGCATGTTTAGATTCCTAAAAAAGCAGCAGCTCCTTCAACCACCAATAATTGCATCTGTAAGTGCTCGATATCTTCTGTTTTTGTCTACTATCGTGCCTAAAATATTGCTGTTTTTTTTGCTCAATTATCTGACTGTTCCTTTGCATCCTGTAACAGGTTCTTGCAATTACTCTCGGTGTTGTGCCATTCTTTAAAAATTTGATCCTGACAGATGATGCACCTCTGTTCTTTTTAACAGATGGCTGTCTCATTCTTGGGTATTGACCAGTCTCGTTTGTAGTTTCATTTTGCAATATGTAGTTATTATATGATTCACATTTAAAAAACATCTCATGCCAACAATGTTGTTCTTATATGTTTCAGGCAGGCTATGATTCCGTGCATTTTGCTTTCTGTTGGTGGCAGTCTTGTTGATGGTAAGCTCATGTTATGTTGTCAAAGAGAAGTGTGCTGCAATCTACAGTGTACTTCTAGTACATTTATATTTCTGTAATTCAGGATATTTGCCTGACGCCCATACGTGGGTGATTATGTTTTCAGGCCCTGGTGAAGGAAGTAAGAGACTTGGGGTCCGGACCACTGTCGCCATTATATTTGCACGCTTGGTCTTGGTTCCGATTGCTGGTGTTGGCATTGTCTCTTTTGTTGACAAGCTTGGATTTATTCCAAAAGGCGACAAGATGTTCAAGTTTGTCCTGTTAATGCAGCACTCTATGCCAACATCAGTCCTATCAGGTATGACAACTAAAAAAAGGATGCCACGCCATGTTTAGCCTGTTAGTCAACCTTAGAATGGACCACAAAGTACGGTATAAGAACAACTATACAATTATCCGCTTTTTTGTTTACAGGTGCAGTTGCAAACCTAAGAGGTTGTGGTAAGGAATCAGCTGCGATCTTGTTCTGGGTGCATGTTTTTGCTGTCTTCTCCCTGTCAGGATGGATCATCCTCTATCTTACGATGCTCTTCTAGGTACTAACTTCCCTTTGTGCCATACCTGAATATGATCCTCATGATTGGTTACCTGCAGTCCACAGAGTGTATGTATGGTCATACAATTTGTAGTCTCTAATGTTTCAGGTATTCTTCTGCAGATACTGACTTAACTGTACAGGATGACATAACATGACGTGTTGATGAAATACATGTTGCTGTAACGTGCAAAGTGGTCTTTGAAATACTTCCACGAGTTCGGAGCTGCATCCGCACGTTGCACCTTTCCAGTCCTTGGAAAAATGGCAGAGATAGTTTTGGATTCCTGTAACTGCTGAAGACTAGGCGAAGAATGCACTGCGTCCATTGCATGCTTAGAACATTCATGACTTTTTGTATATTGATCGTAAAATTTGGTCAAATTACTAGTTGTATCCCAAAACAGCTGCTTTTGGTTAATTAGAATCGCTAGATTGAAGCGCAATGTGTAAATAGCGAATTGTTTTCTACAGAGGTATATTGTAAATCTTAAACGCTTCAAGACATGGCATACTTTCAGAGCACGGAACACACTGTATAGAATGAAAGAAAGGATGAAAAAATGATCCAAAAAATGTTAAGATGATCTTAAGACGAATTAGGCTAAACCACCAGGCGGAGCCAAAAACAAATCTTGGGGGGCCGGAGCGAACCGGGGCAGGGCGGCTGAGCATGGAGGTTCAGGGCAGCCAGCGCTCGGCCGTGGAAGTGTGGACGACGAAGGTAGGAGTGATGTGGCGTCGGAATAGATGGCCATGCACTAACACGATGGGCCGGCCCAAGCACGGAACAGTCCGGCCCAATGCGTGTAGTGATAGTGCCCGGCATGACGCGGTCTTAGTGTCGTGCATGGGCTACCATCTCAGCCCGTAGGGTTGGCCTAAGCACGACACGACTAAATGGGCCAGCACGGCCCAACCTCTGTGAACCGTTGATCTGCCTCCCCCTCCAGCCGGCCATCCAACGGACGTATATAAAGGCTCACCGAACGCCCCAACCCTAACCCTAATTCATTTCCCCATTCCACAATCGCCGCTCCGCCGCGCTCCTCTCTGTCCGCTTCGCTGCCGCGCCTCCGTCTCCGGCTCGGCCTCGGTGTCTCTCTTCTTCTCCGGTAACCCTAACCCTAATCCATTTCTCCGGGTCCCCGCTCCTCTCGCCGCTCCGCCGCGCTCCTCTCGTGCTCTCCTCTCGTCGTCGTTACCCCTCGCTCTCTCCGCCTCGCTGCCTCGCCTCCGTCTTCGACGCCAGCAGTCTGGCTCAGCCTCGACGGCTCTCTTCTTCTACGGTAACCCTAACCCTAACCTAACCCT